>OY365809.1:23935108-24055108 GCA_959347315.1 Bimastos eiseni | reverse complement strand
CTGCCGGAAGCTCTTGGTGACGTGTCGATTACGATAGTAAGCGTCTATATGATCCACGTTCCCATCAATATATAAGGCCGTGAAAACGGCCATCATGTCCCTAGTCAGAAGAGGACCGTCGCTGTGTTGTAGCATGGAAGGCAGATTAAAGTCCAGGCCTTGAGTGACAGGATATATGAGAACCTGAAGCTTGATGCGAATGGGGAATTTCTGATCCCGAAGTCTCAAGGATACGGCTGCTGCCAAATTTCCACCTGCACTGTCACCTGTAATAATCCAACTTTTCATTCTCAAAACCACATTGGCATTGTGAAAGTTTTGCGTGTGTAAAAACAGACTTTGAAAACGTGTCTACTGAATCTTATCGTTTGTGCTAATTTTTATGACTATACATTTATCATAAACATTGGACGCTATCAGCCTCTCAGAAAGGCCAGCAGATATAATTCTGCTCTAATTTTGGTAAATACTACCTAATTAAAATAATTGAGTTCAAAATATTTAACTTAAATCAAAATATTTGATTTCAACAAATCAAACATTTTTACACCATCAAAAGCTATTTAATTGTTATGAGCCATAAAGCCAAACGATTCAATGGACTGCTTACAGTTACCATAAAAACAGAGACAGAGACACACTAACACACGGACAATTACATAATATAATATTGAAAAATAGTGTGCATGGAAAATGATAAAAATGGTTCCTACCCGATACGGCAACTCGCTTTGGATCAACGCTGAAATCCGCAGCATTCTTCAGAAAGTATCTAGTTGCAGTGGTACAGTCGTCTATGGCGGCTGAAAAAGGAAACTCTGGGGCCAACCGATAGCTGAAAAGAATTCAAACATTCAGCCAGGCAACTTAGACTTTTTAATGACTCAAAATCTTGACGCTTCATCCACTGGAATAGACAAATTGTAATGCAAATACGTTCTCAACATAATAATTAGGCTAATATTATAAACCACGGAAGGACGCTGCTTTGGTAATGAATAAAGGTATTCGTGTATCTAATTATATCCCAACAGATGTCTACACTCTTCTACACCTCAGTTTCCTACTTAGATCCATCATCTTTGCTTCCTACATCTTTGCTTCTTATATCAAGGATTATTTATCAGAGCTTAAAGCTTTATATGATACGTCTGAGCTTCTAACATATAAAACATCAGAGATATTTTATCACAGTTTCTTACAGCTGAGATTTTTCATCCTAGCTACTGTCATCCGAGCATCTTATATGATTACCTCCATCCTTCGTACCTATGAGCTTCTTAAGTTCTCATATATCAGGGTTTCCTATATCTGGGCAGCTTACATCTCGATTATCGACCCCTTCAAGATCCTATCCCTAACCTACAACTTCGTACACTATTCTCGGTCCACAAATCTTCGCGAACTCTTCACCACTCAGCCCGTCCGCTTTACTATAACCATCCTACAGTCTCAGTCTTACTCGACCCCCGGTCACACCTTATTTCAAGTTCTTCGCTCCAACGGAGCCAAATCCAGCACTACACCACGCTTCTGGGACGATTTGCCATCTGAATTCCGAACTTTCGCGATTCCTCGACCATCATCATCTGCCTCAGGCTCCTCCATCCCTCATCTCTGGGGCTCTTCATTCGAAACTAAAAGGCTCATGTCAGCAGGGACTCACCCCCAAATCACCTTATCTTCCTTCTTCAATTCTCAGCCCAAACAACACCCGTCTTAATAGATAGACTACTCTGCTTCCTCTGACCGTCTGGAAACTGAACTCGGATCATCTTTGGATACCCTTCGTACAACTCCATGACTTGAAGAAGCGCTCATGAATAAGCTGGTGCCCTGCTCTTGGTTTTCGAGTGGCGAATTAGAAGTTTTGCTATTACAATCGCAGTTACGAACTTTTCCGTGTCGTTGACGCAGCAAAAACCTCATGAGTTTTCAAAACGCTGTTGATCTCGATCAGTTATTAAAGAGCCATAAAGTAGAAAATTAATGATTCCTTACTCAACCGACACAACAACAGTTTTGGTCTCCTTGCACAAACGCTTCGTTATTGATTCAACACTCTCTAAACAGTCAGTGAAACATTAATGTAACTTATCTTTCATATATTCAAAAAGGTAAAGATATTTTAGTCCATATGATATAGGTTTGCATCGCACGAGTCGTTATATAGTGCTACTCTTTCTTTTCAATTCAGCCATTTGAGATTTATTCGCGTCTGTGACTTAGCTAATTCCCGCGACTTCGCTTTTGTGGGTGCTATAGAAATGTTGTGTTTACGATTAAAATTGTCGTGTCGTGTGACTACTTTTGTCTTTTTTCCAACGGTATAGAGCTAACTGTTTAAAGTGCAGATGTGACTATTGAAGTCTGATTTATTTATAACCGTATTGAGCACGATATAACAAGAGGAAATTAATGAAGCTACTATTAATCTTCTACATGTATGCGATAATGCGACGATTGATTCAGTCTGTTGTAAGGCTCCACTTGTTGGTTTTTTGAGAACCAGATTGAATGCCAGCGGTGGAATCACTAGGGTTGGTGTGTGTCACCCAGAGCGGTAGGCCTACTCGTGGCGTTACCCCCAGCGGACTGATTCTCTTACTTGATTATGCAGGATCTGTACAGGCCCAATCATATTTATTGTGCTAATGTTACTCGTTAATCCTAATTCCTGTATATCATTGAATGGAATTGCAACAGTTGTGACAAAAACAACTAATAACAAAATTAATTACAAACTAATAAATTTATTATGCAAGTCTGTCTACACACAAATGTTTTAGACAGTCATTTTGGTGTGAATCCTCTGCAGGTGTCGCCAAGTACGATCAACATTTCGGAACCCCTAATGACGCCACGTAATGTCTAATGATTCACTTGTTGATTATTTTGTAACTGAAAAATGATGCAGAATCGAATAGGTAGGTCTACTTTTATGCAACTTCTCTTGCGGTGCTAGAAATATTTAATTTGGCCTCCAATAATTAATGGGTGCCTTTAATAAATTGAGTTCATTGATTATACTAACCAATGCTGCCCACTGTCCAGCCTCCACCGTGGTAGTAAACTATCGCAGGTAAAGTTTCATTCCTGTGGTCTGAAGGTTCGTAAACTCTAACGGGAATTCCATCGAAAATCATATCACTACTCTGCAAATAGCAGACAGAATCAGTAACTATCAGAATAGAAAAATTACTTGCATGACAAGACTGCAGAGTTTTCCAGTTATATTCTAAATAACTGGTGTTATTTAGAATAACATGTGTAGCCTAATATTACGTGTGTGCTAGTGTTGGCAAGCCAACATTTCCGCGTAAAGAATTCTGCAAGTTTTCTTTTATATAAATATGCTCAGCTTTGGCCAATGTGCTTCTAAACTAATAATGAAAAGCTATTCGTCAGATTGTGATTATTCACCTTGGGCAACGTGGCCGTTTATTCGCAGCTCAAATTGTTATATTTCAGACAAATGACAACAGAAGATTTGGGTAGTCCTCAACATTTCGGAATGACGTGAATGCTGTATTAAGATCATTTCCTAAAGTGTTTAAGCTTTATTCATCATGTTATCTTCGCTTAAATAAGTAATTACTTTGCTTTAATAAGTCTTGCCATTTGTGGAATTCAGTTCTAATATTAGACCTACGTGTGTGCTAGTTCGTACGATATACTATAGATATATATAGGCAGGAGGGCACAGTCATTTATTTATTTAAATTCTTAACTTTCTGTTATCAAGCTTGATGGGAGAAACTGGAAGAAATCATATAAGACCCATGGACAAATGACAACAGAAGATTTGGGTTTTCCTGTTGCTAAACTGGATAATAGATCAACCGATCTCCCTTAATTTGTTCATGTTGGAATAAATTGCTTAATCTATCTGGAGGATATTCTTATTTTATTTAGGCCTACTATATTTATATTTTAACATGTAAATAAGATTATGCTTGACAGATGTGCTTTATTCACAGACAGATTCTACATAATTAAGTGAGTAAAGTATTGATACGGTGATCCTTTAAATGCAACAAGTGTGTATGATTATATAGAAGCGTCTATAAGTATAAGCTTACACGATGCATCCAGACGCAACATTAGGCCTATTCACTGAAGAGCGGAAGAACTTACTCGAACTCCAGGTACGTTCAGTAAATCACTTGGCAACCCGTATTTTATTGCACCATTGAAAAATCTTCTGTATATTTCCGCTTGGGAACCGAATCCAAGGAATGCTCCAATATGAGACTGAAAGCAACAAACAACAGTACTACAGCAGCTTAACCATTCGTCTGAAATACCCCTCCCATAAAATGGTGGCTCGAAAGAAATGACTGTTTGTTAAGTTATTGTTGTCATTAAGTTATTATTATTATTATTATTATTATTATTAATATTATTATTATTAGTATTATTATTATTTAGCATGGTAGTGTTGACGAAAAACAGATGGCGTTCCCTCGCTGGACAGCTACCGAGAGTCTATGGATTAGGTAGCTTGTCTCGAGTGTATCATGGGTCACATCGGTCAGCCTTCGTCCCAAATCCAACACAAAGTTCAAACCCACGGAACTCCAAGCACCACTGGAATCCAGTGCCACAGCCACAAAAGCATAGGTTCGGGTGATCGATGCGTACTTTGCTCTCTTGGCGATTGCTGCACGGTTTGCTGCTTTTCCTGCTGCAGTTGATGCAGCTGTCAGGTATGAAGACGCATAAGTGTCTGAAACAGTCACATCCCAAGTGAGGCACCTGCCGCATGACCACGAGATGAGTGTCACGCCGTCCGGTCGCTTGCTATCTTCTCTGGTGAGACTCACAGGTTCCTTCTGAGAAGGGATGCTCGCCCTTCGAAATGATCTATATATTAAGTCATTGAGCATACTGTGTCGTTGTCGTCGGCCTGCGTTTCTTCTGCGTGCCAGGCCATGGAGTCCTCTGGCGTCAACCTTCTCGCCACAGTGGCACAGATGAGGCTCACATAGTTTCGTTTCGAGTCGAATTCCAACTGCGATCCTTATGACTTCGTCTGACAATCGGAGACCCAAGGCAGTAACTGGAGGAGCAAGCAACCAATCTCCCGCGTGTGGTGATCGAGAGGCCAGGAGACGTGCCTGGTCGATTGGATTGTTTACGGACGCAAGCAGAGTTGTCCATGCTTTATATGTCCATCGGGTGTTCCAGTCTTTTTGGCGAAGAGCGGCCGATCCTGATTATTATTATTGTTATTATTATTATTATTATTATTATTATTATTATTATTATTATTATTATTATTATTATTATTATAGCCTTTCCTAGGACCTTAGCGTATACACCACCTTCCTCTGCCCTCCATCCCTCTCTCATCGCTCTCTCTCTCTCACACACATTATGTTATTACTAGGATATTTATTATTTCTATTATGCATTTATTTAGCGTTACTCTCTATTGGTCAGTAATAATCAATCGACGGCACTGAGCAATTGTGAGCGCAGCACTTAATTACTTGAGGTCCTTACTCAGTAGCCGTCTTCAGGGAGACTCGACCCTATGTATATATATATAATATATATATAATATATATATATATAATTAGGATAATACTTCAGTATTACAAGGAGAACGGTCTAAAAAAGCGATTACAGTGTTCAAATTAGGATTAAATTTATCATCGGTCTTCGAGATTTCAATTTACATGTATATAAATAACAGGACAGTTTTTACTTAATTCAGGTGCCATCGAAAACAAATAAGCAGGTTTAAAAACTTATATATGCTTCCTGTCTTGTTTGCTATGTCATCGCACGTTCTTGTAGGCCTATTCATCTTAACGTTAGCGTCGTTAGGTGGCTCTAATTAAGTAGCGTATGGGTTATATTGTTCTTTACCAAGGCATGAAATTAGCCTTTTTGATCGTCTATTAAGGTCGACTTCAAAACGACTACAGTTTGTTAGTTTGTAAGACTAGTTAAGTTTTGTGGTTGTACACCGTTTAATCCACCGTTTAATCTATTACACTTTTCCTTTAATCTTCTCTTACCGGCTATCTCCATTCTATATACCTACTAGGTGGCCCTAACTTGCGAGACCTATGGTCCTTAATTGGGTCTCCTGGACTTATCTCAACCTCCTTACTCACGCCATAACTACTTCTCTTCTTTCTCAACTAGAATTGACTTATTTACTATTTTGTTGTGGATTCGTTGTAAATTTTTGCATATAATGCTTATCAGCCAAATAAATTTCTTAGATTAATTTGAATGATTTGGCATACATGTCATCAAAATTCAGCCACTAAAAGGAACGTGAGTCTGTTAAACCTACCGCGGAGCGAAACAGTTTGCTCACTGCCATCATGACGTGAAATTGTCTTCTGGATGACGCAGAGTAGCCTGGAGGCAGAGGAGAATAGCCAAAGTAGGACACGCCAGCCACGAGTATTGCACAAATGACAAGGTTTCTCTTCAAACCCATCTTAGACCTACATCAAAAGAATTTAGTCATTAGATTCTGAAACCGCTAATCGAAAATGGTCAGGTAAATGTATTGAACAGGCTTGTGCTAATTAATACGAGATTGCAATCAGCCTTAACATGGTTATTGCATTAGCATTATCGACACTTTGTGATAACAATTATCATTAGCGTCACCCTCCTCCATTATCCAGGCTTGAGACTGGCACTGCCTCAGTGCAAGCAGTGAGGAAGTAGCCGCAGACGCTTGACTGCTTTACATGTTTTATCGCAGATTTTTCTGTGTACAAATGTATCTGATCCGGTTACCTGGTTATATAGAGCGTAGGTTACCTCTGTGCTAGAGTCCATGCGTATCGCGGTTCGCCTTTGAGTGCCATCCTGTTTCAGATAGGCCCTAACTAAATATCTAGCTGGAACGGTCCATACGTGGGGACATTAAATGGTGCCGCCCATTTCAAACGGGCATCAATGGCGATCGAAGGACCTTATGCTATCAATTCATTACAAAATTGAGTAAGGTCGAGGTTGTGTGTCGCAGTAGGCCTGTAGGCCTATTTACTTTTAAGGAGGCGTGAAACGATTGTTGTCAATTTCACGCGACTGACCCCATCTTGCATGTGACGCCATCTATAATAGTTTTCCCTCTTCACAGTTTAGACTACAATGCAAAAGGCAACATTTGTACTAAATTAGTCAACCTGAGCTCAGCAATGTTACATGTAGGCCTATGTCGCCATGTTTTGAGAAATTTGCCTTATTAAAAAAATTACAGTTTTGAGCTGACTGTTGTATACATGGTCAGCCAACCAAACTCCTACACTAAGTGCTTCTTCCGGTGTGGCTGCTTCCCTGTCGGTTGCATGCTTGTCACTCTGCTCGTCTGTCTGTCTGTCCAGTGATGGTGAATGATCGCTGCACACTCACTGGGTCTAAATCCCATATGGGGTTCTGTATCTATATAAGGTTCGATAGTCCGAAGATTGCATGCGGTGTCCGGTCGATAGGTGATAAGATTGCGGTTATAATGGTAGTTGAATTAATGAAAAGAATTATGTTTGACTAGAAGCTGGATTGCGCTATTTTTTTCCCATTCATCCAGCATCCATTTATGAGTATGATTCTCTTTATATAAACCAAGCTCCTAGTTTTACACGTTTTTTTCATCAATTAAGCCAGCTTCTAGTTAAATTGATGTCGGAACTGAATTTTCGGACTATCGAACCATCGGATTATCGAGCGGACACCTCGTAGGCTTCTACTGCTACCAGGGTCCCTGTCTTCAGAGTTGGTCTGTCCTGTCTGTGAACTATTATTCTATCGCGTTGCTTCTCTATGGCCACGTATTGCCTATATCTGCACCCATTCGACCCCAGCCTCTTGTTTCAGGTTGTGGACTGACGGATTTAGTAGAGTATCTAATATGAGGTAGCGGTTTGCAATGATGGGCACTTTTAACTACTGTAGTTATTAACAGTTAGTAGTTATAACTACTATAGAAGTAGTTGCCTAGTAGTTATAACTAGTTTTTAAGAAGTAGTTAAATAAATTGTTATAACTACTTTTATCTAGTAGTTTTAAGTCTACTACAATATTTCACATTAACTACAATTTTATCCCAATTGCTAATTCTCTTTAACAGGAATTTCTGTTACTTCACAACAAACATGGACGTTGCTCATATAATCTCATGAGTAAATTCGCTATGTAATTGTTCATTAAAATTTGCTCATACTATTGTGAGGAAGTGGGTTCCTCTCAGAACTATAAAGAAAGCCTAAGGCATTATGCTTGTTTAATGGCATACCTGAGATTGTTGCGCGATAAGAACTAGAGTAAAGCGGCCACGTAGGGTTTGGGGCTTATGATCCATGGTGAAGAACTGACAAAGGCCCCTGGATGACCACCAGTGGGCAGCTGGATTACAAGTGGGTCTGAGAGAGAGAGGTGATTGCCGAGTCAAGAATGACTGACAGGGGTGAGAGAGACGGACAGACAGAGACAGAGACACAACATTTCTGATAATTTATATTACTTATGTTGAACATCAATAATTCTTACTGACAATAAATTTGCATACTGCTTGGTGACTATCAATGCACCACGACGTAATATTAGCAAAGTAGTTTTAACAGTAGTTAACTACTTATGTGGTAGTTACCAAACTAGTTATAACTACTTGTCATCTAAAGTAGCTAAATAGTAGTTATAACTACATATTTTGAAAGTAGTTGGGAAGTAGTTGCAACTACTAGTCAAGTAGTTGGTGCCCATCACTGGCGGTTTGACATGAGAGTTTCCCCGCTACTCTCCCGAGGTACCCACTGGGCAGTGGGGCCAGGTTTATTATGATGGCGACCTGATCTCGTCATGCCACAACTCCGTACTACAGTTTCTATGCAACTTTGCCAAGGAGGTGGTGTCGCCACTGACCACCCTCACTCCACCCTGGCAAAGTTGCCGATGTTGGTCCGCGACTGCTCATTCGTCTGGAACAAACCCCGCTTATTTCGCAGCTACCTTTTATACAGAAGGCATTTCACTATCCGCCACCCGTGGACACGTTGGATTGCAATACATCTAGGCCTACATCTCTGCAGTGTTTTAGCAACGTTTTAGGATTTGCTAAACACCCAGTCTGTTGACCTGCCTTTATACACATCTACTTGTCAACACTCTCGCAAGTATGCCTACACCTTACGACACACATCGGCTAACATTTGCAACGGGTTAGATTATGCTAACAGGATTTAGGTCACTGCACCGATCAACATATGTTGTAAAAACAATAATAATCATATCTCTCCTGTAATATTAAGAAGCACACAAACCGTGAAGAAGAGACCAAACGCTACTGCAATAGGCCTATGTATACGTCGTCCTATAAACTTATCGTAAGTATCTCGCTCAGTTCATTGGAACGTACCGCTTCTGAGGTCGAGGTCTAAGATTTGCAGAAGGCTCAGCTAGATAACCTAGATCAGAGTCTTCGGTCTAAATATAAGCGATGCGAAAACCTCACGCGCCTTTACAAGTTCAATGACACCACGATCTATTATATATAGGCCTTTTATAAATGACAGGCATTTGACAGCAATAGGTGCGTAGCATGCAACGGTGCATCTGTATAGACCTCCAATTAATCTGTTTTTCTTCTTCACACTGCGAGCCATTCAAGTCAAAAAGGTACAACTGCAAACACAGGTGTAAATCGTTAAGGAATGAATGACTTAATGAGCTATATAATAATAATAATAATAATAATAATAATAATAATAATAATAATATAAAACTGGATGCTATTGCTCCCTCTGTGACTGCCCTAGGCCTGCGCCTCTCAAACGAGGAGGTACGAATGGCAGCCGGGCTGAAGCTAGTAACGAAGCTCTGCGAGCCACATTTCTGTCACCAATGCCGAGAGAGCGTCGACACAAAAGGACTCCATGGTCTGATCTGTAGAAGAGGCAGCGGAAAACATCAACGACACAGTATGTTGAATGACGTCGTCTGGAGAGCTCTTGGCAGAGCGAAGAACCCAGCGCAAAAAGAACCTCTCGGCTTGCTAAGATACGATGGAAAGCGACCAGACGGCGGCACACTCATCCCTTGGTCACGTGGTCGATGTCTGGTATGAGATGTGACTGTACCCGGCACCTATGCCAAATCTCATCAAATCGATACATGCGTCGGAGCTGGCGAAGCCGCCGAACGTGCAGCTGCGTCCAAGAGGGTCAAATATGCCACAATCACTAACACCCACGATTTCGTAGCCATCACCTTGGAATCCAGAGGCGCTTGGAGCAGCGAAGGACTGCATTTCATATCAGAGTTAGGAAGTCAGATGAGTGATACAACCCACGACCCAATGGAGACGTCATATCTTTTCCAGAGGATCTCTGTGGTTCTTCAGCGTGGGAACGTCGCCTGTCTCTTCGGGACATTGCTCCATTCCCTTGGTTTGCCGACATTGGCGATAACAGCATATGTGACACCTAGACAGTCGGCAGAAATGCTACCTATAATAATAATAATAATAATAATAAGAATAATAATAATAATAATAATAATAATAATAATAATAAGAATAAGAATAATAATAATAATAATAATAATAATAATAATAATAATACTTATAATAGTGACAATAATATGTATGAATCTTTATTTTGTTTTTGAGCTTACATGGCTCGCTTTAAGACAATTTCTCCGAAGTATTGCTTGATTAGTATCATTTTATTATAGTATAAATAATTATAATATAAATAATTATAATTATCATTATATTTTCCGTTTAATTTCAAACTGACAAACCACAGTATGATTACAAGTACAGTATGAGCGAATGATGACACGTTAATACAGGAGTCATATTCAACCGTCGGCAGCCACGCAGGGCGCCCATTACGTTATCCATCTATTTTGTAGCAAACGCCGCCGCCGCCTAGCGAAAGAAGGAAAGATGTCAACCTTAGGAGATACGGATCTCGAACTCTGTTCCTCAGCTCTGCGTCCCAGTGTGTTCATCATTACTCCACGCCCCCTCTTCCGACACAACAACTTCATCGAAAGAGTCACATGCTCATCAACTAAGTCGCTTTGACTTCTCGACTGGCTTTCAGACTCGTCGTTGGCTTCTTAGTTAAGCCGGTATTTAGTCTAGCAAAGGACCAATTAAATTTTGCATATCAACGCCTACTGAGAAATCGGTGTCTGTGAAATGTTAGTGTGAATTTATGAAAGTAGGCGGCAAGCAACGTATGTACATACGAATTTTTCTTATAAAGCAGAAGAGACCCGACTATAAAAGTCCTCTCGTTCAACATGCAACCCATTCCATATTGCTTAATCCGGTGGTAGACCTACTCATGCCCTAATTACCATAATTAACTGCTGTTTGATGTTTGTCAATTATCTGCAACCTATCTACTGATTTGATTCTTACGGTATTTATGTGATATTTTCTACCTAATTCTTATCCTTATACTATTCGGGGGTTATTGTCCGAGGTTATTTGTACGGGGGTTATTGTCCGCGGATTATTGTCCGCGGATTATTGTCCGCGGATTATTGTCCGCGGATTATTGTCCGGGGTTATTGCCGAAGGTTATTGTCCTGTCACCAGAAAATATGAAACCGAAAATATAGAAAATAACGCCAACTGATCACTAACCGAACAATACGCGTACGCGCCACAGTACAAAAATACACAGATGTCTATAATGATAAAAGAAGAGGCTTAAGTGTCGTCGTTATAAACTCAATATAAACTCATCACCATCGTATTGCATAGCAGCATATAGCAAATGCTTTGCGAATCGTGTCTCTTTCAGTCTATTGTAATATGTCTATAAGGCACTCAATGTATTTGGCTGCCAATCGAATAGTCTCAACCCTCGACGGTTTCCTTTCGTAGGTGAAGATCGGAACGAGCTTCCGCAGGAGTTCGAAGGCGTCGTTTAAGTTGGACATTCTTCGTCGCTCGCGGACGTTGGCTGCCTTGCGCTGATCAGTAGTTATGCGCCTCTTACGCTTAGGCCTCGCTTCCACAATTCTCGCATCGATCGATCTGCATATTATTTCTGTAGCGCCACCATCTGCCGTGCTATAGGATCTCCGGGGCTTCGACGCCTGCAGGCGATGTCTTCGGTCGGTCACAGTGTTCGTCCAACATTTCCCTGTCAATGAATCGGTTCGTAATGCGAAGAATGGCTTACCCCATTGCCTCTGGATCAGTCCAGTAAACTCGATTGGCGCGCATTGATCGTCGCATATGGATTGATCGGACGAATGACGTTGTCTCCTTTCTTGATGTTCCGGACGAGTGAATCGGAATTTGTTGTTGTTGGTTCCTAGCGTTGGGAAGGGACAAGAGTTTTCCATGTTCCTCTCCGCAGAGTCCTCTCGTAAACAGAGGATTTCCGCGCTGGACAGTTCATCATCGTCTGCAGACCAACGACATTCTGTGGAATGTAAGCGTCGCGCTGGAGATTGAGGGAGGAGAGGGCATGAAGATAAGAGAAGACTGCCATGTCGCAGACGAACCTCTGCTGCTGCTGCTGATATTGTCAAACGGTCGCTAAGCATCGATTGTTTTCCGTCTTCCATCTGAACGAGGCAGTAAACAATCACTACAGGGTCAACGAACTGTAAGCATTCGTCATCGAAAGAAGACAGACTTTGGTTCAGTTGCACAATTTGAACCAAATGCGATTTAACCATTCCTATTAAATTCGCTAAAACGAAGATAGACAATTTTGCGTCCAATCGTCGTATCGTGTAGAGTAGACTACGAGATCGAACATCATCTACAATTCTACATGTAAGATGATTGCTGTTTAAACTACCGCTAAAACGTAACCTTGGCTTCTGTTGCTGCGAAGTCATTTATAAAACCCTTATAAGTTAATTTGAAGCCAAGGCCCATAAAATCGCAGGGCTCGTGGGAATTTTCTGCCTCTCGGCGGTTCTGACCACACGAGATCTTTTGCAAGTTCTTCGTTCAAAATTGTGTTGCGGTATCGATTGGTCATTACGTATAGTGGCGCTTAATAAATGCAAATCAAATGAATTAACATCTTAACAACAGAGCATGCAGACCGCCAGACAAGCAGACAAAGAGATGAGACTAAATTAAGTTCTGGAAATAATTCGTGGCTAAATATTGGCTTTAGTATACATCGTAATCCACCAAGGCATCAAGTTCATTGCGTTTATATACCCTCTTCATACGTCATTCTTGCAGAGTGTAGACAATATTCCGAGTCCTATCCACGGCACCATTGCCCAGTGTATAGGAGGCGACATACCTGACCTGTGCTGAACGTTTGCGTTGTAACGGTCGAGGCACGACTCCTTCCTCCACATTTACTCTGGTTTGTTGCGGCCCATTCGACGTCTCGTGTTTTTGTATGGAACCGTGGAGTAATTACCAATGATGGGTGCAATTGGACGATGAGAGATTATCTTCAGCTGCTGATACAATGGCGGCCTGAGACGTAATTCCACCCGTCTTCAGGCGACCGTGACACCACCGCAGCTAGATGATGATGATGATGCTCTGCCCAGAATCAGCAGCTGTTGCCTGCAGCGGTGCTAGATGGTGATCGTTATCAGTGTCACCGTCCGAACACATGACTGTGGTCGGCCGCAATTTAGAGAGGCAGAAACGGAGAAGGAGGAGGCTGATTGGATGAGAGAGGAGTGAATAACGAAGCTATACTAACCAATCGTTCGCCGTCTTAAGAGCGCATAGAAGCTTAGAGGACGAACGCCACAGCTAACTCGATCAGCCACTGTTTGCACTCGGACAGTGCCAGTCCCAAGCCTGAAAAAAGGAGGAGGGCGAGACCAAATCATCAGCGATATGGAACGGTGTCGTTACAAAATCAACACATACGCCACAACTAACTCAGCCACTGTTTGTACTCTGACAGTGCCAGTTCCAAGCCTGATGTAGTGATCTATGTTATCACGCTATCACACAGTGTTGTTAAACTGAGACTATTGCACCACAAATGGTTTGTAATTCAATGCAGTTTTCATAGATCAAATTGGATACACATATATGACTGTGATCTAGTCAGATTTCACTTACCCATGCACGCTCGCATACATAGAGGCCTAGATATATACGTATCCATCATGCGACTGTTATAATATAACAGTCGCATGATGGATACGTATATATCTAGGACTCTATGTAAATAATTATGTATTTATTATATACATAATTATTTACATACATAGCATACCAACTCCAGCTATTAATAACAGCATTGAAGCAAGAGGCCTACGAAAAACGTCACACATAATTAATTAATTATGATTCGAGACTTGATAAAATTTTAAGAAATCACCAACATTAGCCTATGTCTAGAAACTGTACGAAGTAGACTACGCGATCATGCTGTGCAAATCGCCCCAAGGGGAGTCCAAGATAGAAAGAGAGATTGGTGAAAATTTAAGTCAACTCTATAGAGTTCCCGACGTACCAGACCTGGTATTATTCTGTATCACACACGGTCAAAGAGTCAATTGCTTTCTGAAATCTGTAATGATAATTAATTATGCTCACGTATAATTCAATATAATTTTTGAATAAGCCAAAATGGCAAGGGCTCGAGTTTTCTTTCTATGGCCTATAACAATAGCCATATCAGACATCACATTCCTCACTATCTCCATCTTGCAAAAATTCTAGAAGCCACTGTTATTAAGAAGGTAGCTTGCTGTCTTTCAAAACAATAATAATCTGTTTGTTGAAAAAATTATATTAATCATATTTGAGGCCGTAATTAACCTCCAATGCATTTCTTGAACTCCAAGAAACTCAACCGATGTTCGTCGGCCAATCATAACTAAAGGAATATCCACCGCGGGCAACAGCGGATTAGGACTATTTGTATTGACTTGAGCACTACGAAACGAAGGGCACCGAGGTTCTCATATCAATGAGATCATTTCGCCTTCATTGATAATTATGCTTTTCTTAACTGAAGTGTCATTACGCTGCATCATTCCAAAAGACTCGGGGTATGAGGACGATCGCCATGCTACCAATTACCGAATCCTTCCAACGTCAGCCGATGCGGCATCTCCTGTGCTCAAGTTGTCGGAATGTATCATGTTGGAGGGGTTCAACCCATTTTCTCTTCTTCTAGTCCACTAGGCTTACTAATTGAAAACACGTAGGACGATCAGGTCTTGAACCTTTCCAGCCATTTTATGGTATAAGTTCTCCGTTCAGTGGCTTCCATCGCTAGATGGCGGCGTTGGTAAAATAAGATGCACAGCATAATGGACACCCTGCATGGCAGCCAACAGTAAAATTAGACTCCTGCAGCTACTAGCCACCGTGCACCCTTTCACACTATACACCTATTTGTAACTATACTGCGGCATGTCAGTTTGAGATTAAACGAAAATTAGTAGTTCGTTCGTTCGATCGTTCACTTGTTCAACTGTTCATTCGATCGTCATTCGTTTGTTAGATCACTCATTCATCTATTCATTTGATCATGATTCGTTTGTTCGATCACTCATTCATCGGTTCATTTGATCGTCATTCGTTTGCTCGATCACTCATTCATCTATTCATTTGATCGTCATTCGTTTGCTCGATCACTCATTCATCTATTCATTTGATCGTCATTCGTTTGCTCGATCACTCATTCATCTATTCATTTGATCGTCATTCGTTTGTTCAGTCACTCATTCATCTATTCATTTGATCGTCATTCGTTTGTTCAATCACTCATTCATCTATTCATTTGATCGTCATTCGTTTGTTCAATCACTCATTCATCTATTCATTTGATAGTCATTCGTTTGTCCGATCACTCCTTGACCTGATTATTTGATAGTCATTCGTTTGTTCGATCATTCATTCATCTATTCATTTGATCGTCATTCGTTGGTCCGATCACTCCTTGATCTGATTATTTGATAGTCATTCGTTTGATCGATCATTCATTTATCTGTTCATTTGATAGTTCATCCGCGGTCGATCTGTCATACAAAGATAACCTCAGCGTTAAATTGTTGATGACGAGATAAAGTCGATTTTCTTATGAAAAATTTCATATTTGCAGATTAACCCATTCACTAAATGATCAAATAACAACTATTTTTGGTCATCACACAGATATTACCGTACTGAACAGTTAAGGTTCACGACGTGATGAGTCGTTTGGATGCAGCACCGCTGGAATTAGGCCTTTTCTTTTGTGAAAATGATGTCTAAACAACTGAAAATTCTGTTTGGGTTTAGAAATAGTTGCAGTCCTAAACCTGGACAGATGAAGAGGGCGATGTTAATCATCGATGTCACACAGCGTCTTCAATCAGAAGCTACCGTACTCTACTTAAATATGTAACCATCGTTTACTTTATAACTATAGGCCTAAATACAAATTTCGTCCTTTAAAACTGCAGACCTGGCAGGGATGTGCGCAGTGGCATTTAAAAAATAGGGTTCTATTGTTATAGTGTTATAACATTAGAAAATACAATTTAATTTTACATTTTCAAATTACCTTTTAAGCGCATTTTTGGGATGTCTTCAAAATAGTTTTAAAGGTATCTCAGAAAGCCAAAATATTGTCAAAAAATAATTTTCTAAACATTTTAAAAAGATGTGCTCAAATTGCTTTCAAAATAGATTAGGCCTCGCTACTTAAAAAATATAAACAAACCCCAAGTCAAATTTATTATTTTTTTCTTACGGCCCATTAGATTACGATCTCAACAGTTTTAAGAAATGTATAATCTTTTGGCTAAACCAACTACCTGAGATTTTGTTGAATTAGGATATAAATATTGTAGGCCTATTAACTCTTCTGTCTATGTTATTGCGATCGTAATTGCGCACATCTGCTGTTGTCGTGGTTGCACTTAATCAAAATATTATTGAGCATGAGGCTTCGATTTCTTTTTTACAAGGATTATTATAATTTATAAGCTAATGTACTTCGAAATTTGTTAAACGCTGTATTCAACATTCTCAGGTAAGTATAGAGGTCGGCGCCGGTAACAAAATTGCATGCTCAGTGTTTGGTAAATTGTCATCCTTGAAACCAGTCAAAACCTGCAGTTGTCTTGGATAGATTTCCTATAACGTGTAACAAGGCTTGCCCGTAATTTATCATCAGCTGGCCGTCAGCCACGCATCAGCTGTCTTAAATATCTAGAGGCAATTTCAATCGATCAGTGTATAATGACAAATGAGTTTTAATTGAGATTTTTAAACATATTGTACGGTTGGTTTATAGTTAACCTATGACGATCTGGGTGGCAGCACTCCAACATGCGTTAGATAACAGCAAACTGTTCAGACCTGTCAGAATAGTATCTGACGTAGTTTGACTGTCTGAGCCGTCTTGTTGAGAACTGTCACATGGCTTAGGCGTTCAGCTAGCTTTGCTAAATTTTCTGGCATTATCCATAGCTATAAATTAATGTCGACAATCGAAGTAGGATCTACTGATTGTTCATGAAGTATACTTGTTATGACATGTCAAAAGAAACTATTTGAATTATATTGGTGACTATCAGGTACACCAATTCATCTACACGTAGCAAAAAACTTTATTTGAATTAAACATTTTGAAAACTACTTTGGAAAAAAAACTTTTTCAAAAATATTTTGAAAATACTTTTAAATATAATTTTGTAAATGCACTTTAAAAATACTCTTGAAAATCATTTTCTTCCCCTCCGTCTCCTTCTCCTTCCCTTTCTCCTCCTCTATCTCCTCCACCTTCTGCTTTTTCTCCGCTTCCTCCTCCCCTCCTTCTTCCTCTCCTCCGTCTCCGTCTCCGTCTCCTTCTCTTCCACAGTCTCCAGTCCCAATTTCCAGCTTTTCTCAGTAGGGCGATATCGTGTCTTCCTCCAGATGCAGACTTTTCTCCTGCTTGCAATGAAATCATCCAAAATATTCTAAATATTCGACCCTACAATAAACATCCACATTCATAGATGGACATGCACACATACATTAAAGCATACACACAAAATAAATACATTGGGCCTACACACGTACATGTACTTACACGTGACGTGCACACACATACACACACGCATGCAAACAGACACGCATGTATGCAACTATGCATATATGATTACACATGCAATGCTGCATATTTACATCCATCCATCCATCCATACATATATTATTATTATTGTTATTGTTATTATTATTATTATTATTATTATTATTATTACAGTAATCTTATATAGCGCCCCTTCAAGTTTGCCTACTCAGAAACGCTCCCAGCTCAACCCCGGCCGAACAGAACAGTCTTAAGAGTAGTTAGAAACAAGGCAGACTGATTCATAGGTATTTGTCGAAGGATGGTAGGGAGCCCATTTCATGTTACAGGACCAGCCACTGAGAAGTCCAGCTTGTCCAGTTGAGCGTAGAGAGCAACGGCGTTGAACATGCGTCGTGGAGCAGCAGAGCTCCCGCAAATATAGTGGGACTAAACCCTCAATACAGCGCCGTACCAGAACAGAAACCCGACAAACAATACGCTGTGGGTAAGGAAGCCAGTGGAGTACATCCACTGAGCGTGTACTATAGGCTACAAACATAAATGCATACATAATGTAATTATGCACATCCAAAAATACGAATGCATGCAGGCATATTATACGAATACCTATATCCTGTGTAGGTCCTGAGTGTGTTCAGTATCTGTCTGCAATGCGTTCTCTTATGACTATCGCTTGTCACTGTACTTTATTATTCTGACCGTCCAAATTTTTCTGCAATTATCTGGCAGAAAATATCGTGCGTGTGCCAGCGCCCGGCGGAGGGGCAGCGATGGTGTCGGTATCGGCTGCGGTGGGAGTAGAGCCATCGACTTAAGCGGACGTCCGTCACGACTGTATGAATGGCACGTGTGACCTGCGCGAGCGAAGACCTAGCTGCGTGAGTCGATTTTTTAGATATTCGATCGGTCATGGTGACATTTCGTGACACGCGATTCAATCAAGCGTATCCGATAACGTGGTTTTAAGGCAGACACGTGTCTAGGCCTCTTATATAGTCTTACCGTCGCTATGGCGCGTGTCTTTAAGACGCCCCGGCACCATCCGTCTCCTCACTGTCTGCTAGCGTTGTCTTTATGTCTGTCTACCTACCTGTCTGTCTGTTTGGCTGACTGTTTCAGTCTTGCTGTCTGTCTGCTTGCCTGTGTCTGTTGATCCACAACCGATGTCAAGTTGTTTTACGGTCTGTGTATCGCGTATCTTCATATAATATGATACAATAATATGATTATAATTATAGTGTATATATATGCAGCTTCCTCCATATAGCTGTGGCTGGTGTCCTATCTCCTTCTGCGAAATTGGCTTTATCCTTCACTGGTCATGGACCTTTAAGCTTATATCTTATTGGGTAGGCCTATAGGCAAGAGTCCAGTTGTTAGCTTGCAGGACTGTTAGCCCCAGAGTTGAAGTTCACGTCGCTGTCCGAGGAGTAAGGCTTTAGTGTCTCTTCCACTTGCGAACCTAGATAACTCGGGTTACAGCGACCTCACACTGTCTGTCGGTGGGGAGATCAAACGACGAGGAAGAGGATTGATCACTTACTCTCAAATGCTGGCGTGGTTAAGAAGTGAAGTCGATAGCACTAGAAGACACAAGGCTCCCTATTCAGGTGTTGAGTGTCTTCATATCTTCTCGCCTTTTTTTCTCCGTCTCACATTAATACTCCTCCTCCTCCTCTTCTCATTCCTCCTCCTTCTCCTCTTATTATTCCTCCTCCTCTACTTATTCTTCCTTCTCCTTATATTATTTCTCCTACTCCTCATCCTCCTCGTATTATTTTTATTCCTCCTCTTCTTATTCCTCCTTCTCCTCCCCCTCTTCTTTTTCTTGTTCTTCCTCCTCCCCTTCTTATTACTCCTTTTCCTCCTCTTCTTACTCTTCCTCTTCTTATTCCTCCTCCTCCTTCTCTTCCTCCTCTTCTTCTTCCTCCTATTCCTGCTCCTCCTCTTTCTGCTCCTACTCCTCCCATAATTGTTTTAAGTCAAATTCAGAATGCGCGTTCCTATGTATAGCGACGCCATTTTCCATGAATGGATGTGCAACATCACGTGACCGTGCAAGCGTTTTGCAGTTTCTTTATAAGAATTTCTTATGCATCTACATGTTGGCGCGATAGAAGCGGATACAAGCATGGTCTGCGCTTAACTGATCGGTGCCATGTTTATTCAACTCGCGTCAAGCCCTGTACAGTTGGAGCGTAGCGGTGTGCTCGCTGGACCGTAATAACCCCGTTCCAGATGACTCGCTGCATAAACGTCTTTTCTCAAAATGCACTCCCTCTGAGCTTTGCTCCTCCTTCTCCTCTTCCTCTTTTTCCTCTTCCTCCTCCTTCCATCTCTCATTCTCCTTGCCCTTCTTGTCTTCCAATGCACTCGATCCGTAGCGGTCCGTATCTTTTGATCTTCGGCTGCTGTCGTCCGCCCATCCGTCATCGAATAACGAGGCCATTGTCTGATACGCCATACCTGCCTGGATCGCTCACTGACACCGCCTGTTCTTAACTTATAGTTCATGAGATCACCTGTGGAAACGACTTGCATTTTTAACTCGACGTCTATCGAGTTTTTTCAAGTTGCGATATTTATTTAACGCGTGTAATTTTTCTTTCAGGGAACGTTTGCTATCTGCTTCGCGGTCGCAGCTAATCAATAGACTGGTGACAAGTGGTGTATATCTGCCGCACTGCGTCGAGCCTTTTTAAGTGGACTAAGGCTGAACGCTGGAAAATGTAGACAGCTGCAGCTACGCCTTCTACCTCTGATGGTAATTATTGGAGGGATGATGATGGTGGTAATCATTGTGAGGATGATGGTGGTGGTAATTAAGTAATTATTGTGAGGATGATGATGGTGGTAATTAAGTAATTATTGTGAGGATGATCATAGGCGCCAACTCCACAGGGGCAACAGGGACGTCCGCCCCAGTGCTTGTCAAGCTACTGGGGCGAACCTAATACTCTCGCCCCCAAACCTTTTTAAACATTCAAATTTGTCTCCATTGCAAAATAGTATCATGCCTGGGAGAGAACGTGAAAGAATTCCCTCCCCACAAACTGTTCTTCTTCTGGAACCAACACGCCGTGGTGCAAATATAGCGGAACGAAGTCGGAAGAGGAAATGGCGTGAGACAGGACACTGCCTCCTGTCTCAGATCCTGCCCCTTTCTACTCCCCTGCCCTTCTTGATCTCTGCTCCAGCATTCTCTCTCTGCTCTTGCCACTCTCTCGGCTCCTGTGGCTTAGGAGGCGAGAGAGGGACAGGAGCAGAGAGAGGAGTCCTTGTTAGCTTGAAATGTCAAAGAATTGTTTACGTACTACTCTAAGATCTTTTTTATCATTTCATTATTTTTTAAAAGATAAAATTCCTTGATAGGCCCTACTAAATTTCTTCTTCACCCTATCTCTGGCCATCAATTATTGGACATAAAGGATTGCAGTTTTCTTCAATCAGTAAGTGAAAACCTTAGACTAGTAAAAGTTGTGAGCCGCTACTCAACCAAATTGAACAGGTGGTAGTACATGTACGTACTTGACCGGCTCCCAACTTAAGGAAGCCTTCTCCCCAAGACCGAAACATCTAGATGGCTCACTAATGAAGAAACGGCGTAACTAGGGCGCATGGTGAATTCTGGTCTATTATAGCCTACATAACGCAGCCACCATCGTAATCCACAAATTTCTAAAGCGGCACTCAAAAGTCAAGTGTAGAGCATCAGCTTATTCATGAGCGCTGTGTCCGAACTGTAGTACGAATAAAGGCCTAAACATAGGTTACAGAGTCCTTGTTAGTTTGAAATATCAAAGAATTCTTTACGTACGACTTTAAGATCTTTTTTTAATCATTTTATTATTATTTTTTAAGATAAAATCCCCTTGATAATAAATTTCTTCTTCACCCTCTCTATGGCCATCAATTATTGGACATAAAGGAATGCAGTTTTCTTTAATCAATAAGCTAAAACCTTAAAATAGTAAAAGTTGTGAGCCGCTGCTCAAACAAATTGAATAAGCGATAGTACTTGACCGGCTCACAACTTAAGGAAGTTTTCTCCCTACTGGCATAATAATAAAGAACAAGTTTAGAAACGTCTTATGACAGCATTGGTCTTTAACGTCTTACCATTTGATTGACTCACTGTCACTAATGGGTATCGTTAGCCCAATACTGTCTTTACCCTCATGGTGGATTTTTAGAATAATTCGGTTTTACATCTCGCGGTGGTTTCTTATGATCTTACCACTTGCCTTTAGTTTTCTTTATCTACAACACTACTAGGCATATTTACATTAATATGATTTTTTAACATTGTTTGTTGTTTTTTTGTATTTTTTGTTTTGTTTAAACTACACGTAAATTCTTATATGCGCAATTTATTTACACAATGTTATGCAATATCAAGTTAGGAAACATATTTCTATATGTGCATAGTTATTTGTATATTTATGCAATGCTGTGTAAGTATTATTAAATGTAGATTTAATAAACCTACTGTTTTGATCAAGTAAGAGGAAATTGAATATTCAAGCTCTTTATCATATTTCAACTGCTACCTATATTTCGCCCACAATCATAGAACATACATAAAAGTAGTTTTATTTAATCAATAAAGAAAGGTTAATCTGCAAAGAATAAGCTACCACGTAATTAGTTATAATATTAATTATTTTAATACAGCACGTATGCGACGCCACCTAGCGATCGATGTACGCGACACCTCTCAAAGGTGTCCAAAACTTTAAAGTTGAGTCAATCCTTGGCTATAAATTGTTGAATAAGGAGGAATGCAGTTTCATTTTTTTCTGAATGAGTAAATTCATCAAATGGCAAAAAACGTCTACGTAGACTTACCATCTTTGCATGATTATGACGACATCGTCAACAACAAATGATCATTGTTGCATTGTTATTTATAAAAAAAAATATTCCCATAAATTTCGCACGCGATAACATTTAGTGCGTTATATTTCTGAGTTTGGTAACAGCGTGAAAACATAAGACCTAATTTCAAATATATACGACATCGTGTGTTGCACAAAAGCCCAGAGGGAAAATCGGTGACTTGCAACGTTTGTGGCGGTATGGTATCCTTAACTGTGTTACGACGCTCTAGAAATTGTCCATTTAATAACAGGAAAATAGTGGACAAGATGTTGAGGCGCAAGGTCCAATCGAACGAAGCTTGGCCTCAATCTCCTGGGCACCGGGTTCAACCGCCATTATCACAAACCACACGATCTCTTTAACAATTTATAATTATTGTTCGGCGTTATGTCACGAATTGATCATGTTCGAACCCAGTTAGAAGCTGCTCTTCTGGTAGGCCATCGTGTTTCTTTTCAAGACGTCCAGGCACGGTCCGAGCAGCCGTTCGAAGCACTCCTTCTCCAGGAAAGCCTTGACTCTTTCGACGGCGTAGTCTCTGGCCGTCCTCTCTCTGTTCTCGAACAGGGCCATCTCTCCGAAGTACATTTCTCACGTCGCTCTCGAAACGCCCTTCTCCTCGCCTTGGTCGCAGATCGTTACCCGCGCGTCACACCACTCGATGAAAGAACATGCCATCCGCTTGCCCATCCCCCTCTCGGATGATACACTGCCCGTCATCGTAGGACCTTGATACAAGAGCGTCTGCCAGAGTCATCCGCTCGTAACCGTCCAAGGACTGGAGCATTGGAACGATCTGGAGCAGTCGCTCGTACATCTTGCGCTTCCCGAAGGCGTTGTGAAGGACGATCGACGCTGCCTGAGGCATGTTGTACATGAGGGCAAGCTCATCGAAACTGCCACAACCGTCGAACTGGAGGACCTTCTGGCTCTGATCGCTTTCGCGACGGATGACCACGTCAAAGATACCGTTCTCGATGACGTAGAAGTTGTCGCCGTCGTCGCCCTGTCGGATCACGTGCTCGCCTGGCGCCACCTTGCATTCGAACATGGCACCGATCACTTCCTTCATTAGGTCGCTGTCCAGGGATCTGTGATGCAAAAATGAATTTCGTCCAAATAAATAGATGAATTGTTAGACCATAGATGGCGGAGATGGGAAACTAATCAATCAGCAAATTAGCTGATTGATTTATAAATCGATTAAACAAGCAGCTAATTCTAATCTAACAGCTGCAAAAGTTTTCCAATTTTAAGTCGTATTGATTAGGGCATTTCAATGGTTAATATGAATTCTAACTAATAGGGAATTAAAAAATCAAATAATCGATTTGACAAACAACCAATTCTAATATTGTCAACGACTGGCTACAAGATTTTGCTAATCTTCATTCTAGTCAATTTGCGCATTTCAGTAACTAAATAATAATCGATAAACAATTTAAGAAATCGGTTAATCGATTATCAAATGGACTGCTAAATGGATTAAATGAGTGAATGGTAGGCCTAATATTTATTAAGTAATATTCCAGTCAATTCACCGATTTACTTGCTGACTGATTTATATATTATACACTGTGACATAGTTAATATAGCTTGAAGCTCTATGTGTAGGCCTATGTCCTTGAAAGTGCCATTTTAGAAGTTCGGAGATGACGACTACGAAATGCAGACAACGAGAGACAGTAAATTTTATCTGCCCAAGCAATAGTATATGTTTGTTGAACGCCAGACTCTTTCTTCTGGCACATAAAATTATGGTCTGCGCCATTTAATCAACAGTCCCCTACTTCTATTTGCATTGGAAATTTATGTGCGTGGGCCCATGTTAAATAAACAATACGTAGCGAATGTTTGTGAACTTGCTTGAAACCAATTGATGCCAACAAACAATTTTATTCTTTATGCAGTAGGTATTTGCAAATTAGCGAGGAATATAATTAGATGTGAGCAATTATTGCTCGCGGTGTTTGAGTGAAGCGTTCATCTCTAGCCTATATGGACCACAACTACTCGTCTTCCTATAGTTTCTCATTCTTTACGACCGTCTGTATTAACAGACTGCGAACTACGGTGTCTACATGAGATCATTGTTTTAGAATCAGAAGTACCGGTGTCTTCCAACATAGCCTCTTTTCGAAGATTAGGCCTATCGCCATTATTAACAAAGAATATACTAATTTAACTTACTTGCTTACAATAGAGGCTAACAGATAATTCAGACTGCATCCTAAAAATGACAAACGTTGGCCCTTTGCCAAAGGCAGAAATGACGTCATGATTACGTCATCGTATTATCTTCAGTTCCTGACTCAATTAATTTGTCAATTGCAGCGCAGATCGCGAAGAAGACGGACGTGTTCGTTCGTCGAATTTCTTCCGCATTCTGCTTCTGTTTTAATTGAATTTTCTTCGAGGGGTAGCAGGTAAACTCAACTGATTACAAAACAACTATTTCTTTTCGAATTTTTCAACTTAGAGATCGAGTTAGCCATCATTAGCTACAAACCTTGATTTTAGCTGCCATTTATCGGCGAGTTTAGGAACTTCTGCGCCAAAAGAGCTGATATATGAGACTGGAAGCCTAGATAGAGACGATGAGTAAATGTTGGCCTTAACCGAGTGTCAATGTGAGCTGAGCCTGTAAAGTGTGTCACCAAGAGTCACTATAGATAATCGAATATGCATTGCAGATTGAAAAGTTCATGAAATTGAACATAGTTTAAAAAACGCCAATAATGAGTTAATTATGTGGTTCAATGTGACAATAATGTTGCTATTCAACGTGTCAATTGTCATTGTACCCGCGGTACAGCGGTTTGATTAGGAACCCTGACCAGTTTACAGTTCCTGGCCACAAGATCCTTTTGTTTGTGCTGGCCTATCTTGTTGGCCTCCGTGACTGGTCACGTGTTTTGAAGAACTAGTGCTAGAAACTTCCAGCGTTGGATTGTATGGACCTACTACTGTTCCTCGTAGGTACATTCTTTTTTGTTCTAACTATAACCCAAGTATTTCCACGCAGGCAGCGGTTAGCGGCCATGGCAAACGACAGGAACTTCGAGCTTCAAAATTCCAGACGATCGTGGCGCCAAGTATGCAGAAATAAGTTGGCGATTTTGATCTATCCATCACATTTGTACAATGTTTTATTAATTTAGTTAGCTCTATGCCTACTCAATTGAGGAACCGTGTAAATTTAGACAACATCAGCAGGTTTCTACATTTCGCAGGTCAGAGGTCACCGTCCATCCTGGCAGCCTCAGGCCAGAGAACTCCAGCAGGTTTGGCACCGTCCGTCCTGGTAGAGGCGCTGTGGCATCTGACATGGAGTGCTACCTGTTGTCTTCGAGCTGTCTCCAGCTGCAATGGTCGTGTGATGCTATTCACTTGAAGTATCTCAGCTCCAGTCCGGAGCAAATAACATGATCCAGTTGACTGATTGTCGCGCAAACAGCTAGGTTAGTTTCAGTTTTTTGAATGTCTTTACTATAAATCTCATAGATTGGCTGCTAATAAAATCGTCAGGTCGTTTGGAAGATGCTTATTGTGTATTAAAATATCGACCAGCATAATGAAACACAGAGCATTTTCTGTCTTGTCTGCCTGTTTCTCTTTGTTAAATTTTTCTTCTTCTGTTTCAAGTCTGTTTACAGCTCTATTGTGTCTATTTCCCCTCTTCTTAGGTCTGGTGAACCTACCTTCTCTTTTCTTGTGCCCAAAATGTTGTCTTAGGTCTGGCTGCCTCCCTGTCGTGGATGAATGGAACAAGAGTTTTTACGTAAGCTTTTGGCAACATAGTCCTTATGCTTTGCCGTTGAAAAAAAAATTTTCGGCATGTTGCAGTTCAGTTAAATGACAAAGTTATTGTTTGTTCAACTGCAATCTATCCTACTCTACATCTTTTTCTCCCTATTATCTAGTTCACTCCTTTTCTTAACTCTATGACATTGTGCATTATTCTTTTGTCTTTTATAACTAGCTGGAACCTGGGATGCCTGGAGAGTGGAAATGTCATGGGACGAGAACGAGGAGTGGAGGATGAGTTGCGTTGCTCGATACGAAGACCTTCACGGGAAGGACTACAGTACTGAGATAAGTTTTAGAATTCTAAGCTATAGAATTAATTGCTTTATATTAGGTTTGATGAATGTAGGATGCGGTGGTGTAGCAGTATACGTTCTATGCTGTGCTACTGGAAGGTCACAGGTTCGAATCTGCCTCAGGCCACTGCGTAGTGACCCTGGATAAGTTGATTGCCCCGAATTGTCTGTAAGGAAGGAAGGCAATGGGAGATCACCTCAATCTTGTGAAACCTGGGTGGCATATAAGAACTCTGTATACGAGGACCTGTCTGAATGCTATAAGAACTCATGATCGTCAGATTTTTTCATTACTTTCTATCTCCGTTCTCAGTGCATTCTGTGTTTTTTCACTGCCCTACTCTCAGTTTTGCTCTAGATTTCTTTTTCTTTTCTGTTAATTTACTTTGGGCAGTTTCGGCATAGGCTATCTCAGTTTAAGATCCGTTAGATTCCTTTGGTTAAGTGGTTAAATTGCCTCCACAAGTAAACAATTCAACACGAATAAGTTCCGTATAAATGCACAGACGAAAAGAGAATGGCGTACAGTATAAAAATCTGCTGTGAACTCTAATTGTAATTGTTAACTTATGAAAACTTTCAAAGCGCCACTCAAAAGCCAAGCGCAGGACACCAGCAAGTTCAAGAGAGTTTCAGAGGCGTTGAATGAATATGTTGCATTCAGTCTGATACGAGGAGATTAAGGTGATCGAAGAAAGTTCTGTGTTAACCTCAGATCTGAGATCAACACGGAACTACCTTCCAACTGCTTGCTTGAGAAAATGTGATGGGCCAAATGCGTCACATTTTCTCTGTAGGGCCCTGGCTTTGAGATAATATCAAATAGGGTACATTTGGGTAGTCCACTCATTACAAGTCTCTCAGGCAGTTCATTATTTTCTGTCTTGACATTGTGTACTTTAAACTGACCTAGTTGTCTGTAATTAAACATTATGAGATGCTAAAATCAAAGGGGATAAGCAGAATATCTGCTTCGTATACTCTTAATCTTTCGCTCACTTTGACCGTAGCCTACCTCTCACTCTTAATTAAATATTGCCTCTGCCGCTAGCATATTCTTTCAGTTTAGATTCTAATATCAGTCTCCTGTTAGTCTTATTTTTTTTAATCAACCAAACAGCATTTTTGCTTTGGTCGGTCTGTCTGTCTGTCTGTCTGTCTGTCTCTCTATCTAACTATCTATCTATCTATCTATCTATCTATCTATCTATCTATCTATCCATCCATCCATCCATCCATCCATCCATCCATTCATCCATCCATCCATCCATCCAAATATCCATCCAAATATCCATCCATCCATCCATCCATCCATCTATCTAATTCCATTTATCATCTACGTCTGACTCTCTCTCTCTCTCTCTCTCTCTCTCTTTCTCTCTCTCTCTCTCTCTCTCTCTCTCTCTCTCTCTCTCTCTCTCTTACTCTCTCTCTCTCTCTCTCTCTCTCTCTCTCTCCTGCAGCCGTTACCCTATATCGCTAACCCTGTTTTTCGTACTCAATCTTCAAACAGTACTCGGTGTCTCTGTGTCACTCTATCGATAACGCTGTCATGTCTGCTTTCTCATTCTCCTCTCTTTCAATTATACTCTCACAGACTTTGTTGTCGTTCACTCATTCGCAGTCTTTAATTTATAGTTGTGTAGTACGTGTATGTCATTTCCAAACTTTCTCTGGCTATTTCTACGCACAATCATGTCTGATTTGCGTCTTTTCGCGGTTTGCCCCAGCGCCAATGTTTGCCGTGCATTTCAATCCATGAAAAAGCAAATAATTCAAATTTAAAATGTCTAAAATTGGCCTATTTGTGGGTGATGCCAAACTTGTGATGACTTTCTACTGTCTGAGAGCTGCAATGAATGGCCTACGGAGACCTTTGCCAACACCTCCTCCTGGTGGTCTCTGGGCGTGCAGTTAATCCAACTGGATGACTGCATGACGAGGATTGGCAGCAGCACGTTGCCATTCTCTGTCTGTTTTCAGGATAGTGTGCTGTTACTGCTGTACTATCTGATGACCAAGCCAGTTCTTAATTTACCGACGGTGGCGACAATATCTTATTTTGGTAAGCTTACTTCTAAGCGTGAACGTTTCTCAACAAAGTTATCCACTGCAATGACAATACTAGTAAGTTACTAATTAATAACCTGTAATGCTGTAGCAATCAATAACTCAAATCTTACAGAATTCTGAACTATAACAAGCACCAAGCTTTCTATACAATGACGTCTTTCGTTCATCAACAGTAAATATAGAGGCATGCCTTTTCCATTAATCATATTTTATTATATTAGAGTGGTTTGGTGAAAAGTTACTCGTGTAGCCGATTGATTATGAACAATAATATATATTGTACTGGAGGTGAAACTATGCACTCATTCCAGAACCTTGCAAACTGAGACTGGAGAGCACTGGGGCAAAAGTCCCTGTTGCCTCTGTGGATTCAGTGCATGCAGCTTCTCTTGAGCTAGATTAGACACGACCCATAATCTCCAGGCTATACATATACTGTCACTGCTCCAATTGTTAGTATATCAGATATTGTGACCTTGAAATCATCGTAATGGTTTCCTTCTCTTCCGACCCCATCCACCTCTCCATTTCTGTTCTATCATGCATTGTTTCGATGCCCATTATCAAGTAATACATGAGACTTATTGGCCATGGCAAATCTAGCACTAAATTGTTGACAGAGAGGTCTACAGCACTCTGTCGTACGGATGATATGGGAACAGCATCATATCATTATTTGACTACTGAGTCCCATCAACACATTTTATAATTATATTTTTTTATTGCACACATTTCACACCACTTACCGATTGAGAAGCGCGTTAAGGCGTCTTACGTAAGAACACATTTTGGCCTCTCCCATATCCCATAAAATGAACATTAATATTAAAAAATAATAACAATGAAAATAACAATTATAACAATAATGAAGATTATTATTATTATTTGCAGCGAGGTATACATGATCCCTCAGGGGCTAGAATATTACTTAGAATAAGAAAATGTAGTCTTGAATGGCCCTACATAAAGTTAAAGTAAGATTGTGACTATGGTCTGTTTTACTGGCAATTTCGCAAACATCGTGTGTATCTGTAAATGCTATAACATCAGATTTGTTAGCGAAAGTTTAAGTTAGTACTAGTTAGTGGTTACAATAATTTTTTATGTTTTGGCAGGTAATGCTTGCGGTTGTTGTGTGCCTGTCTTTACGATTGAGCAGGAAGAAACAAAGGATGGAATAAATAAGAGGACGCTCACATGGGAATGGACAGATGACACTGAAGAATGGAACCAACCGAACAAGAATCCAAGAGTTGAGCGTTGAGCCACGCTGCAAGGAACAGAGTCTACAGAGAGGTGTGAAGAGATGTTGTTAGAACGACATCAGACACCTATGGGCGATTAGCACATGGTTGTTGATTGGTTAATTGAGGGAGAAAGCACTGTTGCATCCGGTGGCTGATCGGTTAGAGCGGTCGGCGCGTAACACTCAGTGTGCGCAATTGCTCTGCAGTAGGCCTACAACTGCAATTGCGCCGTCAAGGTGTATGCACTTCTGACTTTCTGAGCAAAAGATGTTGGAAGAAGGGCGATATCAAATTTAAGAAGAATTAAATAAATAAATAAATTACAATTGGTCTGTTTCCAGTTGAAATTGCTTGAGGAAAGGGGACTCGGACAGAGGGATGACAGGAATGGACAAGCAATCCGATCACCGGATCATGGAAATTAAATTCTTGCTCCAGTACCTCCTGCCAAAAGTCGGCGCCTATGAAGATGATGATGATGATGACGACGACGACGATTACGATGACGATGATGTTGATGATGATGATAATTATTCTGAGGATGAGGATGGTGTAATTATTGTGAGGACGATGATGGTGGTAGTTATTGTGAGGATGATGCTATAGATGATGTTAGTAATTGTGAGGATGGTGATGGTGTTAATAATTGTGGGGATGGTGATGCTGTTAGTAGGCTAATTGTGAGGATGACGACGGTGTTAGTAATTGTGAAGATGATGATGGTGATGGTGTTAGTAATTGTGAGGATGACGATGGTGATAGTGTTAGTAGGCTAATTGTGAGGAGGAGGATGGTGTTAGTAATTGTGAGGATGAATTCTGTAAGATTTGAGTTATTGATTGCTACAGCATTACAGCTGTTATTAATTAGTAACTTACTAATATTGTCATTAAATGGCGTTAGTATAATTGTGAGGACGATGGTGATGGTGTTAGTAATTGTGAGGATGATGGTGGTGGTGGTGTTAATAGGCTGACTATGAGGATGATCGATGGTGTTAGTAATTGTGAGGATGATAATGGTAATGGTAGCGTTATTGTGATGGTGGTAGTTAAATTAATGTTAGGATCCATCGTTGTCAAGATGATGACGATGAAAACTTATTGATTTTAACAATCTGAGTTGCGTGTGCCTGCATGAGCAACGCATCGCAAGTAACTGGCCAGGACAATCGTGCCAGTGTGTTACCTCGTTGATGCCAATATAATTTCTAATTCTTAGTACTTTGTAAATTTATTCATTTATTCATGTCTTCATTCATTAATTTGTGTACAATTAGGAACCAATTAAATGGGGCGGGAGAGGAAGATTAAAATGATAACATTTATCAATATGATCAAATATCCATATGATTCCCATTGACCGTATACTGTAGATGCTAAGCTAACATTCGATGCGTCTATCCTGCAGTTGGACCGGTTTCATCATCTCGTATAAATCCAGGCATACTCGCGTACATCAGAGCAGACTCAGCAGAGAGGTACACATTAAGGCGAGACGTGTCCACAACTATCAGAGGAAAATACGTCGGGCGGCACTTTGAAACTGATTGAAGCCATTCTGGTATCTTTGAGGATTAAAGCACTGAGCATCTGACTGTTGACCGAGGTTTCGCGCCAGACCCTTTCGCATAGCTTGCCAACATAATGGGCTTAGAGGAAGAAAGAACTTTGAGTGGGGTGGGGGGGGGGGGGTCACAATCACCTTCACTTACTGAAGAATTCAATTGCTATATTACAATACGACAAGTAGTCTATAATCGGTGAAGCACTTGAGAGACAAGAGTAAGTTGCATGGTTCTTCTGGCCTGCCACGTGCGGCAGCCACCGTGACTGAATGGTTAAAAGAGATAATGTTTCGATTCTTTTAGATCATTATCAAGTTGCCTTCATGAGGCCAGGAACACATCACTCGTACATTTCATCAAAGCATGACATTTATGTGATGTCGGTCTTGAACGTTCTTGATTATGAGATAATCTCTCGACTGGAGAAGCTTATCCCGGCGAATGGTACTACAACAGTTGTGCGTGACAACGCAGTTGCTGACCTCAATGGTGGCTTCCAGGCCGGATACCATCATGCTTCACGTTCTCTCAACGCTGCAGTTAGACAGCGGGCACGTGCCAAGTGACTGTCACCACGCAGAAGAGTCGACAGAGAGTGCTACTACTGTGCAGAAGAGAACAAAAATGCATTCGTAGTGGAAGGCAATTGACTTCATAGGCGCCGACTTTTAGTAAAAGGTACTGCATGAGACAACAGGCCAAGTATAATACGTACTGTGCAAAAGCGCTTCTTCGTGATCATTCATAAAGACAAGCACACCACAACCATGAGTAGGCCTATTAGGTCTAGGCCTACTATAAAAAAATAAGTTTTCTGTAACTAGTGCTAACTAGCTAAGTATTTCACTTGTCTTGTCTTGTCTTAACCATCCTCGATCCGAGGGTTGGTCGCTTCATGGACAAGTCTACTTCATCTCTTCCTGTCTCTCGTCTTCTTTAGTAAGTTGTCAAGTGGTCGGTCTACCGGTCCATTTTTCCACATTGCCTATCCATCGTGTCTTTGGTCTTCCTCGTTTTCTTGCTCCCGGTGTAGTGCCTTGCATGATTTCTTTTTCTAGACAGTTTCCCTCTTTTCTCATCACATGTCCAAAGTATGTTAATTTCCTCCTTTTTTATCAGATTAAGTAGCTCTCGTCCCATGTCTGCTTTCTCCAATACCCACTCGTTTTTTTGAGTCCATGATACCCTTAGAATCTGTCTTATGCATTTCATCTCAAAAGCTTCAATTCTTTCTTCATCTCTTTTCTTGATGGTCCAACTTTCGCAGCCATATGTAACCACCGTCCATACCAATGCTTTCATTAGTCTCGTTTTAGTGGTTAACTTTATGCTGCGACTCCTCCATATTTTCCTCATCCATATCTGAACACTTTGTCCGTTTGCCATCCTTCCTCTTATCTCTCTGCTACACTCTGCATCTTTTGTAATCAATGATCCCAAGTATTGAAACGTATCCACCTGCTCCAGTCTGCTCTCTTTCAAAACGATGTTGCATGTTTTACCATTTAATGACATGGCCTTGGTTTCATCCATGTTAATCATTAAACCTTTCTCACTTCCGATCTCATCCAGACGATTAATTATTTCTTGTAGTTCTTTTTCAGATTCTGCTAACAGTACAATATCATCCGCTAAAAATATGTTATGTAAAATTCACTAAAATATGTAATATAAATGTAATGTAATTTTTCGAACATTTCTCAGCGCCCACAAAAGCCACGCTAAGGGAGACAAACAAAGCTACATACGCCCGCACTAATGAGCAACAGTCGTTATACATAGGCCTATATACATGTAGAGTGATGTGGACAGGGTTGGTAGCTAGCCAACGGCAGATCGACCGAAATGCTGGCTGGCATATAGGTAGGCAAAAATCGAAAGTTTGCAGCTCCGACAACTCGCATCTGTACGTAGGCCTACATTCTGCTCTCTATGCTTCTGCTGAGCATTTCACCGGGCATGTCGGTCGCTTCGACGGACTGCATTGTTCTGCATTGCTCAAATGCAGAATTTTCTCATCTTGCTACTTCCACCAATTCCACTTGTATTCTATTAACCTTCTTCTACCTGTAGTCAAGTCACTGCTCACTCGCTCCTCACACACAATAGACACTAGAAATAAACCTGAGTACACATCGATACATATAAAGAAGAAAAGTATACATGTAGCCTAGCTATATGTAGGCCTAATCGTAATCGTAATCTCCAAATTTCTAAAGCGCCACTTGAAAGCTAAGCGCAGAAGAAAGGTTGTTCCAGAGACGAGATGCGGCGTTTGATATGGAGGGGTTGGAGAACTTAAGATGCGATGTAATCGGGGGTCGAGTGAGGGTGAGGCAAGAGGACGATTGGGTAGAGCGGGTTTGCTGGATGGTGAAGAGTCATACAATGTATATATAGGGCGGCCTAACTATTTATGTTGCACAAAAACGTTTGATCAACTTGAGCGAATGTTGCCAAATTTTGCACCAATACCTGTTAGCAGCCGTTAAAAACCATAGGAGGGGGGGTTTCTCGATCCCAAAATGTTGCCCCTTCTCCATGCTCGTCTTTATATGGATCGAGGCATTGACAATAGGCCTAATTAATGTGCAAATACCCTACCTGCCAAAAGTGGCCAGTCGTTTGCACATAATTATTGTAAATGCCTTCGTATAGACGAGCATGGGCAAGCAGTGTTCAACAGGTTTAAGAATGATAGGGACTATCCTGACAAAGCCGGTACATCAGTTATAGTAGGCTATACGTACGGTGATACGTACAAACCTTCGTAAGCTGGCCATAACTTATCAGGGTCAACAAACCTGGAACGAGCTCTCAAGGGATTGTCTCCAATAATTTTGCTGTCCTAATAAATTAATAATGTCGCGAGCATTTCATAACCATATGGTTCCCTTCGTTATTCACTTATAGAGGAATGGATCCCGAGAATAGCGACATTATGGCACAGAAGGCTGCTGATGTCGCAGAATTAATTTAACACAGTTCTCTTGTTGTATATTGGTTCTTGGTCAAGTGAATTCATCATAAGGAGCCCGCGTGACTGACATCTGGTGGTCGGAGTTGTTACTTATGTCGGAAATATTTACAGTTCTATTTATGACATAAAACGACTCGATTACAAACACCGTAGTTTTATTAGGTTTTAAGCTAAGCTAACGTGCTCATTATTCAGGAAAGGAGCAAATAATTTTTCTGCAAATTTTAGGATGTTTCACAAAGTGCGTTTGATTTTTATTCATATATTAATTGCTAAGAGTCCCCTTCGCACAGTCGAAGGCCTGTTGGGCGTATCATCGACGCATATTCGTCCGTAACTGTACTAGTATTAACAACAAATGAATCATATTTCTGCTATAAATAGTAAATAGAGTTTCATAGGATTGTGTTAGTGGTGTTTAACTAAATTTATCAATGTATTTGGTCGTGATATCGACGTAGTGCTCCATTGCAATTGCTTTTGTCACAAACCCACAGTTGACCTGTCATAGCTTAGCCCTAAGCTTTTAATCAATTGCGAATGAGCTCTTGCGATTCATTATTGGTATTGAAATTATATCAATTCTACTGAAAATGATTTGTTTTCAAGTTCCTGATGTCATTTCACCTGGCTGTGTGCAATCTGTTTGTCAGTTTAATGATACCAGAAATAGATATAGTGTGGGCGGACACTGTTACACTGTGTGACATTTCAACATTTGCGATCTATGCTAATTAAAGTCACGAACAATGGCACTGTACATGACATCATGTGCATCAAAGCTCAATTACTGCATTTTTTTCAACTCCCATTTTTAGATCACTCCATTGGCTAAAATCTCAGAGCAAATTTTCTTCAATGTCCTATTACTAACCAAGAACTTTGTACAATACTTCCAGTTCAAATACCTTTATGAGTTCTTCACCATCCAACCAACCCGCTCTACCCAATCCTCATCCTGTCTCAGTCTTTCTCGACAACCCACAGTCACTGCTATTCTCAGGATCTCCAACCGAGCCATATCCCCAACGCTGCACTGCGTCTCTAGAACTCTCCTGAATTCCGCATCCTCCACCATCATTACCATTCACTTACCATTGTCTGACTGCGGTTCACTATCCATAACCCCTCTGGCTTGTCACTCAAAAATTAAGTCTCACCTCTTCAAGAATTCATACCTCAACTCATCTAATCCTCCACCATCCAATTCTCGACCCTATGACACCCACCCTAACATCTGCTCTGTCACCTCTGATCTCTAGCAACCAGGCTTGGATTTGCTTCTGACAACCCTTTGGACAACCTCTCTGATTCAGCATAGAACTCGTGTGTAAGCTGGTGCCTTGCTTTTGACTTTCAAGTGGCGCTTTAGAATTTTGTGGATTACTATGATTACAATCATCTGAATGATAGTCACTCACAGGTAGTATTTCATTCCAAAATCTGTGGGAAGTCTGAACCAGAGGAACTACTCTATAGAGATGGAGAAAAGTTATTTTGCAATCCGGATAGTATTCTGCATCATCCAAAGACCAATACAGACTTGATTATGGAAATGGAATTCCTGATTATGTCTAGAACCATTTTGGTTTTCAAGACTCTTTGAACCAGGACACAAGTTTAAAAGATTGATAAAATTCCTATGAAGTTATCTAAGAAAAACCCTGTTATTGAATATGGCATTCATTTGTTTTATTCAGCTTTATCCAGCCGCAACTGTGATCTGGCGCTTCAGATTTGAGATCCACCACCTGAACTAAGAAATTCACTACCTAACAGAGTGAACCAATCACCTAAATTTCTGCGTATTACAATTATTGACCTTGTTTCGCACATTTTATCCATAACCGAATAGTGAATGTGTCAGTTTTAGATTTGCCAGACTCACTGAAGTTTTTCAATTGTAAAGATTTTGCAACACCTCTGAATGAGGAATTAACCACTGCTCATTACTGATTCATTGAGATGATGTACCTGAATATATATATTTAAATTATTCTGCCTATAAATTCTTAGATTGGCTAATAATTCTGTGTTTATTTTTATGACAGTGTTGAAAGAACATTTTTGTTAAAGAAGAAAATTGATTGAACAACTATTGGCCGGATTTGCGTGTTGAGCGTGACTTTTATGTAAAAGAATGGCAGGAGCTGCTCGTGGTAATGATGCATCAGCACAAAATAAAGCCTTTCAGTTCAAACTTGTTCTTCTTGGCGAGTCAGCGGTCGGCAAGTCAAGTTTAGTACTTCGTTTTGTGAAAGGACAGTTTCACGACTACCAGGAGAGTACAATAGGAGGTAATTATGCGATTTATAATAATAATTCTAATTGTGACAATTTATATTGTGCCATAACATGACCTTGCATTAACAAACAATCTTTTTGTAAGGTTTTATTTTGAATTACTGGTCCTAAATAGTGACTTGATTGTAGCTATAAAATGATGTTTATGTCTACATTATGATATGTCTGAACCTTTTAAAATATAGAATGAAAAGTGTAACTAGCTGGTTTGCACACTTGCATACTAAGAGACCTCTCAGATGTATGCTAGGTTGTATCGCATCATATCTGAGATATTATAAAGCACCTCTTAATAATAGCTATTCAGATGCACTCTTAGCGTGACAGTTCGTGAGGATGTAAGCAAGTCTTCAGGAATTGAAGGGATGTGGGGGGGGGACACCAAAATGAAATCTAGCCATGAATTGCTGGGTAAGTCATTCTACATAGAAGGGTCTGCGATGGCAAAGGCGCGGTGTTGGGTCATTGCAGTGCTTTCATGGGGACTTGATCATCTGATTGGCAAGGGTGGGAAGAGACAGCAGACAGGTTTACACATTAAGTCATATGGATATTTAGGATCTTGATTCAGTTGACTTCTCAGGACCAGAGTCAGTACCGTGTATTGTATATGAGAGGTGATGGGAGGCCAGTATAAGACATCACTGATGTAGGTAGAAGGTATTAATGTGGGAATAACAGTTTAGAGAGGAAGATGAGCAATGAGTCTCAGCTGCTGAGTTCATAACTGACTGTATGGAGGATAAACAGGCCTTGGGATGACCAGCAAATAGTGAATTGCAGCTGTCAATGCATCAGCAGAAGAAAGCATGAGCTATAGTTGGTAAGACAGAAGATTAAACAGATCTTTTGATGGATTTCAGGTGTCTCTGGTCTGACTCACAGAAAGAAGGCAGTAAGGCAATTGCCCAGGGGCCGAGCGAGAGCAAGGGGCCTGCTCTAGGCTCATGATCAACTTATGAAAAATATTATAATCAGTTAAACAAAGTTTATGATTTATGCTTGTTAATTATTATATCACTGACACTTAATTACAGCAGTTTAAACTGCAAGCATCTGAATATTACCTTATTTATCATATTTTGCTATAGAACGAGCTCACTTCCATCTAAGAGACCAGTGAATGTTCTAACTAGGTGTCCAGAATGTGTCTGGTGATTTCTCTGCCTTGCACCTGGGTTTTCTGTCAGTGGCCTGCCTCCGGTGATAGTAACATGAGCGCGTAAAATGCAAGAGGTGCTCTGAGAATGACAGAGTGCTATCAGATATCAAGTCATAGACATTGAATAAGTGAAGTCAGGTTATGTTGACATCAGAAGTGGGAAGTCAAGTTTAAGGAGCTGCTGTATGGTTCCAAAATGAGTTGTGCAGGATGTCTTGGCAGAAGTGCAAATGGTAATCCAACATTAGGACATCGGTTTTAACCTTCCGACTCGTTATGGTACTAGGATTGCAAACCCAAAAAGGATAGGCAGATGGACTGAGTTCGTCGACATGACTTATTGTCCAAAGATCGTCACCATGCAAGTTCTCACTGGGCTTGATTATTACTTTAGATTATATTTCTTAGTAAGTAAGTTATTAGCATTTTATGAAACAGACTAATGCTAACGGAGGAAATTGTTGATGTATTGTGTGCATTCACCCATTATCAAATTGCCAACTGTTTTTGTTTTGCATCATCCCTTTTATTTTAAAGAGTTTCAGGTTCATATGATGTTACCTTTTTATATACAGTAGTTTTGTTGCAGTATGTGTTGCATGGTTTCATGTGCGATATGATGTCAGCATTCAAAGAGATGCATGGCTAAATTCATAACTGGATAATGTTTTGTGTCTGTTGTCTTCCAGCTGCCTTTCTAACGCAGACTGTATGTGTTGACGAAATGACGGTTAAGTTTGAGATATGGGACACGGCTGGACAGGAACGTTATCACAGCCTTGCACCTATGTATTATCGAGGAGCTCAGGCAGCGATCATTGTGTATGACATTACCAGCCAGGTAGACATTGCTGTTTTACTGCAAGTGTAGCTATCGTATTTGCATTTATAATATAGACTTCCAGGTAACATGCATATCAATCAATCAATTGAATCCTTCAAGATTCCTTCTCAGAGGCACTCCTGACCAGGCCAAGCAGAAAATGTAGTATTAAGTAGCAAATACCCCACATTAATTAGTTGAACCTGTGTGGCAACATGCCAGGTATTGGCTATTTAGGCTGGACATGTATTTACGATTTAGTGCAAGTTCCTGCACAGATCCACATGTGCTGAGCAAGTAACCCTTGTATTAAAACATGAAAACTGGTACACTCAATATATATTTTTTGCCATTCTCATTCAATCGAGTGGAAGTGTGGACTCTTCAACCTTTTTCGTGATTGTAATCATTATAGCAAATTTATATAGCACCACTTCTAGAGAAACTGATCAGACATAACTTTCAACATGAATAAACGAAGCCATGATAAAATAGAATGTTCTTGAAGCACTTGCAGAAAATAGGCAAATTGGGCTGAGGAGTTGATGTTGCTAGAGATTAGTAGGAGAATGTTTCTCATCCACGGTTAGCATAAAAACCAGCGGACCTGCCTTCGGGCAGAGAACCCATTATCTTGCGTCATATGCATTACTGAAGATTGCAAATATTGGCAAAGAATCTTATAAATCTGTAGACCAGATCTCAGAGTATTGTTTTATCTCTCAGCATCTCCCTAAATCAAGTAATGAGGAAATTAAAGAAACACATTCTGGATGCATTGTGTCTTGGTTTTGTGGTGTTTTAGGATACATTTGCGAGAGCCAAGTCATGGGTAAAGGAGCTACAAAGACAGGCTAGTCCAAACATAGTGATAGCACTGGCTGGCAACAAGGCAGATCTTGCTCAGAGTCGGAATGTTGAGTGTGAGGTAAGTTGTTTCACTCATTTGCATTCCAGTTTTTAACGTTTAACATATTTTTCAGTTTTGCTTCGATATTCACATAATTTTACCTTCACGAACAGCTAACCTCTAAGCATGCAACTGCAACAGTAATTTCCATATTGTTATTGTGATAAAATAGTGTGACATTGCAATATAATATTAATTTCCTTGTGAGAAGGTTGATACAAGGCCAGTGTGTTTTGAAAATTATTTCTATGTGTGTGATGCACACTCCAGGCAACAGATGCCTAGGTTGTAGTTGTATAGCATCACTCAATGAAGGGTCAGGTGGTGCTACTACTCCATGCAATAAACAACAAACGGAACTTTTCTGTCTATATCTCATGTGGTCCTGCAGTTCTACTTTGCTCACAGCCAACTTATATTGCCACTAAAATTCATAAATAGCTGAGCATCCCTTCTCTGAGGCTGTAGTTCTAACCTTATTTAGGCAAGCCGATGACTTAACCATGTTCCTTAGCCTGTGTAAGTTCATGCAAAACCAGAAGAACGCATATCATAAGCAAGTCTTATGTGGTAAACAGAACTTATGCAGTGCAAAACCTTGAGATTGAAGTTATTTACTGCCTAAATACTGAAGCAGTTTTTTTGTTTCATGCAACAGCGTATCAGTCAGTACAATGCCAATTTTAGACATTAATTTATTACGAATTATGATAAAGTATGGATGAATTGCAAGCTAAATGAATTTGGCTTCTGAGCCAATTGTTTGAGACTGCTGGTGAATTGGTTCATAGACTTTGTTAATTCCTTTAGGAGGCGGCTGCTTATGCCGAAGAATTCAACCTCTTGTTTATGGAAACGTCTGCAAAAACAGCAATGAATGTCAATGAAATTTTTACTGCAATTGGTTAGTGTTTATATGTTAATTTTTTGGTCTGTTAATATTTCAGTAATGGCAAACCTAATTATTTGTCCATTTTAGGCGTTGTCGATGTCTGTATTAATTCTAGTTTGCCTGAGGTGGTACAGTGGCTCTGTGCTAACATATGGCCCATCCATCTGGAATTTAATCATGCCGCATCTTGTTAAAGTTGATGATATTGGTCAGTAATGTGATGTAATCATACATTTCTATAGCGCCCTTCAAGATACCTACTCAGAGGCGCTCTCTGCATTGGCCTATTTGATGTTAGCTGTCATTTACGTCAGTTAGCAAAACAATGAACTGCTTAACACTTTAAAAAATATATCTCCTTCAGATATATCGTTTAAGTGTTAAGTTGACCACTTTAACAAAGACAGTTACTAATATCAACTTGCCTCAATATGATTTACTGGTATATGCTTATTCACTTCACACAGTCTTACATAATGCTGAAATGTAAATCGTGTGCATTTTCACCGGAACAAATTGTAACTAATGACTAATGGTTGTCATCAGGAAATTTAGGCAGAGAATGATTTATGTTTATTCTTTTACAGCAAAGAAACTTCCAAAGACTGAGACACCGGGGTCACGACCTCGACCACAGGGCGTTGACCTCGGCCAAGAGGCTGCGCCTCCGTCAAAGTCCTGCTGCTAGGGATCGTCGAGGTGTGACCGAAGGAAACTGTCCTGATTCTAGACATTAGGGTCGACAGAAGTGTCATGCTGTACTTGTGTTTATGACATGTCTGTGCAATTTTCTATATGTAATAATTATGTATTCAAAGGCCTAAGATACCTACATATATATATATATATATTTATATGCATTTATCAGCTGTATGAGTTGAAAGAATTTGAGAACACACTCATCCTAATATTGTTTGGTCTTGTGGATGACTTCTGGGGATTTTGACTGCAGGATTGCCCAGAATTGGCAGCACATGGGTCCATTAACTGTTGGGACAGAGTTTGTGTTTAGGGGAATATTAGTTTTAAAGATTATATCAAGTTTATATGTACTTAATGCAGTGGTTTGTTTAGTAGAATAATAAATTGTCAAACTTGCATTTCTTAAGCTGAAAGAGTAGCAATTTTCCTGATGATGTCAATAAGGTTTTTTGGAACAATAGTTGACATCTGTCTTGGTTAATATAACTGAATCTGCCTTGCCATTAAGCATGGATTGGTTGTAATCATTTGGATATAATATTGTGAGCCTAGTATATAAACTAGAGAGTGTCATATAGCTGCATGGCTAATTGAGTAGCTCATTTATTCTTGTCAATGTCGTTTGAATCGTGCAACATTCCCACAGCTTCAGGACTTCACTTAGTCGAAAATGCCATTGTCTTCTATCTGACGACTTCATCCAAATGTGTATCATTCATGGCCTGCTAGTATCTTTACTACTGCAGGTACCATATATGCCAACTGAATGTGGTTTTACCGCATTTGGATAAATATTTTCTACTTCACTTTGAATTCAAAACATTTCAACAACAACTAAACAAAATAGGCAACTTTTAATTGATTCATATAGCATATTGAAAATGTGTCTAATGCACAAGATCTAACAAGACTCAAACCTGGACAGAGGAGAATAGGAGGCCTTGATCGATATAATTAATACACATACATACTGACAAATGTAGTTTGTTATGTTTTTATTGCATTTGCACAGGAGATATTTCTTCAGCACCTAATTGAAAACTAGCTTCATTCAGCTTTCGACTGGCTTCTTAGATTTGATTTAGAAACATAACTGGCTTCATAGATATCTTTGTGGGTGTTGCTTGTCGCATTGCGATGCCTTGAGTTGTAATTCAGTCTTCTTCTGGTTCTTGTTTTCTGCTGATGTCTAATGGATATTACAGCTTCTGTTTGTTCAAATTCAACAGCATATTGCTCTGGGCTGATTGAGGTTTGAGTGGAGGATGCCACAAAATTCTTTAGCTCAGGTCAATAGTAATTCCAGGTTTTTGGCTAAGCTACATAATTAGGCCAATTTCTGTACCACTGTAAATCCTTTTGTTATTTGGTGACTGCAGGCAGGTTCTGGTACTATCTTGTCAAAATACTATCTGAGTAGCTATGGTTGATGAATTTTGTTCCAGGTCTAACTTAAGTGTCTGGTTACCTGATGTAGAAGAAAATCATGTGAATAATATGGAAGTCTGTTTATCCAAACTGGTAAATTCTCTTGCATTGTGCATGTTTATTGTGTGCTGATGGCAATGTATGTAATCTTGATAGTCAATTAACTTCACAGGTTTTAAGCCAACAGGACATGCTGCTTGCATGCATGAATGATTTATTGTCTTGAAGACTAAGCACCCTTTATCCATATGCATTGCCAAGACATCGAAGGTTGATTATGCGTGATAAATATTGTGAGTGTTGATGGTAATTTGTTTTTAAGAATTGTTTTTATTATGCGGTATGGGTGGGCCAAGTGCTTATTCAGTGTTGTGTCACTAATTGGTTAGTTTTACTTGAATTAAACTTGTTTTTCTGTTTAGATGGGTTACAGAACGCTGGCTGGTCCTTGTTAGCTGATGAATTTCTTTCTGACGACTGACTACCAATGCATGTAATAAATATGAATTGCATATGCAGTAGAAATCCAAGGCCTGTCTTCTAGCATAGGCTGTCTGTCTGTCTCTCTCTCTCTTAATGAACTGATCTTCCTAATGTTGACTGCATTTCTATGGATACAGTTTTGACTTGGTTTCGATTCGGTTGATACTTTTACGCATACGACACCAGTGCTTTCTAAATTGCCAATTTATAAAAATAATAACTCATTGAAGCTGTAGTTATTTTAATGGCAGTATTACGGCATGCAGTTTTTGTATAATGTAATGTGATAAAACATATAATAATGTGCATTTTGTGAGCCTGTGGACTCAGCTCTTGTTAGTAAGTAGGATGGGAACCGTAACCAAGATTTTTTAATAATAAATGATGCATGTTTACAATGAATAAAATTCAGACTTGCATTTAGAACTGCACTACACAATATTTCCAGCAATACTTGATTGGCTATCATCTTTCTGGGCATAGAGTCAAGGGTAGATATACAGTGTATTTGTTTGTGCTGGAACAAGTCTGTACATGTGGGGTATTACTTGGTATGAAATGCGATATGTAATTTTGAGTCAAGATGTGTACACTGCACGGTGATATCTGATTATGCTTTATTTGAAACTAATAAACTGATGTAAAGGAACTGAAATTCTTAATTATGTGAACTGCTATTTTATGTTAAAAACAAGTCTTATTCATAATAGAAGAGAAACGACTGTCACAAAGTCAACATTTGCTGTTACACACTTTTCTCACTGCGCCATTCGTCAGATGGTACCACACATTTTTTCCGCTGCAGCACTGTTCCTTGCATTGACACTGTGGTAGGGGAATGAGGCCTGCCTAAATGAGGTGCACTGGCTGGTTTTCAGTGGAAAACACACTTCATAATTCTTTTTAACCATCTTATGATGGGCAAACATCTAGTCCATAATAACTCTAATCTTCGAATGTCTTCAGTGCCCAAGAAAGCCAATTTGTGAGAACCAGCTTATTCACAGGCACCCTGTCAAAGATAAGATTGGTTGTCCGGTTTGGTTACAGGTTGAGAACTGAAGGATTGTTGACTGGTGGATGGTGTTTATAATTGCAGTGGCAAGAGATATGAGAATAAATCAGGATATGACTTGGGTAATCTTGTAATGTTTTCTGCTGTGAATGTAAGAATTGCTTAGAAATTGTGAGAAATACAGAGTTGAATTAGATCCACAAGTCTGCTGAATTTGCTGTTTACAAATGTCAAAATATTTATCTGAAACACTGTTCTCAGCAGAAGCTAGATAACTGCAAAATGTAGACCAGGCTGCACAGTTATCTTACATTTTATTTGCCATAAGCAAGAAGCAACATTTAAATTCACTTACATATGCATGTACAGGAGCTTCTATCCCCCAATGTCATTGAAACAACTTCCGTACCTTTTTTTAAACTTCCCCAAATTTCTCAATGGGATGTTACCCTACATGGCATAGAAGCTCCTGCTTTCAAATACTACTGCATTATTCTGCTATCTTGTATCTATTACATCTTTTGTGACTTTTATGTGTTTTTGGCAGAAGTAACAGTTAACAGTCTGCTTTTCAGAATAGTCTGACAAAATTCAAAGTTGTCCTCTTGTCTGCCAGTGTAATGTCTGCAGCCGGCTGGCAAATGAGTGAACAAAAGGTGAGGTTTTGTTCATAGACCGAATCGCAAAACAACCATTGCAGCTGTCGATACAAGGCCCAACACAGGCAGAGAAGACGAGCTTTTTGTTGCTGACAGCTGTAAAACAAAGGCAATGCTGTTTTATGCCAAAAAGTTAATGGTCTTTTGTTTTTGATATATTCTTGATCATACCTCCAAGAGATTGCTTCACTTTTTCTTTAACTTTGAAAAGAAATGCTAACAGTGGCTCTAAAATTAAAATTTTAAAACTGCAGACCTGCCATGATTATGAAAATTCATTCTGAATTGCCTTAAATTCAGGCTTAATTGTCACAAAGTAAAAGGAACGATGAAGAGAAAGACAACAGCAATTGACGAAAGTGAGAAATTTTTATGAAAGATGATATTGAAAATGATCTTGGAATCTTACTGTAACATAATAATTACAGAGATCTCCTGAGCAGCATTCTACGCATTTCCAATCATCAAACCAATCTCTTTTGCACTGCAGCGTCGTTTCTTTCTTTGCCTCCTCGCACTGTGATGTCTTACTGCAGTCCTTTGACACGAAGTGGACACGATCTCCATATGGTACCCAGTAACGTGGCACTGTCAGCAATAGATCATGCCGCAAAGCGGTCAAGTATCAGATGTTATTTTTACTTTGGTGATTTGGTAAACAATTAGTAAGGACCTTTACTTCAAATTCAGCTCAAGAGAAAATTTGAGGAATATAATGAATTGTTTTTGTGTGTGACAGTGATTTATTCCTGAATGTGTTTGTCAGTTAACTAACAATTGTAGGCCAGCGCATGCTGCACAGGCTTCATTTAAGGACCCTGCCATGTTGTTTGTGTATTTAAGCAGCAGAAGTTTGTACCAGTATAAGTTGAGAAGTGAACAGGTAGTCCTGCTATACAATAGTCATGCTGAAACTGTTCAAAACCTTGAGATTTCTTCATTGCTTCATTGCTGGTCAAATAGCAAGAATTTAGTAAAAGTTCCACTATGGGAAATAGATAGGAGCTTTATATTTCATACATTCCTGTTATTAGGCACGTATTGTAGGATGTCAAAATTCCTTACTGAAATGCAACCTGACTTCTAGTAATTTATTTTATTCAGTAAGATACAAAAGACTGAAATACTACTGACGCCCCCATTCAATGGTTGACATGCATATGTCTTGTGTTTCTTCGCATTGTTTCGACGTCTTTATGCACTTGTCCTTGTTGCCATCTTGTCTTTGGCAGGCATAGCATTCAAGACAGAACCCTAGAATTCACAAATAAAACACTAAACATGCATCTGTAACATCTACACGTGTTTTGCTAAGATCTTTTGTCGGAATAATGTCCATCTGCAGGCATTAATAGTAATTGTCCAAGTGAAAGCTGTAAATTAAATTTCATTAAAAATTATGTGTCATTAGTAACAATTATTGTGTAGGCAATAATACAATAGTCATCTATTCATATAAATATCAATTTCAATCACCTTGAAAATTGTAATCTGTCAGCAGTAGATCAGTTGTGAGAAAGCAGTCACTTAAGTTAGCCCCATGGGTCAGCCATGTTACCAACTTTATTTTCTTAGCCTCAGCTCATGAGAGCAGGTAGCCATCGTGCCTCTTGCCATCTAATCTTCACACTAACAGCGAATTGTAAACATACTCAAATTTGAGTTGCTATGGGGGTACAAGTGAGAACAGAAGTATAGAATCATCCGTTTGCCCTGGTGGGAATTTGAACCTCTGACCACTGGGTTGACGGCTCAACACAGTAACCACTAGACCATTGTGCCCTCCTTGTAATGAATGTTCAATATCTTGCAATGTGATTGGATATCAGACATAATTCATTCATTCATGTTGTTGCTCCTAAGCAAAGGCACTGACAACTGATGTTTGTCCAATGCTCTAACTCCTTTCTTCCAAACACTAACAATCGTGTGTACTAAAAGCGAACTGGGAAGGCAGAGCAGCTCGTCATTAAAGAGTGCGTCTGTAGAGGACTCGAACATGCATAACCAGTGTTACTAGCCATATGCTCAACCAATCAACTATGGCCACTTTAATCACAATTCTATTAAGCCATTAATTTATTATGCAACTCATTTCTTTCCCACTCTGAAATCTGTCTTATTTGGCCGGGGTTCGACCGGGAACCCTGAGTAGATGTCTTGAACAGGCGCTTAATTAAGTTTGATTGATTGATAGATTGAATACATACACTATCGTGGTATGTAATGCAATTTTTAGTTATTGGCATTTTGCCTTTTCATCAGCTATGAGCAGAGCTTTCACTTTTAGTCTTTAAGTCAAAATCAGACAAGAAACTTCCAAAATTTAAAAGGTTTTTTATTTAGCAATGATTATACATACAGCTTACCACAGTTGGCAGATATCAGTAACAAAATCACTAATTTGAATATATAAACAATCTGATCCATGTTCCATGCATTAACAGGTAAGACTCCATGTGTAAAGATAATCAAAGGCAGACCTTATACCGTAATTGTATGACACACAGACGCTGATAAGATAAGACGATCTCAGGTCATAGTCAGAGCAGAGCTACAACAGAAGACACCCTTGTCAATATCATGGCCGTTGATCTACTCGGCAAGCTGTCACAGGCCATACCTGCCAGATAAGACAAAGACAAATGATCAGTGTGGGAACATTTGGCTACTAGTCTCTCTACTGTTTCTGGGATGGCATAAGACAGGGTCGTTAGATAATTGAAAAGGTTTACATGTGCTTATATAGCTCCATTGGTGGTCATGTAGTTATGCTATTTGGCTTTCGTCAGGCATTAGCAGAGTTAATAAAGTCATAATAGACAATAGAAAGCTCACAAAAGTTCAACTGAGGCAGGAATGTAATTATCATTGTTGACTTTCCTGCTCAAAATAGGAGTAGGAAATTGGAGACTTCACTACTTACTTTTAAATGTATTTTGCAATAAGTGGTTAGAAGTGTCTGCTAAACAGATTCAAAAGCACAGTCAGACCACAACGCAACAATGCTTCTAATACACAAATTGCTTCATATAACTATTACTACCATTACTAATTCAACTACTTTAATGTTAATACTACAACTACTATGGCCTACTACTACTACTTCCCCTACTACTACTACTACTACTACTAGTCTACTACTACCACCACCACCAATCATAAACATCTGATAGCAACAATGCTGAACAAGAAATTGATTGAATATTTATTTCTATCAAAGATTATTTAATGTTAAAACATATGACTATTTGTAAACACTGCGATGAGCAACATAATTTACAATTGTTAGATAATAAAAAATACTAGCATCAATACTAAAATTAGTAGTAGTAAATAAAATACAGATTACAGCAACAATAGCGAGTGATTTGTTTACCTTTATCATATCTACCGAATGTTATTTGTAAGACATCGCACTATTAAAGCCTAATTTTAAAGCATTGTCTCTCAGTTAAGACTTATTATTTGTTCATAAGTACTAGCTTAAAAGACCACACAAAATAAATTTAAGAATAAGTTGCATAATAACAAAAATAAATATCTGTAAAGCTAGTAAAACTTTAAAAAGCAAGTTCTTTGCTAATAGCCTGAAGTAGCACAACTAGTCATAAAATGAGCACCAACAAGAGAACGCTCATACCTTACTTTCAACCAATATTCCAATAACACAATTTACTGGGGGGAAAACCAGATCCCCAGGCCCAGGCCATATCTACTGATTTCCCTTACTCTGACTTCTCAACATCTGGTCACAATCTTGGGATTGTTTTTGATCAGAAACTTACCCCTCTGAACACTTAAATCTTTTATGCAGTGCTTGATTTTTTCATATTGTGTCCGTTGTGGATCATTTCCCATTCACTTTCACTCAATGCTGCACTTACTCAGGTTCATGTGTTTGTTTGCAGTAGGATTGACTACTGCAATGCCATCTTTGTTATGGGCACTCTGCATGACTGAGCACATGTTTCATGCTAAGCTATTGCTGGTTTAAACAAATTTGACCATGTCTCGCATTATGCGCGTGACATACTCAACTGACTTTCTGGTTCCCTGTGCACTAAATTTAGGATCTCGACCTGCTGGCGCCAGTTAGGGAGCACCCAAGTCCATTTACCCCATCTCAGGTTGTCTGCCTGCAAAATCTTCCTTCTGCATCTTGAGGTGCACTTGTACTTCCCTTTGCACGCACTTCAAAGACGCAACGTCATGCCTTTTCAGTTACTTGGCCGACCACATGGAATAACCGACCTTCAGATCTGTGTGCTCTGTTAGCTAGAGCCTCCTCTGTCTGCATACAGCTTTTACAAGTACCTGAAACCATTCTATATATTCGGAGTTGGGCTGGGAACGCCTCTGAGAAGGTTATCTTGGAGGTTTGGCATGTAAGTCTTCTGAATGAACTTTAAACGAATAGAAACAACCAATTGTTTGAGTCCAGTGCTTTAAATATTGCAGATGAAACTAAACTCATAACCAAACACTCTAGATAGTCTAGAAGCAATGATAAAGCAACAATCAAAACTTAAATGGAAAGTTACACATTGAGACAACCAGGTCACAAAGAAATTTTAAAAAAACAGCAAAAACTATATGCTACAGAAGAACTTCAACTAAAATAAACAAACAAAACTGAATGAAAAAATAAGCTCAGTTGTATGAATTTGTCAGCATGCAAGAAAGGTAATCACACATGTTTATGATTAACAGCCAAAAACTAATGACAGAAATGATTAAATGATGCCACAAAAGTCAAATGTAAAGCTGTAAAACTAAGTGTTCTGCAAATGTAATTAAGCTTGGTTTATACATAAAGCACACAGCAACGCAATCTACAAGTGTTATTGAACCAAAAAACAATTGAGTTATGTTGGAAGTGATAAAATATTGAATACAAGAAATATCATGCAGAAGAATGTATACAACATTAAATCATATAGCACACCGCCTGCCTATCTGAGCAATATGACAAAACAACAAAGAACATTGCAATATATACACATACTCAAATCTTAGAAATCAGACACTTGAGTCTACTCTGATCTGTGCATGTAATATTTTGTATCACAGATTTTCCCGTTACAATCTATACATGGGTGCTTCATATTCTGAAAGATTGGCTAAAAAATAAATAGCCCACTTAGAAAATATGGCAGTCAGAGCAAAAACAACCAAATAACTGGACGACTGACTTTACACCTTATCTGAGGGAGCCAGTAATCTCCATATGAATAACCCTGGAACCAGCTTCTGCTAAGGTGCTCACTCAAAACATAATCAATAGATGGAGTGAAACTGGCTCAAAGTCAAGATCCAAAGGGATCAGGCAGACAGACGGTTAACACAAGGTGGCCTGGCTGTTTTCGATCAAGAATTTGCACAAAGCAGTGAGAAATATTAAAATGGTCAGCTCATCATTCTGGAATAGGCAGCCCAAACTACTGAAGAACAGGAACTAAGCAAAAAAAACACGGGCAAAAATGACCAGACATAGAAATAATAGATATAATGCACAAGTTCCAACAGGAACATCACATCAAAATATTAGAAAGAAATCAAAATACTCATCTAAAATATACCAAATTTCTTACTGGCTTGCCAATTTCATCAGAAACTTTTGCATTAAAAATATCGGTTACTAAATCTCTGTAATTTCATCACTAAGGTGATGATTTAAAAATAAGTAGAGTTCCATCAAAACTGCCTGATTAGCTTGTTACTACTCTAATTTCTATACCTAAAAAATACCCATGGCCACAATATATAACAACTAAGTTATAGAAGCATTAACCCAAAAAGAACAGCATGACATCATCCAAAAAGAAGACAGGTAATCCTGGGACAATTAATAAATAATCAGTCTTTAATTTCGATGGCAATTATCAGACCCTTACGAACATGTGCAAAATGACTGACATAACATTGGCATTGATCTTGGAGGAGATGTTTCTCTCAGCTAAGCTTCATTCCTTCAAGAAATGCCCAAAAACTCATCATTTATCGCATGCTTTCAAACATTTGGAAACCTAATTGTATTATTGCCTGGTAGTTGATTAATTGCACCTCAGAATCACATTCCTAGGTATTAATGTGCACAATAATAAAATTTTAATAGCAGTAGCAGTAGTACAGGTAGTAGTAATAATATGAAGAATTCTGTTATTCCTCTATTTAAAAATGCATCACCATTTCATATGAATCTCATGTTTTTCATATGCCCAAAGCTTTGAATATGCAAAAGATGTACTTAAAGTTGTGTCCATTATTCATACATTAAGAAATGCACAACACATTTAGGGATGAATCGAATGTCAATTTCCTCCCAAATCCAGAGTTGAATTGCACCGAGTTTCAAATATTTAAATAACGTCAGATTCTCTTGATTATTAGTTTGGCAGTTTGCACAGTTTTTAAGAATTTATGGTTTTGCATCATTTTACACTATAAAGCTGTAACTAGGAAGTTCTAATAGTACAGTATTTGCTATTAGTTAGGTCGATTGTCATTTTGTAAATAAAATAATTCAATTTTCGTTTTGAAAACATGTTCTTAACTAGGTCAATTGTAATTTTGTAAATAAGATAATTCGAGTGTCGTTTTGAAAACAGAAAATCGGAAACCGATTTTTATTAAAACTTGGACCCATTGTTTCTCCCAATCTGAGTTTATGCTGGGTACTACCAAACTCGGCCGATCTGAGTTTCGTTTTATCCCTAAACCCATTATTTACTTGCTCAGTAGTTTGGCTTCAATAATAGCACCCTTGAATCAAAGTACACATATGTTACTCATTCCATTGTGTCATTTCCTTCTTGTTCCCCTGACAAAATGATTTGTGCAATGTATAAATGACATTCAAAGTATTAAATGCAATTTGTAATGGAAAATATTTAAAATAACACTGCACATATAAAGTCAATAGAACCTGATCTGACGACTTGCAAAACTGTTAAAAATGCTGTCATGAATTCCACCATAAAAAAACTAGGTGACACTTTCAGCGGGACTTGTCCATTTTGGACTCACCTTTGACTGCCTACAGTAATAATACTTTCTCTCAGTGACTGAAATATTAATTGTAATTACTTGTGTTCAATAAACAGATTCTGAAAACAAATCAAGGTCTATGTAGTTCATATCCTGATGGCAGTAAAAAGCAATATTAGGATGACTTGAATGGGCTTCTAGGTCACTGTATTTATCAAATTGTGACCAGACATATCACTTTTATTGTTTTCATTTAACCAACAGCCAAAAATAAGAATAAACCAGTCACAAAGAGGCACAAAAGGCACTAAACATCATCAAATTATTTATCAAACCATATTGCTGCATGATCTATTGTTCATATTGTCTCACATTTTAATCAACACCAAAAATTAGTAATAGTCTAAAGTCACAAGGAAGCATGAGAAAACTCGACATTGTCTCAACACTAAAGATTTATTCGGCAGCTTTGAGACATCATCAAAGACTATGATATACAAGACATACAAAGTTGCCTTAGGGCCTAAATTCTGTTACAATTCATGAAGTGCAGGTCTCACATCAAGGATCTCATTTGATAATGCATAATGAACTGAAATAAAACAGGCATAACTATGTTTAAATCTCAAAAACGAAACTTTAATACTCATATTGCATTTGCAAATATACACATTACAGCAAAACTAGATTTGTAACTCTATAATATTACAATAAATACAACGCAGACAGCTAAATTACAGGATTACAGACTGACCAGTCATAAAGAGTGATCTGCATCTTGAAGCAAGTGAAAAACTACTGACATTGATAGAGGTTCAAGAGTAAAATGTAAAAAAGTCAAGCTATGAAAAGCCTGGAAACATGCAAACCGCAAATGCGTGAAACTCTAAAGGACTTGCATCACGCAAGCTTGCAAAAGCTGTGGAATAACATTTAGCTGTACAAAGCAAAGAAAAATGAGGCTACACAAGTTAACTGAAGGCAACTGCGAAAATGCTGAAACCCATTTCAAAACGGCAGACATACTTGCTATTTCAAACCAAGGATACTATATATTGCCTCAGATCTTCACCTCCTCTCTATAAAATACTGCAATTTACAAGACTATTATAAAATATCACAAGGGCATATAAACTGCTGGCTGAATCAAAGGCTGCTTGGTTTCTTAACAGAGGAATAGCTGGATGGATATGGGTGAGGTTGCCTCGGGTCATATCTTTCGGGTGAAATTCTCTGGAAAGACGCCTTTTTCTCGGGTGGCCTCTTTGACACCCATCAGCCAACCATCATCCTAAAATCAAATCAGAAAAAATTAGTATCAAAAAGATTTCTTAACATGTCAGTTGATTCAGCAAAAATCGGATGTTGCATAAGACCACACCAGTGTTGTGCATTACTTGTAACACACCACTGGAATAAATTGTTTCTGTAACCATTGCTGCAACAAATAACCTATTAAAATAGTAACAGCAACTGATGACTTGCCAGGGTCATTGTGACACAAAAATCAATTAGTTCTTTTGCCTTACATTACATAACTTTTCAAGTCATTTAGTAGGTGGTGCAGAGTATGTATTGTTGAGGGCTGAAGTTCATGTGGGGAAATTTTCTAACTCTACTTGGTGAGAGAAATTTGTCTTGACCAGACTTGTATGAGAGTTTACTGGCCTTAGTAACACAAAAGATCAAAGACCTCCTTGCCCACCTTCACGTGGTGCAGACCGTTAGTAACCTCCCTTTAATGGGTAAGCGAATGGACGGGCAAAACAAGGGGAAGGCAATGGCAAACCACCAATGTGCCAAGAAAACCGCTATGAAATACACCGGATGATGAGTCGTTGGGAAGAAAGATGAAGTTCTTTGGACATGTTATGTGATCGAGAAGGAAATGATGCTGGGGGAGAAAGCAGAAATAAAAGAGGGTGCCCAAGGAAAAAATGGATGGACGAGATACACGAAAAAACCGGAATGAACCTGGAAGAAAGACTCCAGTGGAGAAGGCTGATCATGATGGTAACTGGAATTCGAAGAACTGACAGCACACGGCAAGTAACACAAAGTTCTGACCACTCATACACAGAAACAAAATAATTGCCAAATGGATATTTGCTGTCATCAATTTTATATATCTTGTGAAGGTTCTCAGTTTGTTGTAAACACACAATAAGTCGGTGCTCTCTGTCCATTGAGATAAACTCCCCTAATACAACCTCAAACTTCCTTAATACAACCACAAACTCCCCTAATACAACCACAAACTCCCCTAATACAACCTCAAACTTGCTTCTTGTGCCCTGTAGTAGAAGATGATATAAAAGTTGGCTATTCACATAGGCATGCGTTGGCTATTCACAGCATTGTGCAAATCCTACTGAAACTATCAGCTCACCTGATCCTCTGGATTGTCATATGGCACGACCGTGATAATATCTCCAGGTTCAAAGGTCAATTCATCCATATCCTCGCCCACATACGCATGTGTTGCTTGTACCTGGTTTAAGAAAAAGTCAGAACTGTTTCAACTGTTACCTTAACAGAGGGCAGCTAGTAAGCACATAAGCATCTGGCATATCCTGTGCAGATCATCTACACACTAGTTCAGCAAATCTGACATTGTGGAAAAATCTGCAGCTGCAACCATTTCTCTGTCTGTCGTCCTTTTCCCTGTTCCCTTCCTTCCCAACCAATGACGAAGAAAGTGCTTTTGTCTTACTATGCATCAGATGGGATTGAAGTCATAATGTAGCTTTGCCAAATGTATCAAATGAACAAATGAATTGCTCATAGTCATGTCTAATCTTGAGAGTAATTATATAAAGAAGAGTAGCATAAAGAAACATAAAGAAGAGTAAAAATGTCGAGAGAACTATGAAAAGAGAAGGCATAATTACCTGATATAATACTCTATCGCTTGGTACTACACTGGGTCTGTTCACAGGCACATTGGATTTAGGAATTGCGTATTCACATTCCTCATCGAAGGCTCTGACAAAAGAATAGACTTCGCTGTTGCCATGAATGGCTGCTGAAGCTGTTGCATTTTCAGTGTTATCGTCATCTTCATCCGAATCATTCTGTGCAGCACAAAAGGTCGCAGTTCATTCATTCAGCTTTCACTTGTTCATTCGTTACTCATAGGCGCTCCCAGTTCAACCACAGCCAAACAAATTACCCTTGAGCAATCTGCATAACGCATTTTAATTGTTTCTAGCTTCAAGCCAGCCATCTAGACTAGACAGTAGGTGCATCTGCAATGGAAGTCGATTCCAAGTCGAAGGGTCAACAATCGAGAATGCGTAATGGTGCCCATATGAGGTACTAGCACGAGGAATCAGAAGTTCGCCACTAGCAGGTGAGCAAAGGGCTCAGCTGCACCTGACACCAGATGATAGAGCTCACACAGGTATGCGGGACACAACCAAGAAGGCACCACAGACCAGCACAGCTATTATAATAGGACATACGCTGCATGACTGGAGGCCAATGCAATGTATCATGCACATTGGCTGAGACAGCTCAAGGCCTATATTGGAATGAGCCCAATAAGACGAGCAGCTGAGTGAAAAACCCGGTAGAGATGGGCAATTAGAGCAAGGGGTAAACCCACCAGGTTAGAGCAGCTGCAGTGGTCCAGTCTGCTGGTTACAAAAGCATGAACAGAGGGAGCAGTGAGTGTACGTCTGTATGTCATCAGCATATAATTAACGCAATAGTATTTACCCTCTATACCCTCTAAACGTAACACTTACTTTTCCAACACATGACCATATAATTACTTATAGTCCTACATCGAGGATCAGTACTCTACTTGACAAGGTAACCTCTGTTGAGATAGTGGCACAAGTACTATGTTAGAACTTCATGCCAGTCATTCATCTGTTAACATCAGTGACAACACATCAAGACACTTTCTATGGTGCCTATTAAGTACCTCATAATACTAAGAGCAAAGGCAAGTAACAAGTTAATGCAAGTAACAAATAACCCACTCAACCTAACTATTACATACTCAATCAAGAACAAATCACCTGAAACAAAGAAGATAGCTTTTAACTGCCACCTAAATAGCCATTTGTATTATTTCAACTTAAATATTAATAGAGCTAAACAAATAATCTAATGTAATTTAAAAAACCTCATGTGATAATTTACATGCTGAAAATCAACTTTTAAATCGGACATTAGAAACATGGCTGAAAATGTAAAATAAATAGCACTATGTGTGTTTGACGTTGAAATGAGGTTAGACAAATTATTCTCCTAACCAAGGCTGTTTCTGATTCAACCACAGTAGATGACGTTGCTGAATGCTCGACTGAAGGCTCGACAGACTGACGCTGGCTACTGCTGTCCGTTTCAGAGTCCACGTGTGAGTTGTGGGAAGATGACTTTGGTAAAACAAATGAAGACGATGAAGACTGAGTGCTGTATGGTGGACTTGACTGACTAGAGGCTGCTCTGATGTTTGACTGTTTTGCTGATAACAATATTACATGAATCAACAAATTTCAATCAATGTCATAATTACAACTGCACTGCACACCCTGACATAGAACATCTGAAGGTTAAAAAGGAAAATAATCAAATACAAACTAATCGATATTTCTAACATATTTCTATACGAATTTTGTGAACTTTAATTATTTTTATTTATTGTCATCTGAGAAGCTAATCACTGAGCATGTTTTGCAACGTCAGAGGCTCTTAACCCTTAGGGCGGCAAGCTGCATTGGCTTCTCGTACACTTAGTATATACTCATCATCAAAAGGTCAAGCAACATTATAAAGAACTTATGCACAACATACTAGGTTCAGGTCACAGATAAATCTGAAGGTGTTTGACACTGGCTGATACATTTTGCCAGATAATGACACTTATTAGATGTAAGAAATAATAAAACGTTGAAAAGATTTAAAGAAAATGTTCACTGTTGAAGAAAACATAATATTTAACATGAAATGACAATTGCTTCCACTCATACTCATAACATCCTCCAGAGTAGAAAACTTACTGGCTGATGCAAATTCTGTTTGAGACACCTGCGCACGATTTTTGTTTTGAATGTTGTTCAGTTTTAGTGAACGGTCTATAGACGTGGACTTCCTGAATCCGCTAGAACTGAGTCAAGAAAAACCAATCTATTAACAAGGCATATGCACAAGTATACGCTGAATGTCAAAAGGATTTATTTATTTATACAATTATTCATCCATAAATTAGAACAGTACGAAATTCTAGTTTCACATCATTATGGAAAAGCAACCCTTTCATTCTTTTTCGACAAAAATAACATTCCTGAAATTCTGACAAATTTGAAATTTTTGAAGTCAACTTACAAATCTTAAAATTTTTTCTCAACTGAACAATGAAACAATTATAAATTTATTCACATTTTTCATTCTAAATTTCACATAGGATCCCTTTATAATTTTCCCTAACAACAATTCTTGCGGCATTGAATTTGCTATGAACCATTACAAGAAAATGTCTATTGGAAATATTTGTCTGAAATTTATTCACATTTAACACACACTGTCTATAGCAATAATGGTCAAAAAGTCTAGAAGCATAAGGTCATTATACAATTGCAATGTCTTCAATCCAAAGACAATGTTTCAGTCCTTTCTGAATAATGAGTATGCAAAATACACTTCTTAGCAACCTACAGCTCAGCTATAACACATAGGTGACACAAGTTTAGTTCAAATACAGTTTAAGAATCAAAATTCAAGCTCATGTGTGCAGCCAACATCTTGTCACACACATATACATACAACACTCATTTGTTCAGAAAATTTGCACAACAGTCCTTCAAGATTTCTACTCAGAGGTGCTACCAAGCCAACACTAGCAAAATAAGACACCAAATCACATCAACACCACACACAAAAGTCATTCCAGGCAATCTGTACATCCATGCAAAGTAAATTCAGCAACAAGCAAACTTAATTAACTTTCAAAAGTGGTCTCAATAAAGAAGTTGAATATGAAAACTAATTCACATTGGATAACTAAGAATTGATTGAAAGGTAATTTTTAATGAATGCCAAGTTAAGTTCCATTGACATACCTAGTCCCAGTGTCTGTATTCCTCGGTTTGTATTCATGGTCATGAGGATCACTTTCATCGATGAGCCTCTTAGTTACTTCAATCATACTGTTTTTAAGCTAAGAACATCACAAAGTAGTCTGTTCTAAGCTAAGACTCCCTTATAATGTAAAATTAATATATTCTAAGCTAAGAACATAAAAAAATAGTCTGTTCATAGCTAAGAATATAACACAGTATGAAAGTAATATGACCAAAGCTAAGAACATCACAAAGTAATCTGTTCTAAGCTAAATACATCACAAAATATGAAAGTAATCTATATGAAGGTAAGAACATCATAAAGTATGAAAGTAAACTAACCTCAGGGGGCAACTTTGGATGAGTCATTATTTTAATAAAAAGCTTAAAAATCAGTGATACTCCTCAATGCTATTCAAAATCAAAATGCTTCAATTATCAACTTTAAATCAGTTCTTTTAAACAGAATAATAATTAAAAACATACAAGGTCATGCAATGTCTTCAATCCAAAGACAATGTTTCAGTCCTTTCTGAATAATGAGTATGCAAAATACACTTCTTAGCAACCTACAGCTCAGCTATAACAAATAGGTGACACAAGTTTAGTTCAAATACAGTTTAAGAATCAAAATTCAACTTTGGATGAGTCATTATTTTAATAAAAAGCTTAAAAATCAGTGATACTCCTCAATGCTATTCAAAATCAAAATGCTTCAATTATCAACTTTAAATCAGTTCTTTTAAACAGAATAATAATTAAAAACATACAAGGTCATTAAAATTTGAAGAAGCAAGACATTTTTCTGGAGCAGTCGGTCAGGTCTTCTTCTGTCGAGGCATTCTGGTTTTAGAGCTCATCATTCTACCGAAACTGCTTTCCCATCTCTTCTATCGAATATTTACTCTGTCATGAACAAGTCCATGTCACGCTCTTAGCCCTCTATGATGCTCCTTCAGCATTTGATAAGGTAGATCGTGATATTCTCTTATGTCGACAGGAAATCTCCTTCGATCTTAGTGGTCCTCCTCTTCACAGGTTTCGATTGATCGCTCACAAATGGTCATTCTAGATAACACCCAAACCCAGTGGGTACCCGCAGAATTTGGGGTTGCACTGGGAGACTTTGACAGAATTAGTCATACTGGATGCTATAGAATAATGTAAAATACAAAACAATACAATTTTTTTTTAAATTGTATAGTTTTATAAAAATTTATGAATCAACACTACATGTCACAAATAATTAATTTTATGCTGTACTCAGTAGCAGGACTTAATTTCTTTGAATAACAGAGATGCTGAATTGGAAAGTGAATATAATACACTCCACTGAAAATGATCAAAACAGAACAAGAGATATTTCACAGCACCAAGCAGGTTCCTTACCTTCACCGATTCACCTTCAAAAAGCACCTCAGTAGTAAGGAGCTGGCTAAAAAGTGAAGCTAATACTCCAATCCGGCTGAAAATTCAAAAGCAACATACGAAAATATGAAACACTTTACCATTCATCTACATCAGCGGTTCTCCACTTTTGGGTCGCGACCCCCAAGGGCTTGCCTTAAGATTTGCCAGGGATCGCCTGGAACCCTCTGGGATTAAAAAACAGTTGTCAGCATAATTTTATTCATCTTTTCATTCCGGCATAGTCAGAGCAGTTCTCTTATATTTAATACTTATTAAATCATGATTGTACACCAACTACTGCACCAGAGTGACATTCTGATGTTGCCACTCCTCTTGCTGTTGGGCCCTCTTCTTTTGGCTTTCCATATCCAGCTGTAATCATGCAGTCAATCATCATCTGTCTTGGTCTTCCTCTTGTATGCCTTACCTCATTTTTTTCTTCTACAACTGTTCTTAGGAGTGAGTCCCTCTCAGAGTGTACCCAATCAACTTTCTTTGTCTCGTTCTTATTGCGTATATCAGTCTTTTTTAATTTTTTCATCGTTTCTTCATTTGTTTTGTGTTCTGTCCAGCTAATTTTCTACATTATTCTTCATGTCCACACTTCAAAAGCCTAGTCTTCTTGTGTCTTTTCTCATGGTCCATGTCTCAGGTCCATACTGCACCACACTCAACATCAGAATCTTTATCATTCTTACCTTCAGATTCCTGTGTAGTTTTCCTCTCAGTGGTTCTCATCCTGTTGAGAATGCTCCTTTCCTATTGCGCTCTTTGATTCTTTCAATTTCCAAGTGTCGTTTGGCATCTGTCGTGATCACACTCCCTAGATAACAGAATTCCTTCACCTATTCTATTTCCATCCTCCAACTGTGTGTATTCTGACTACTGTCTCCGTTCTGTTACTTATCTTAAGTACCTTTGTCGTTATGATGTTCGTTTTCATTCCATATTCAGATGATATTTTGTTCAGTCTATCTAACGTTGTTAGACCTTTGCGGTGTCTTGCCAACATTGTCTTGTCGTCTGCAATCTCAGCGTTTCGATCCATCTTCCTCCTACTTTTACAGCCTTCTCGAGATCCTGTACTCTGATTCATTTAACAAAATAATTACCAGCAACAAATTATAAATTGTTATGCTAATTAATGATTGATTGTGCTGCTATGCATGAGGTGTGTGGATTATCAAATGGTAAGAAGTGAAATACCTGGCAGTAAAAGTGAGGTGAATGCAGTAACCGAATAAATTTTTTTAGTTGGGGGTCGCCACAACTTAGGAAATATCATCAGAGGGTCGCAGGACTAAAATGGTTGAGAACCGCTGATCTACACAATTGCCTTAGTGAATAAAAAGTAACAAAGTCATGGGGAAACCATGTAAAAAATTAGATTGTTTGTAATTTTCTAACATTCTAGGTATTTATGCTATCATGCTTTAAAAAATCTCATATAAATATTCTTTTCATTTTCCAGGAATAGGTTTGCGAACGAAATGCTCTAGCAATATAAATTTCTAACTCAACACACCTCTTTTCAACACACAATTTACCTTAAATTCAAATACTTTTACATTTTCAGTTTCAAATTGTCAAGACTGCCAATATTGACGCAGGCATTTGCAACACAATGTCATATATGAAGGCGGGGCTAATTCAAATGCAAATCCGGTGCTTTTTTGCGACGAGTCAATCTGAGAAATAACATCGCCAATGGAACACTTCAAGTCAAAGCAAATCAAGAAATGGCATGAGAAACCGTCTGCCTTTGAATTGAACTTTACAAGTGATTTTCCATTTTCATTCAAACGATTACAATTTCTCGTTACAGTAACCAATTAATAAAGCACAAGGATAGTCGCTTAAACTCATGAGCTTGGATTCAAGAGAAGAATGTTTTTCACACGTATGTTGGAATGTCAAAAGCAAAACTAAATTTTACATTTTAGCTGATAATAAAACAGAAACTACAAATGTAGTGTATGGCCAAGTATGGAATCTTAAAGCAAACCAAAGTCCTGGGCAAAGCTGGGTAGTTAGGCTAGTACAATATAAAACATCTTTAATGGCAAAGACACCAACACAATTGCTATTACCAATAAGTTATTTCAATCTATGCTTTTGTCCCACAAACCCAAAAGATGAAGCACTAGAGTTTACCTACCTATTATAGAATGCAGGTAGTTCCTCATGAAGTTCACAGTTGATGGATTCATACACAGATTTTGCTTCGTTTAGTTCATCCAAAGCCTGAATTTTAAACAATGGTGAATTGTCACAGTTAAACTTCATGCCTGTCACTTCTTGAAGCGGCACAGAACCATCCATGCACTGACATGTGAAGCAAGATCTACTGAAATGTGAAGCATCAATGTACTTAAATGTGTTTCACTTTAGTGACTAGTTTGTGAGATAATTTATCACAGTTCCACATTCAAATAGATGTCAAATACAACAAAAGCACAAATCTTTTACATACAGCCACTATTAAGGATGGTTAGCATTCACCAGATGTACTGGTAAACTTCCAAATTGTTCCAATGACTGGTTCACACATCTGCAAGACCATTGCTCTCTGTATTCTTTCTGATAACTACACAATATGATCTTCAGGATCCAAAGAGATGAGCCATGCAGTACCATAAGAAACATTCATCAATTTTGTAAATGCACTTGGTCAAATAGCTTACTAAAACATGGCTGTCTATACAATTGAAACTATGAAACTGAAGTAACAACACAGTGACCTTTGCAATTTTAGTGTCATCCCGCTTCTTGGCAGTAAGGAGTGATTCGTGTGTGTGTCTAGCACCGTCATAATCTGTGAGTTTGCGTCCACGCTTTCCTATCTTCGTCTAAAAGAAAGTATCACTAGCAAATCTCAGAAAGTAATTGCGGGTAATCAACAGCATTAATATTCAGTGATAAGGCAATAAAAAGCTGATACAACATTAAAATCCAAGCAAATACAATTCGTGTCGTATGTGGTCCAGAATAAAAAATTGAGGAGCAAATTCAGAGATGCAGTGACAGATTCAGACAGTCACGACCCTTTTGATGCACTTACTTCCTTTCCAAGCTTCCTATCTCTCACACACTAAAACTGGAAAACTTGGAAAGCAGCTGTAAAATTAACCCTATAAACGACCAGTGTTATTGATTATGCCCAACACTTTAGTACATGTAGGTTGTTAAAGGGTTAAAAGACATTCATCAGAACAGGAATTCTACACAGAGAACTTACAGAGCTTGACCACATGACCCAAAAACAGTGGACAGGAACTTTTGAAACAACTATCCATTGTGCACCACAATAATGGGACCATAGAAATGTCTTAACAGGACATTCAACTTAATGTCACATCACCAATAGTTATAGAGGTAGCCATTATGAGAAGCCAAACTGACCCTTAATTCCGGAAAGTGTCCAGAGTAGTTGGCAATAAAATTCTGCAGATCAGACAGTTTTGTCACATAGTCTTCCCACAGAACTGAATGATGCTACAAAATAAAAATAATAAATACAAGAACAAAGCTCAAAATCATAAAGAATAAGCTACAAACACGATGGAACCATAGTCTTCATGTCATCCTTTCCTGATTTTACATTACACTAGCCTTACAGCCCAACTTTACATGGGATTGCATTTCGAACTAAGTGGGTGCACTGCCTCATCCATGAAACTCAACCCGATTGTGTCTTTCTTAACAAATGTCACCATCACCCGACATCTTAAGGAAGCGGCTCCGCAGCAGATCCATCCGTCTGTGAATGCTACTAGATTCTCCGACATTTTTAACCAATATATTTATTTTCATATTAAAATTAACTCAGCCTTCAGATGATGCGAATGCAAATGGAGGTTGTTGCTATATTGAATGTCTGCAAACTTTGCTATTTGAAACTAAAAATGTGCAAATATAGAATCCAAGTGTAGATGATTTATCGTGTCATTTACTTAATTTGCTTTGACTTGAAGTGTTCTTCCATCGGCGATCGTGACACATAACAAAGGCACCTTATTTGCATATCAAATTAGCCCGTCTTTGTAAGACGTGTTGGAAATGGTTGCGTAAATTATATGGAATTTCGTCAGTCTTGCCAATGCGTAACTAAGAATGTCAAAACATCGAAATTTTAAGTAAAAAGCTATTACAAACCTTTCAAACAATGAATATAGATTCCCCATTCATAAGTCATTGTTGCAGCAAATGGTTTTCAAAACTGGTACAACTTTCTGTCTCTTAGCATGCCATGCGAGCGGTTGTCGCCAAGGGTCCACTAAGACTCATTTTATACTCGCCTTAAAACTGTTCTTTTTAACCATTCTGGAGGCAGGAGCACTCATGAGTAGTATAGCCTTGAAGGGGTGCTATATAAATCTCTGTAATGAATGAATGATAATTATATGCTGTGCTGACTCCAAAGACTAATTCAAAGACATAATACAAACCTTAAGTCAAGTTGCTTGAAAATAAAAAAAGTTGCTTATTAAATGTCCAAAGCTTGCAGAGATATAAAAAATCAACTAAAAAGTATAAAGCACACAAACTTACCTCTACATCTGAAGCCATTTGTGTATACCCTGGCCAATTTTGTTCAAAACACTCTTTTATTGTTTTATAGATGGTCTGGCTGGCAAGAGACATTTCTAAACACAAAGTATCGTAGTATTTTATTATTCAAAATTATTCAGCATTTACAAATCAAAACACGTTAATTGTCAGATGATAACACGATTTTCACAAACAGAACCTAGTCACGATTCTTGAATAGCTAACTTTCATTGGAGCACATGACATCCTTAATAGAAATGATACATTAAAATATAACATTAGCAGGAGGGATCACCAAACATAGTAAATATTTCTGTAATCAACAATTTCTGTGCATCTTTTATAAAATGAACCAGACTCTAGTCAAAACTACAGAGTGATCTCTCACTCTTCAATAAAAAGCAAGTAATCCCACTAGCGCAACTTCAATCGTACCAAAAGTCATACTAGTTAAATAGCTCACAATCACAGGGTAATAACCTTTTAAAGCACATTCCAACCGGCACTGAACTCATATTGAAATCATGTTGGTACAATCACATACAATTTTGTAAGAGAAAGACCTCTTTCATAATGACAACACTACAGTCTCCAGCTATACTATATACCTAAAATTGCTCAACAGAAGTTTCATTTGATCATAACACAGAATTACATTATACAGAAATCCATAATATATGCACAAATATATAGCACTGTTAGATATACCTGCCTTTTAGACTCATCAAATAGCGTTTTAATTCTTTCTGCAATCGTGTTGCAACATTCTGAAAAATTCAAAGCAACTTTCAAAATAATCAACCCATTCAATGCTATACATAACAAGTCAACATTAAATCTCACTCTAATACAACAGTAACAAATAAAACAAACCTTTACTAATTTAAAACTTGCCAAACTATATGTCAAAACTTTATATAAAAATTCAAACAAAAGTAACATCACACAAAAATATCAAACGTTTTATAATATTCACCTGGCACACTAGAGCTGTACCCACACATCAGCAGCACTCATAATCGCGGCGGATTATAGAGATATCGGCATTATCGGATATCGGTAAGATAATTGGCATCAATATTAATAAAAAATTTCATTTTATGATATTATTTTCAGTCTATAAGAGCAAAATGACACTAACAGCATCATTGGGTCTGTGAAGGACACCATTCCATTCCGTTCCCCATAGCATGGCTACTTTAGATCACCCAGTAGGCATTGTGCTAGTATAAACAGTGGAAAAGTGTCAACGTAGCTGTTGTGCAGAGTGAGTTGTAGTGCATGCTTAATAACCTTGAGCACAGTTGTGTCATCTCGTCTGGCCGGTATTTTAGGCCAAAGTGGCAGGTAGTAGGATCAGCACGATGATTAGCAGGGAAAGGAGGAGGAAGAGGAATGAGAAAAACAGCGATTAACATGTTAAAAAGAGGAGGGGAAACATTACATGCAGATATATAGTAGGCCTACTTAGATTTTGAATGTGCCAGTTTGTCTATAATAGTAATTAAGTCGTTGAAGGCGCAAGATTCACCAACATATTTAATGGTGACATTGTAACCCTAAAACCTGACGTTTACACGGGTAAATCCAGGTATACCCGTACCTGTGATTAGTCTACCAGTACCCGACCCGTAAAATACGTACCCGTACCCTACCCGTACGGGTTACCCGCATGTACGGGTATACCCACAAACCCCTAGCGCAAAGGACTTGCTCAATGTCCCTACACAGTGACGCCTCAGAAGAGGCATGAAACCGCACACTCAGCGGTGTGGGCGACCACTCTAACCAAGCGACCACGTGCCAAACGAGACATGTACAGAGCCGCATTAACCGTGTTGGAAATGTTTCAATTGAAACGGGCCTACTCGTAAATCTGACAAATTAAGGGCCTACTGTCAAATTGACAACGAATTAACAATTAATTGGCTAAAACAGAAGAAAGCTCATTGACTCGAAAGTAATACTGCACCTAGGCTAGAAATGGCTTATGAACAAAATCTTTTTTGCCTGATGTGAGATTTAGCTCTGCTGTCTTTTTATAAAGAAGTTTCTTATGGTTCTTCTGTGTGCCAGATTAAAAAGTCTTCATTGTTAACTATGGCTTTATTATTTCATTTTCTGTAACAACTAACTGCAATCAATCATTTATTGAAATGTTAGATACTTGATTAATATAATAACAGTCCCACTTGCACAAATAGAGTCGAATGTGTATCTAAAATGTCAACGTGGCACAATCAATCAATTTCTAAAAAGATCCAAACCTTATCGTGGTTCTATGGAAAACAAAGATGATATTGATGAACTATTAAAGAACTTTGATCATTACGGACAAGGAACACACCACTGCAAATGCTAAAATTAATGAATGAATTGAACCTACAGATTGAATTTTCAAACGTTTTGCCTATGTCACTCTGCGCATTTACTTTGCCAGTTTCTAACTGTAGCGGTGAACGATCCATTAATATCAAATGCATTAAAAATGCTGTCAAATTAACCATAGGTCAAGCAAGATTAAGCACCCTAACACTTTTGGACATTGAATCCGAAATCGTTCAAAATCTTGATTTAAAAAACATTATTGAGTTTTCTCAGCATCAAAGTCCCATTGTCATGATTTTTAGGATTTATATACAGCACAGAGTGAGTAAAATCACCACCTTTCAATTAGATTATCAATGCTATTACCAGCTTGATATGCATGTAGCGCTCGATGTAGTAGGTCTATAATAATAATTGTTGACTTTGTAAGTTTTCTCTATTGTAAACATTTATCGACTTCATGTAAAAAACTGCTATTTAGACGATTAGAATGATAGACCTACATACATTATTTCATGTTTCTTTGGGCAAGCATCTAAGGGCCAGTTTCAAAAATAAAGCGGAGGACCCTTAGCCTCCGCTTTCTTTTTTTGAAACGGGCCTACAAAAGCTTAATGCGGCTCTGGACATGTATATGTCTCCTATGGAGCAAGTGTTTTGTTAATATCACAACAATAGGCAGTAGCAGCAGGTCTATCTGTTGGAACCGGACATCCTGGGAAATACAATCATAGAAATAATTGGCTATATATTCGGGATCGGCAAATGAAACAATTGGCAATAATCAATATCGGCACAATCGGCAAAAAACGATATCATTACAGCTCTATGGCACACATTGGATATTCACTATTTGAGCCTAAAGCTGAAGCAAAACTAGTGAAATTAATAGGATATTAATTTATAATCTCAAGTTGTTGAAAATCAACAAATTTTCCACTATAAAGCACACAAAAAACTTACCTGCTGCTCATTAAATAACTCCAGATTCTGATTAAGTTCGTCATCTTTAGTCTTGTCAGCTTTGCCCAGATTCTGTAAAACCTACAATGCACACATATGACAACATGTAGAGTCACACAGTCACTCACAGATCATTCAACACAACACAGCTGACCCACACTTTCTGAATGCCTACAGTACAACCATCACAACTGAAGGTAAAACTGTAGCTTAGCATATTTAATTCAAACAAATTTACATCAGAAAAAATAGCATATTTTATTATTATCAGCTTACTGCTAAATCCAGAGAAAACTGAGCTCATGTGGCTGGGCACAGAGCGCACACGGCTGAAGAGCTGCTTCGTGCATCGTTCCCAAATTGGAACTTCCTGACCGAGGTCCTGGACTTGGAAGTACTTCTGGATGAGGGCCTGTCATTGGAGGAGCACGTCAACGCCCTCTGTAGGTCCGCTTGAAGGTCTGCTTCTAATAGTTACTTCAGATCAGAGTCATACGGCGCCACCTGTCAATGGACGCTGTTGCAACTCTGGTGCACTCATTTGTATTACTGCAACACCATCTTCGTCGGTTTGCCAAAGTACCGTATACACCAGCCCCAGTCCGTCCTAAATTGTGCCGCCAGAGTTGTTTTCAGACTTCCAAACTTCTTGCACATCTCGGCCTATATTAGGAACACGCTACACTGGCTACTGATGGAATACAGAATCGTCTTCAAGATCGACCTCATGGTGCGTTCGTCGCTGGCTAGTGCCACTCCGGATTACATGTGCGACCCGTGTATTCCGGTTGCCAGCCAGTCAGAGCGTCGGTCCCCGCGTTCTGCGTCTCGTGGGGACATGGTGGTTCAGCGCCCATACCGCCATGTGGACAGGCCGTGTCATTTCGCGTGTTGGACCGTTACGTTGGAACTCTTTGCCGTTACCAACTCAGAGTCTCCCATTGTGTGTAGCACAGGAGACATTTTCTGGACTATTGAAGACACATTTATTTCAGAACTGTTAGGTAGCTTCGGTAAGCGCACTCGTGAGGTTCTTGTAGGGCGCTATATAAATGTTCATAGACATCAATTGTACTGCAGAAAACGCTGACTTTCCAATCTGTTCTAAAACAGCATAAAATAGATTTTTCCTCAATCTTTTCATCGATCCAGCTTCCAATTAAGCATAATCTCTTACATCAATCCAACTCCTACTTAAGCATGATATTTTTCATCGCCTCCATTTCCATTTGAGCATAAAGTTTCTCATCAATCTAGCTTCTATTTAAGCATAAATCTTTTCGTCAATCCAGCTTCCACTTACGTAAGCATAGATCTTTTCATCAAGCCAGCTTCCATTTAAGCATAAAACTTTTCATCAATCCAATTAGTACTTAAGCATGATACTATTCATCAATCCAGCTAAAATACATGATGTAATCCACAAAATAAAAATAATTGAATATGCTAAAATACTGGATATGAACTATGAAATAATAAAATGTTAACCCCTTTAGCTGCAAACCCGAATATATTCGTCCTAAACAACTTACCATTATACAGCAAATACGACTATAATCGTCTAATTGATTATACATACATACAGACATAAACACATACGTACGTACATACACACATATATACATGCATACATACGTATGTATACATAAGTGTACATGCATATACATACACATACATACATACATATACATACATACATTCATGCACATATACATACATACATATATATATATACATACATATGCATACATATATAAACAAATACATACATATGTAAATACATATATATGCATACATATATATACATACATGCATATACATTAACATATATATAGGTCTACATAAATTATATATATATATACATAAACTACATATATATATACATATATCATTATATATCTGCATATATACATACATATATGCATATCTACATACATATGCATATACATACATACATGTACAGGATTGTAAATACATATATATATGCATATATATACATATATATATGCATATATATACACATATCTATACACATATATACATACATATCTATACACATATATATATACACATATATATACATATATGCATATATACGTGGATTATATATACATATATACATACATATATACATACACACATATACACATACATATATACCTATATACATACATATATACATACATAAATACATACCTACATACATAAATACATACCTACATACATATAAACTTATATACATACATACATGCGTACATATATATGTACATACATAGATATGCAGACATAAAATTTGCTTGCCGTATTAGGGTAGGTTTTAAAAATTTTGTTGGACGCTAAAGGGGGTAAACTACAAGTTTACCCAACTGAGTTTGTCATCAAGTAGTTAAGCACCTATGAATGTTCTGTGTAATTAATGTAAACTTCTCTAACTGTGAAACAAAAAATAAAACGTCATCTCTTAATCTTCAATGAAGAGGCTCCACTTGTGTGCTTATTCAGGAATATGCAATTGATTAGACTTCTCCAGCTGAACAAACAGGATCACAAATGCATGAAACAAGTCTGTCCTCTGTCATATTAATTTAAACTAATCTGGAAGTTAGCTGCTCTGTCAATATTTAGTCCTTCACCTCGGACCATACCATCAATTTTGTTCTTTGCACCCTCAAATCCACACAACTTCACGAAACGTAAATGACACGCCCTAGCAATAAAACAGACAATTCCGAAAAACTAAATCTACACACAAACATAAAAAATTCAAATTATAGTTTTCTAAGTTTCAATACGTATCCTGCTTGTTCCTGTACGCTAGTGCTAAATAAACCTGCCTGTTTACATAGGTAGAAAAGCGCTATATAAATACGTCGTCAAGTGGTTCAAACTATCAAATCTATGCGTAAAAAAGTTAACTGTTACATACAACATGTAGCAAAATATAATTAATTGTCTTAAAAAACTCGCCTTTTCTTTAGCTCTGAAAACTGACTTCTGCATCGCTTGTCTAAAGCCTTTGCCGCCCGTAATAGATCCTGCTCCCAAATCGGCCATAGTTGCGCCGGCCGGATGTTACTGTTTATTTTATGTTTTCTATTTCTACAGCACAGACATACGAAAAGATGGGTCACTACAAATAAAATAAAAAAGGTATGTATGTATTTAGTGAAATTGCTTGCAAACGCATATTAAAATATTAAATCAATTTTCATTAACCATCATACGAGAATAGACAAAATAAACAAAAGAAATTGGCTAGACATGCACGGGGTGCTCAGAGTTTATCGTGGATCTCGCTAATTTGGGATCCTATGTTAAGATACAGGCAACATGGAATGGTCTTCAAAATGAGCTTCAGTCTATAAACTTATGCCTAACATAAGCCCACTTTTTAATTATGCAAAGATGACTGTTTATCAATGAGCCGGTCTTCGGTTTCGCTTAACTCACCCCTAGAATACAATATAGTTTGTTAGTTTGTTGTAGGCCTATAGATCGTTCTGATGCTAAGTTTATACCTGGGCCAGGGACCGCGCGGTCTTGGTCTCGAGACCGGAAAACTGCGGTCTTGGTCTTGGTCTCGAATGCATCGGTCTTGGTCCTGATCTCGGACCATCGGTCTTGGTCTTGGTCTTGAATGAGTCGGTCTTGGTCTTAAAGGAACGGTCTTGGGATTGGTTTCCGTCTTAAATTAGCGTTCGTGGTCATTTGTCGTATCAGTGCAATTTTTTCGATATTTGTCAGTTATTTTTTGAATTGGCCTTTTATAGACACGGGATGTTTAGGCTTTATGCGATTGCTATCGATTTATGTCTTGCTGACCAAACTAATAGATCTGTATATATATAAATATATATATATATGCATGTTACCGTGGGCAGAAAAATAATGCATTTGCAACAGAGCCAGTCATTTCAAAATTTGCTTTCACAAATTTCAAGGTTTTTGGATCAATGTAATATTTATGTTGTCGGTCACGTGTAGACACGGTTAACCTACAATTCCGTGGTCCGTGATACCAGTACACCATTCAAAAGGAACCTCAATCTACTTGTTCAGATGTCTTAAAATATTTACCTATCGTATACTGTAAGTAATTTATAGTGTGATATTCTCAGGCCGATGGACCCTTATTAATTAAGACTATAGTATTCTTCAGCTAACAAATTAATGCTTTAAGCGTGTTATACCGTTTTCGCGTCTTAATAAATTGAATTGTTTATAAAAAAAAGTCTTGATCTTTTTCGTGGACCATCGGTCTCGGTCTTGGTACGTCTTGGTCTCGGACCACTCGATCTCGGTCTTGGTCTCGGTCTCGGACCTCTCGGTCTTAGTCTTGAGTGATTGGGCACCAGGAGCATTCGATCATGCACGTTGGATGGCAAAAGCTATCTATGGTATCGAAATACTTCTTTACCAGCAGCAGTTCTCACTAACTGTTAAAGAATGGCACAGTGTAAATGAGCTGGTATTGTTTGTGAACCTCGTCTATGTTCGGTTCTGGAACGAAGCCCCTCTGAACATACGAGCACCACTTATATAATGACCTACTGCATCTGTGACTACTACTTGAAGAGCTCCGTAAATATCCAGATAATAGGCCTACATTGGCAAAGGCTGTCTCGACCGCGTTTGGCAGGCATCTAAAGTAGGTTTCAGAAATTTTGATTGGCTTCATTGTCGTTGTTTGATGATCGAATTGGAGCAGATTTGAAAAGACTTACGGTGACAAACCATATTCCAGTCAATCATTAGTTCTGTGAAACGTCTCGACCATCCCCAGAACTCCTCATCTGAATTGGCCTTACATCTTACGTCACATAGCAAACGACTGCCATCTTTGACATTGTGCACCTGAATGGCAAAGAGATGACTCAAATCTTCCTGGGGAAGGATCATGAAGAATGGCGCGACCCTCCTACCAGGACTTCCGGACAGCAGCATCGATAATGACATTTGTGAATGACTCTGCAGTCTCTGCTGAGAGAACTATTGCCTTGATGCAGCAGTACGAATTAAGATTCCCATATTTTAAATATACTGTATCTTTGTCTCTCTCTCCGTCTGTCTGTCTGTCTCTGTCTGTCTGTCTCTGTCTCTGTCTCTCTCTCTCTCACTCTCTCTGTCTACCTCTCAGAGATGTGGTCTCGAGACCGCGGTCTTGATCTCGAGACGGTCGAAGCCAAGGGCTGAACCCGCAAAAGTTCAGATTGGCCGGTAAAACTATTTTCTGAACTATTATTAAGATTAGTATTCTTCAGCAATAAAATTAATGTTTTAAGCTTAATATTCCGTTTTAGCGTCTTAAAAAATTGAATTGTTTATAATTAAAGGAGTATCGGTCTTGGTCTTGGTCTCGGACCACCCTATCTCGATCTTGGTCTTGGTCTTGGATCTCTCGGTCTTGGTCTCGAGGTTTTGGTCTCGTGTCAAACACTGTGCAGAGATGTGGTCTCGAGACCGCGGTCTTGATCTCGAAACGGTATAGAGACCGGAAAACTGCGGTCTTGGACCATCGGTCTTGGTTTTGGTCTTGAGGAACGGTCTTGGGATTGGTCTCCGTTTTAGGTTAGCGTTCTTGATCATTTGCCTTATCAGAGCCATTTCTTTGATATTTGTCGGTTATTTTTGATTATTAGAGAAACCGGATGTTTAGACCCTCTGCGCTTGATGTCAATTTATGACGTGTTTACCATCTATATATACATGTTACCCGAGTACATGTAGGCCTACACCATTCAAACGGAACGTTAATCTACTTGTAAAAAGATGTCTTAATTATTTAGAACCTATCTAGAACCTATCGTATTCTGTAAGTAATTTATAGTGTGATATATTCTCAGGCCAAAGTCAAGATAAGTATTCTTCAACAATAAAAAGAATGTTTTAAGCGTGTTATTCCATTTCTGCGTCTTAATAAATTGAATGTTTTATAAAAAAAAGTATCGGTCTTGGTCCTGGTCTTGGTCTCGGACCCTCGGTCTTGGTCTTGATCTCGGACCACCCGGTCTTGGTCTTTGTCTTGGACCTCTCGGTCTTGGTCTCGGTCTTGGTCCCGAGGTTTGGTCTCGTGCCCAACACTGTCTGCTAGATTTGTGATGCCATTTCGGTCAGGAATGAATCCCGTCTGTTTCGAATGGCTCTCCGCGTGTCCTTTGGCGGACCAAATGGCCTGACGAATCATCCTCTGTGTGACACTGTCGAATGGATCGCAATTTCGGTAGGCAAATAGCCTTGAAGCGATCATCGATTAATGATGTCTTGTGCATTGCACAAACGCGGCGCTATATAAGTCTACTGTTGGGTTAGATTACAGTATGGTTGTCATGTACGAGGGACATATGCGTAAAATGTGTACGTATTTCTGAATCTTTCAAGTATTGAAAGATTTTCTTTTAGATTCCAATTGTCTACTTAATAATGCACGCTTTTTCATCAGCTTAAGCAGGACATATATATTTGCAACTCCTAAGCCGACAACTACATGGAGAATGATTTGCAAACAATCAGGCTACTATAGGCAGACCATTAAGCAATTAGGCTACTATACAGACTACAATTAAGGCATCTTGAGCTCCACATTCATATGCACCGCTCGTTTCAGTAATAATTAGACCCCCAATTCAAATTAATTTTAGGTAAACCCGCATGCATAGCAATAAATTCCTTTCGCAGCTAATCTGGTCGCATTAAATTTATTCATATTATTATGTAACCCATCTGACCAAAACCAGACTCTACTCAAATTGTCCTAAAGGGTCAAGTCTCTTCCAAAAATTGATACAAACTTTATTGTTCTATGATGTTCCTGTCCAAAGACATGAGTAAAAAATATTTTGAATAAATTTCCGAGACTAATACATTTTAAGTTTTATTTTAAATTTTAAAATGCAAAACAGCCACATTCAGAATCGAATTATATTTAAAACAGATTGGCTGTCAGTTTTAAGCTGAGCTGTCGATTATTCCTCACAGCTCCATGCGTTATAAATATAAAAATGGTCTATCGGCTATTAGTCTGTCGCAACTGTGGCTGTAGTTGTAACTTAGAGTATAGTGTACCCCCACAACACTTATAATATACTCAACAGATGTTTGGCCAGGTATAAATTTATCTTTGACGCCGATTGATGACTGTTAATGACATTTCTCGAGACTAGCGTTCGCAGAGGATAACTGGTGATTCTCTGGCGAATCTGGCGAGATTCGCTTGTTTTCGCCTCTGACTCGCCAGCAGATGATGATAACAATTGCTCACGAAACAGCTAGTGAATCCCGAGCGAGAGGAAGTTTAACCCAATCTGTACTGTAACTAGTGACGTAGGCCTACATGTATTACGCAAAATGCATGATATCAAATGTTACTATGGAGCCTTCCAAAAAGAAACCTATTAATTATTAGCTATGCATGACAAATAGCAAGCATGCAGTAATGCGGTCTGTCTATAATAATATCTATAGATCTATAATAATAATAATAAAAACAGGTCTATAATAATAATATTAATAATAATAATAATAATAATAATAAATAACAATAATAATAATAATAAAATATGGTAATGGTAGCGTTATTCAAGGCAGTCGGCGGATTTATCTCCTAGGTTTATACAGTGTTTTAAAGTAGTGAGAGTTAGTCAGCGCACGATTTTTATATAATTTCTTTTCAATTGTTGCCAGGATCAGAGGTTTTTATATATTTTCTTATATTATTATAGAGATTTTTCAGGATTTTTAATCAAAATTTGTAACCTGTGAAAATAGAAACCAGATTTTAACTCCGTATTCTTCACCGTTAAACAATTGTAACATAAGTAGTGGGGTATAGGGGTGTTCTCCATCAGGGGGTGGGGGCTCGCTTCTCCCTTTTGCCATACAGCGGGCTGGGAAGCGACTTAATTGCTATTCTCGCTCGATGATTGGTCGCTTGGCGACCTAATTGATATTCATGAGCCGGGCGCCATCGGCTGTCAATCATTTTAATAACTTTTCCCGCTCTCCCATCGGATAGGCTCCAAGCACGGCGGCTGCGCCGCTGGGTTCCCTACCCTGACCCGAATGTCGATAATTTTAATTACTTATCTAGCTCTCTCATTGGCTGAACTCCACGCACACGTATATCCAAGCACACGCGCACATACACGCACACACGGCTTCCCCTCCCCTAGGGCTGCGCGCTCATCAAAGGAACGTCCGTAGGTCGTAAAATTGACGAAACGTATCCGATAAAGTCATTCGCCAGACTTTTAGCATTAAGGCATGCGATCAGAGAAGGAGGTATGTTTACGATGACGCCCAAAGGAACCCATCCAAAAGCATTTAAATACGCTACAACAGCGGATCTTTTAATTTAGGCTCCACATAAATGCATCGCTCAACATCCCACCAATTCTGTCATCTAAAATACAATCGATGCTTAGGCCTCGTGCGGAATTTGACTTACTTACTTACTAAAAGACATTAGACGATTGTTTATCTATAAAACTTTGGAAAAAAGAGACGTTCGTTTAGTATCTACGACGAACTCGATGCATAAACTGATCGCTTCGCGAAATTATACCAAAAGTAACGACATGTGCCGATCCATCGTATACGTAAACGAACGCGATTTTGCCGAAACGGTAAATTCTGCCGCGAGTTTTGAACCGGATCTCGAAGATATCGTAAAGTCGCCAACGATGAGCGAAATGGAACTTGTTGAATCGTCATCGAAAGAAGAATTGCCCGATTCGAGCGGAGGCAGTTGCGATGGCAGCGATGACGAGAAATTCGTCTCCGCCGCGGACATTTTAGCCGGATATAGATTAAAATGCGCTGGGAGGGAAAATGAAACACTGAAAACGATGCTGATATGCCGACATTGCCGTTTGAGCGGCGTTGAATCCATGTCTCTGCCTTGCGCTCACATCGTGTGATGCGAAAATTGCGCGGATATTCTGGACTCGTGTCCTCTGTGTTCGGAACGTATATTGGAACGGTCAGAATTTAAATGGTCTAAATGTATATAAATTTATTTCGGATCGCGAAACATTCACTCTCGAACATGGATCCAACTTGGCATATGTAAGCAGCCCCAGCGAAAGACGCAGTTTACTCGATCATTTACCGCATATGGTGAAACCCGCGATCGATAACATTCTATCTGGCGCAAAGTTGATTCTACTACGGCAAGCATACGAGAACGATAAGTCTGAACGCTCATTATTTGGTTCTCTTCCAAAACGTTAGAGATTCCACGCAAGTTGTGAATTTGGCTAGGCAAATGTTTCCCGTAAAGTCCAATTTCATGTTGGAAGCCTTCGGCGACTCTACCATGGCGCCTTTCGGGTATCTATTGGTCGATTTAAGACCGGATGCCGACGAGAGATGTCGATTAAAGACGAACATTTTTCCGAGCGAGAAACATTACGTCTACGTTAGAAAGTAAGAACTATATAGCCATTCGGGAGCAAGGTTCTGTAGTCATTCGATAAAAAGGTCTTCGAGATTGAAGAAGTATTTCGCCAAATTGACGTTACCGAAGGAAGCGACTGCCAAAACGAGGAATAATATCTTGAAAGATTGCAGCAAAGGTCTCTTGCATTGCTTGTGCGAGTGCGCCAAAAATGTTTTAAAAGGTAATGTTCCGCTCACAAAACCTCGGAAGAACAAACTGAAGCGTTTTAAGAAGAAGTTGTGGGATCTGTCGTCGAAGAAAGTTCACGTGGAATCGAAAAAGGAAATTGTACAATCCGGAGGATTCTTTAGCGCATTACTGACTCCGGTGCTTTCGCTTCTCGGCTCCCTTCTGATACCGAAGCTCATACCTCAAAATGGATAGCGTCATGAATTACGCGAAGAAAATGGTTTTGGTGGAACCGCGAGAGCTTGAAAAGTATAAGGAAACCATGTTGGATAAGACTCTGTCAAAGTTGGAGGGAGAAATGTACGAGATCTTACACAGAAACGTGGCCGACGACGAAAAAGCCAAACACTATTCCAACAGTCTTAGACGGTTCTTGAACATCGACAAGCCCGAAGTCGTTACCAAAAATGTTGAAGAAGCGATAAAAGTCGAGGATTCGCCACAACGATCGACCGACGTAAAAGCAATCGTACTAGAAAACGTACCCAAAAAGTGGAAATCTCAAGCTTAGCGTCTTTTGACTCATATCAAAAACAATCCAGATGGAGTCAAAGTCGGATGGAGCGAAAAAGGAGAACTCGTTTTGCAGAATACTACTATTCCTAAACCGCACGTCGTCGACTAGGCTAACGATCTGATGAGAAAAAGAACTTCGAAGACCGTGCCCAACGGATGGAAGCGTCTCGCCGACGCTTTAAAAGATCCCAACAACCCCTCACGAGTTAATCGGGAACGAAGACAGATGGAACTAAATTAACGGATCGTACGACGATCGACCGCGTCGTCGAGAGGACGCAAAAAGCAGCGAAAGACATTGAAATGGGCTCTTTACTGATGGAGTCGTATTTCGATCCGAAGCATACGGCCAGTTTCGGATGCGTGGAAACGTTCAAGAGACATTTAAAAGAGCGAATTAAATCTAAAGACTTGAAAACTTGGTTATCGGATAAAGACGCTTATACTTTGCATAAACCCGTTAGGTTAAAATTTAGACGTAGATAAACTTTCGCCGTAGGTATAGACGATTTGTGGCAGGCACTAAATTAAAGGATCGTTTGGTCGACGTTTCTTCTTTGTCAAAATATAACGATAATATTAAATATCTGTTAACGTGCATCAATGTGTTTTCCAAATACGCGAGAGTTCTCCCGCTTAAATCAAAGACAGGACCCGCTCTGACCGAAGCTTTTTCGGCGATGTTAAATGATGGATCGCAACCCCGCTCAACTCCAGACCGATAGAGGCACCGAATTTCTCAATAGATCCTTTCAGACTCTGCTGCGCAAAAATGTCATTCTTTTCTACACGTCCGAAAACGAGGATATCAAAGCGGCCGTCGTAGAGAGATCTAATCGTACCCTCAAACCCAAAATGTGGAAATATTTCACGCACGGGAACACGCATCGGTACATCGACGTTTTGCCCGATCTCGTATATTCGTACAACGAAACGTTTCATAGAAGCATAGGTATGGCACCGGCTCGGGTATCCCTAGAAAACGAAGAAGTCGTGAGAAAGCGCCTATTCGGCGAAAAGAAGAGACCGCCGGTTTGGAATTACGAGAATGACGACAAGGTGAGAATAAGTAAGGCCAGAATAGCGTTCAAAAAAGGCTACCTACCTTCGTGGTCGGAAGAAATTTTCGCTATATCGGCTCGAACACCTTCCGATCCCGTAACGTACGAATTGACGGATTACAACGGCGAGAAAGTAAAAGGTTAATTCTATCAAGAAGAATTGCAACGCGTTTCTAAGGAAGACGACCTTTACAAAGTGGTAGCGATATTAAAAACACGCAAACGAGGCAAAAATTTGTAATATTTCGTAAAGTGGAAAGGTTACGAACACAGTTTTAATTCTTGGACTTTTGATGTATTGGATACTCAAACGTCTTTCGCTTCAGATCGATCGCGTATACGGTTGGTAAAGGATGGCTCACTTTTATCTCATGTTACCGAGCCACAGCTCCGCGAACTACTATCCTGATAATCAGATCACGCGATTTACCACGAGATTAGAGAAAGCTGTATCTCTGTCCGGCGATTGGGAAGTCGGTTTGGTCGAAATGCAATACGCTCGCATTTGGAATAATTTATTCAAAGGGGAAGGTAGAGTTCACTATTCTCAATCCGCCGTACAAAACGGCAAGCAGATTTACGTACATCACACTATACGTCTCCCAGTCGGATACTACGAATCGCCTTCGAGCATCGTGCATTACATAAACCATCATATACAAGATTTTGCGAAAAAGTCGGAACTCACAGACTTTCCGACCTTTAGTTATAACGTCGTAACGAAACGCTTCCACGGAGAAATAAGCGTGGGCGCGAGTCTGATATTTTCATCGCTTTTATGTTCTATGTTGGGCATCGAGTCGCGTCAGAATAACATACAACATTTCGAGGACGAGCCGTTAAGTTTTAGATCGGGTAGCGCGTGCGACGTAAATCGAGGATTTATTCCCTTTTCGTCTACTGCAACTTGTTGGAACACGTTGTGGTCGGATATACCAAAGTTCCTATGCTTCGTATCGTACCGATATCGGGAAAAAACGGCGATATCGTCCACACCACGTACGAAAAGCCTCAATACGTACCCTTACAGCAGAAATATTTCGATTCTATCGAGATAGATATAAGAAACGACGTCGGTCTACCCATACCAAACCGGGAAAGTGTTGATAACGCTTCATTTCAGATTGCGCAAAATCCCATATCTATTACAATGAAAAGACAATTTTGTTTCGATGCGATTCGTTTCGCGTACGAAGACTATTATTCTCAACAGAGCGGGAGCGGAATTCCCGTTTTCCAAGGCTCTCGCATGCAGCGCGGACACGGACTGGAAAGCATTCCCAGCGGATTCTTCAGAAGCGCCTGGCCTTTAATTCAAACCGGAGCTAAAGCTTTCGGAAAACAGTTCGTGAGAACTGGTTTGCAGATAGCCAACGACGTTGCGGATGGGCAAAATTTCAAGGAGGCTAGCAAATCTCGGATTCCGGCCGGTATAAAAGAGTTTGCGTCGACCAACCATTTCAATAATCAAAGCAGTAGCGGCGGTAAGAGACGCAAGAAATCCTTAAAGAGATTAAATAAAAAGCCTAAGCTCGATATATTCGACGAGGAACAATGGCCTTCGTTCACCTGCAGTCTTGCGAATGCACCGAGAGCGAATTGGATTTCTTCGTCGTACCTCCGACGCAGACCAGCATAGAAAGCAGGACTTTTGTGGAATATAATCCAATTTCGACAATTTCTCAAGGAACTCCTATCGAATTCAGCATTACCGGTGCCGGACAAGACTATTTGGATTTGTCGATCACTCAACTGTACGTTAGAGCTAAAATCGTGCGCGCAAACAACGACGACATAGACGGAGGCGATCACGTCGATCGCATCAACCTGTTTCTAGACAGTCTGTTTTCGGAAGCAGACATTACTTTAAACGATACTCTCATCACCGATAAGAACAATACATACTCTTACAGAAGTTATTTGGAGACGATTCTGAGCTACGGATCCGCGGCCAAAAATTCTCAACTCACCTCGGCGCTGTATTACTATGACGTGGCCAGACACCTGCAAATGCTAATTCGCACGACAACGCCGCTCTAAACTCTGGATTTAAGAAACGTAGCGCATTAACCAACGAAGGAAAGGTCGTGGACATGTTGAGATGCATTCACAGCGACCTATTTTTCCAAGTTCGATTCCTTCCTAACGACGTCAATATAAAGATGCGACTCGTCAGAAATAAAGATCCATTCTGTCTAATGTCATCCATTAACGACGCCACGTTTAAAGTACAAATCTTGGATTGCAAACTATACGTTAGAAAAGTGAAACTCAGTCCTTTGGTATTCGTGGGGCACGCCAACGCTTTAGAAAGAGGGAACGTGAAATTTCCGATTCGAAGAGCCGTATGTAAAACATATACCGTGCCAGCCGGAAATTTGGATGCAACTCAAGAAAGCCTTTTCTCCGCCGGACAGTTGCCTACCAGAATAGTCATCGGATGCGTGGACAATGACGCGTTTAACGGAAACTACAAGAAGAATCCATTCAACTTTAAGCACATGAATCTGACACAGCTAAAAGTATACTTGGATGGTAAGAAACAATCCGTGAAACCCGTCGAAATCAACTTTGCAAATAATCAGTTTATTAACGCATACGCCACGCTATTCATGGGAACCGGAAAGTGGATGCGAGACGAAGGAAACGAAATAAGCAGAGAATACTTTTCTGGCGGATACGCTCTCTACGCCTTCGATCTGACTCCGGACCTCTGCGAGGGCGATCATTTCAATTAGATTAAACACGGAAACGATCGACTGGATATAAAATGTTCTCAAGCTTTGGCCAATACAATAAACGTCATAGCCTTCGCCGATTTTGAATATATCTTGGAGATTGACAGGTCTAGGAACGTAGTTTTCGATTACAAAAACTGAAAATGGACGGACCCAGAATTGAAACGTTACTTCGACGCGATGCGAAATGCGCGTCGGTGTTTGCCGGAGTATTCGCTCGCGATCGTCTATCGAAGACTATTCCGGGACTGGCTCTACTCGTTTGCAGTACCGATCCTCACTACGAAGTTGGACAGCATTGGATAGTTTTGTACGTGGAAAATTCTTCGTACGGAGAATATTTTGACTCGTTCGGCAGACCGCCAAAAGACGACTTTAGAGATTTTTTTAACAGACATTGCGAACATTGGATTTTTAACGATAAACATTTACAAAGTTCCGTTCGTCGTTTCTGCGGACACTATTGCATTTTCTATTGCTTGCATAGATGTAGAAATAAAAATCTGACCGCAATTACTAATAAGCTTACTTCGGATACTGGACTTAACGATTATTTGGTTCATAATTACGTGTGTAAGACGTTTACCAATAAAATTTATTGAAACGTTGCCGTCATTCTTTTAATGTATAGGAGTTAGAAATTGCTCGAGCGCGTAGGCAATATTATATTGACGCTCGCCAATTGTAGCGGGTATTGTCTTTCGCCATGGGCGAATATTCCCACGAGATCGTTCATTTGATGAGCGCGCTGCCCTAGGGGAGGGGGAAGCCGCCGTTCCGCCAATGGTAGGCGTGTCTGTGTGCATGTATGTGCGCGTGTCCGTGTGCGTGTGCTTGGATATATGTGTGCGTGGAGTTCAGCCAATGAGAGAGCTAGATAAGTAATTAAAATGATTGACATTCGGGTCAGGGTAGGGAGCCCAGCGGCGCAGCCGCCGTGCTGGGGACGTATCCAATGGAGAGCGAGAAAAGCCTTTAAAATGATTGACAGCCGATGGCGCCCGGCTCATGAATATTAATTAGGTCGCCCAAGGACCAATCATCGAGCTATGTGTATCTTACATCATGTATAAGCATGTCAACCTATCAAAGGCCAACCTGTGAGTCTATGACAGGATGCTATAGTAATAGTTCATTATTAGAATTTTAAATAGATTGCTACAAATAAGAACTGAGTGCATCTCAGAAGCATTTTACATAATGCATTTTACATAATCAAAAGGTTATGGAGAAGCTGATCGTATACGAAGAAAATGAGACAAACAATAATTAATAGGACAATTCTCATATGGACTACAACTGATTTCCAGTGATGATTTTTGTTTATTACTAAGACAAGTCTGGCAAACCGCAACCAAGTTACAGGATATCTGTATAAGAATAATGTTTGGGTTTGATGACAAGGGTCATTCTATTACATATGCTTGAACTTCTCTTGGGATAAAGTGTTTATTGTCTTTTACGAGTAGGGTATAAAGTCGTGAGACCTTGGACGAAAGTTGTACACACGCTTATTGCCAGAGGAGAAACGTTGCGGAGAATGTGGAACTCATTCCAGATAACATGTAGCCTGCAATATGCGATCCTCTGCGTGACCAATCCTTTCCCGAACACCAGGCGAGTCCTTCGAGAGATAAGCCGCTCTCTGCAGACCAGAAACAAAGCGATTGAATCTTGCTCTATCTTCCTCACAAGCATGTAACCCCACCAAGATAGGGCACCGTATAGCAGACGAGCCATGGTGTAACGTTCTACAGAGCCCCATCAGGTAGTCCGTGAGCCCTATGCATGGAGAGAGCAGGAGCACGATTGAAGTGATTCGCCAACGTGAGGGCCGGCGCGTAGATCTTGACTAAAGGCCACGCACAGAACCCTCATCGTACTCACACGCTCCACACCATCAAGCACTGGCGGTGGGTGAGATGGGCCATACCTTGACATCATCATTTCATGCGATTTGCTCTTGTTGAGTGAGAGAATTTTCCTTGCTGCCCAAGCAGCCACATTGGCCAATTCCTCGCTGATTGTGCCCCGCTTTTTCGCCCCGACCAACAGACTATGGATCATCTGCATATTTCATGATAATGTTCTCTTGATGAACTCGATGGAGATATGATGCCTCGATAACGTAATCTGGTGGTCCAACTCCCGATATCTGAACGACGCTTGCATTGATGGCTGCGATGGCAGACAACTTTCTCTCAAACCACGTGACATGCTTCCGGTCCATCAGGAACTCAACCAACCAGTTGTAGATGTTATCTGGTATGTCAAGTCCAGCTAGCTTCTCAGCAAGTGTTGAATGTCTTACCATGTCAAAAGCACGTGAGAAGTCAAGTGAGACCAGGATGACGTATTAGTTAGTCTCAAGAAGCAGGGTGGCATGGTGGAGTAATGATATTACCGCTGGAGTGGTTGAGTCAATGAGCCTGAACACGTATTGGTCAGCAAACAGCTTGGACATCAGGAGAGCAATAAAAGTCGGGTAGGTCCTACGTATTAGGAATGCTAATCAAAGCGAATGCAAGGTGAGAAAAGAATATTCACAGCAGAAATCATTTGATTGCGGAAAATTGCCTGGATTTCGATACAACAGAAAGCAAGAAATGATGACATGCCTACTACAATCAACAGGGAACCACTCGGCTATTGACAAAGTAAGTATAAGTAAATAAATATGTGCATTATTGAACCGCTTGAAAACGCACTTTCGGCACATCATAATATGAACAATCAAAGATTGTACACTCAAAAAATATTCATAACAAGCAATTACATAACAGACATCCTCAGAGTAGTTAGAGCAAAATAATGTACACTCACAAAATAATCATATCAAGCAATTACTCAGCAGACATACTGGGAGAAATTAGAGCAAATAGAAGGCAAACAATAGTACTTACACTGACAATATGAATATATTCAATTGTAGGCCTATAGCATTCGCCATTCGGGTGATAAAAGCACACCAAGTTAGCGCGTCAGCACGTGGGATATCTCGATTTTGCGATCGATTATTTACACAGTCCTGTGAATAAGTAACATTCTTTAAAGGAGAGAAAGGACATCCTAGAACATGGCAGGGGTTGTGTAGCACAGAAGAGCAAAGAGAGGAATCTGCACGATCACAAAAGTCGTCAAACGTCACTTGGTCAAAAGGCAGAAACTTGAACCGTACCAGTTTCCTCACAATTGCGTTGAGACATCTTCTCTGGCCAGTAATAGCAAAGCCTGACCATACAGGCGAAGCATAGATGAGGCGGGCCAATGAGGTAGCCCGAACTACATCCAAAGACTCCAATGGTTTGGAGATGTAGAAAGCATGTCCCACATAATTTGATGCAATACATGTACAATCAAGATTCGAAGGTTATACAAACAAAGGTGGAACTAAGCTAGACTACGATGAATAAATAATCCAAAATAGGACACAACCTCTGACACTGACTTTCAGCAAAGCATTGGACATGATAAATGTCCGACAAACATTTATTCGTGACCATCGTCGCCATATAACTGAAGTCAGGAACTATAAATTACGACAATATAATTATAATTAACTGAATCGCTAATATCATTGGTTAAAAAGGCACTGACACACCCCAACCAAAGATTGCATAGATGTTATCATTATACGTACTGTGTACATGTACTGGTAGGCTACTCATGCTCCTTGATAACCTATTGGTGTGTCATGGATGCATAGTTTGCAATGGTCACGTGTATACGCCGACTTGTGCCTTTACGTAACAAAATAATTAACAAGTTGTACAACAAAACCCTGTCATTGCACAATCAAATAAAGCAAGTAATTAAGGTGAACTATTATGGGCTACTTCCAACAGATTAGCTGTGACGCTGCCTAACACGAAACGTAGACATTCACAGAATTCAAACAAATTGTCCCAGGATACAACGGTACGGATGTTAATCTCCTGTTTCTGCTGCTTGTTTGTGGTGCTCTCGAAGGTGAATTTATGGCCTTTAAGCCCCACAAGGATGAAGCGGAAGCCGTCTGTTAGAATTCCGAGGTACTGCATCCTTCCTTCGTTGTGTACGCTCTGTAATTTCAATAAGGATACCAGCAGCTGAACCAAGGCCTTCTTATTCATCGTCTTTGGAGTTTTCACCTCTACGACGCCGATATTAATTCCCTTATGAGCAAGTGCGAAGTCAACTCTACAATCAGACAAAAAATTGGTTAAGGCCCAAAAAGTTATGTTTCATCATAAATTTTTTAAGCCGCTAACACTGCGACAGAGGCAACTTGTCTTGTGTGTCGTTATATAGGGATTATAGGCTAGGAAAAATGTTCTCTGCAATCAGACAGAGCCGAAATAGAACAACAGAGCATCTACAGATAGGCCTAGCAGAGCCAAGAAGGTATCGCCAGACCAGCACAGCAATTCTATTTTTGAGGCGCTTTGAGTTGAGGAGCCAGCTCAAAGTAGTAAGCATGCAGTTCACGACAAGAGTGTATTTAGAGAAGCACGCAAAATGGCGTAGCATAGCGGGGAACCCAGTCGAGACGGACTCTCAGCGGGAGGGCAGATCCACCAGCTGGTGGGTGTATGTGCATGGGAGGGTAGAGATTGTCTTTATCTGACCAGGAAAGCCAAGGGCAAAAAATAGGCCTTGGCAGGTTTGAAGCAGAGGTGGTTGGAAGTCATCCAGTTGGAGATTAATTTAGCCGCATCGATTAGTTGAGCAATGGAAGAGGAGAACGTTCTTGGGAAAGGGTAATTTAACGGGTGAAAAGAACTGGCCCTAGATCGAAGCCTTGAAGAAGACCTCAGGAGAGCGGAAGGGATTGTGAGGAATGGAAGGAGGCTCTGTCAGAGAATGAGCGGGTAGACAAGTAAGACTGGAACCAATGTAGAGCAATGCCAGAAGTGTCAAACCAAGAGGTCAGCAGCTAGGAATATGTTTGATTACTCCTCCATTATGGAAGGAGTGGTTGATTTGGGATTATGATGGGAGGAGTTGGCTATCTAGATCCCGACTGTGACATAAAGCAGCGGGTGATTCGCGTGCACAGGTTTAAGTTAAGGAGAGTTAGAGGGTGCATGAGTTGCTTAGGCATGCAGTCAGTGCAGCTGTTCGAACCGGGCATGGGTTGTCCCCATTGGCCAACATTGGCCTTATTTGCAGTCTAAGCGAATCACCATGATTGAGATGATAAATCAACCATGCACGCCCATGCATCTGGGTCCATATGCATGGAATTAGAATAGCTTATTCGCTGAATAAGGCTTACACCCGAAGTAACTATTCTCCGAATAGGCCGTGGCCGTCGTTGCTATGCATGAGCGAGAAATAACCGTGGAGTAGTTGTACCTGACATAACGTTCGCGAGACTATGCTTGACGCTGGGTTTACGGTAATGATTTCAGTGGGTAATGATAACTGTGCATGAGTAAAAATATTTATAGCACTTTATTACGATTGCAACGGCTAAGATGCAAAGTCCTAAGTCACAATTTGTGGAAATCAACCAAATCAATTAGTTATAGGCCTACATGCATGATACAATACAAAAAACTCATCAACTTAATGTCAGAGTAATCTATATGGCATTTTGTTTACATTTTATAAAAATGGCTGGCCAACTATTGCTGCACAGCCATAGGCAACGAATCTCTACTCGGCACAACGTGTGCCACATCGCCAGCCATTTCGTTACAAAATACTTAGTAGTATTTTGTCATGGTGAAAATGGAATTCATAATAAATTGTGTTATCTTCCGTAGATCTAGAGGATTGCGACCAGCTAGAAGCATCTGAAAACGTCAATAACTTCATCGAATGCGACGAATCATGACAATGGTCGCCATTTTGATTATAGCCCTATTCGGGAATAGCGGACTTACACCTAGGATACAATGTATACTAGGAGTAAATTTTTGTCCAGCGTAACGCACAAATCCCGCCTCATGCATAGTAGTCTTACGCGTTACTCTGGCGAAGGCCAGTTTTATGTCAGAGTTAAGAGTTACACCCTGGTTATTCCAATGTCGTGCATATGGGCCCTGGACGATAACGCTGGGGTAGCAGAGGAAGTTTTGTAGTAGTAGTGAAAGTAGTGGAAGGGAAAGTGGGAGTAATGGCAGTGGGAGAACTAGTAGTAGGCTACAATGCTCCTACTACTACTGAATGACCTGCTTGTATAGCGTGATTGCATTCTATGCTTTTATGCCTGGTTTGCGACTCCAATTGCCGACCCACTTCCGCCCTCTCTGCCAATTCTACTACGACTACTTCCACCACTACTTCTCCACTACTTTCCCTACCACTTCCACTCCCGCTATTACTACTGTTGCTATTTTGACTACTACTAATGCTACTGATAACCAACCTGGCGTTAGGAAATAATTCGTTTTTCTCGAGCTCTTCTTGTGGTTTCATTCGTACGTCGCACTGATCACACGCTGTTACTATTATCTCCAAAACCATGAAAGTAACTGCCTGCTCTGTAAGCATCGGGTTAGTGAACTGGAAACTCCAGAGCCGCAACCCTTTCTCCCGGTCAAGACCAAACTGTTGATGGTCATCCAATACCTGCCGACTACGCTTGACAAGAATATTTTGTAGACTGTTAAAGCGATTGATCTCAAACGTCTCTGTGTTGGAAGCAGCGTCTCTTGAAACTAGAGTTTCCACCAAGTCAACGTCGTCACGCTTGATATAAAGCTCCAGAGTCTTTAGGCTCCACGCGGATGCGCTAACACGTTGATGTGGCTTTTCTTTGCCAATCTTTTCTCGATCTCTGGCAAGATCTGTTACCTGAAGGATGAATCGCAATCCATAGATTTATCCAGCTTCACCTGTGTAATAAGCCTATCTACATAATTTTTAATTAAAATAGGCTGTCATTGTCTTCTCGACACAATGAAGGGCTTGAAGGCCTATTATGCGCTGATGAATCATGAAAGTCGGGCACTTGATTAACCTACTGTGCGCTGTAAGCCTGTCGACTTACGGCTCAGACTTTGCGCTAGAGCCCCTGAGTCTATTATTGACTGTCTATGTCTCCGACATCTATCCCCAAACAATAAATTATATGTGTGGGCTGCAGGGGCCTACTAACTGTTTGCCCTTTTTAAAAGTGTAAAAAAGATCCCAGTTTAGAGTTAATACTGTTGTCATTTAACGAAATCAAGCAGTTACCCGGTAATTTTAGAGTGAGCCACAGATTAAACAATTTAAAAAACGGCAATAAATCATACCTTCTTTAATGTAGCTGTTTGCTCTTCGCCCCGCTGTTCATCTTCTTCTTCATCATCATCCCTGTCATCATCGCTAAGTTCTAGAACAGGTTTCTCACTTTGTTTCTGTGATATTTGATCTTCTAATTTTGGTCGTTTGAGCTGTAAATATTCATCCCAATCCAATTCTCTTTCTTTTTTGTGTTCCTTCTCTTCCTCATCGTCGCTGATTGTGACTGCTGCTTCGGCTGTCCACCCGTACTCTTCAAGGGCTAATTTATCGCTAATCAATTCTTTTCCAATTGTACCTGAATCATATTCTTGGTGTTGCGAACTTGAACTTCTGTTGACCAAATGAGACTTGTCTTGTGACACGCTGACGAATTGAGACAATTCTGAATCGAGTTCTCGTTTTTTCCTTTTCCTAACACTTTCTGTCTTCGTGTTCTGTTCACGTAAATATTCTATAATGCTTCCACTTAGACAGGTGGTTTGATCTAACGGAATCTTGTCCAGCTTTAACAGTAGCGATGGTTTATCGGATATTTTAAAATCTGGGTCATATTGCTCGGGTTTCTCCTTCTTTAGGAAGGGACTCAAGAATATTTTCCAGAAAGAGTCGCCGTCCTCTTGACTTGACCTAAGTAACAGACAATAATAATTGCGCCACGTTTAACCCATCAATTTCTAAAGATAGAATCATTCCATTTCAGGGATTCAGAGTACGATTTATCAAAAAAGAATTCCTCTCTATATCAATGCCGATGTAGCAGAAACTGGGATCCATCTCTCTGACCCCCTTGACAAATCGGACACAGTTCTATGTAAGAGTTCAGCTCATATTGTCCAAACTGTCCATTTGCGCCTTGTCGTTGGACGAGTCCTAATTACTGATAATTTGTTAGCAATATATTGTCACTGAAATATATTGCTAGTGTTCTGTGAAACTATGGAAAGACGCAGTTAGCAGATAGTTCAGCCGAACGCCATCTTTCAAAGATAAACGGCACTCATCTCATAAATATTAAATTACTTTACCAGCAGGCAGGCCTAGTTATTGTGACGCCTCCAAACAATTCAGAACGCTCTTGCTCGCTTAGTCACCAAAACCCCAAAACACCATCAAATAACCCGGCCCTGTTCTCAAATCTCTTCATTGGAATGAAAGTCCCTCAACGCGTTCACTGCAGAATTGCATCTATCACCTACTACGCACTTCAAACCTCTCAACCCTCTTACATTCGTCAACTACTTATAATCCAACCACCCGGATCAACTCGCTCATGCATCGTCATATCTTTCTATATGTCGACCTCCAGTGTCATTGTTTCTGAAATTCTGCAACCGCTCCCTATATTCTTTGCTGTACCAAACCTTTGGGACAGACTCCCAAAAGCACTCCGTCAGTTTGCTAATCCCCGCATTTCACCTCCAAATATAACCTCCTCTCCGCTTTTACTATTGTCTGCTACCTTCCATTCTCGACTGAAAACCGAACTTCTCAAGCTGTCCTATCCAGACTCTACTCCTGCGCCACCACATGACCAACCTCATCACCGACTACCACCGTAGCACCTTGCTGTCTTCCCTGCTTGACTCCCCTGATTTTGACCTGGCACTGGAAAGAAACGAGAGGATTGGCGATTGCAGACTTGATTTGGAATAGCGCCGGTGAATAAGCTGGTCTCTCTGACGTAGCTGTTGTGGGCGCTGAGAAATTTTCGACAATTTACATTACATAGCATTACATTACACTACCTTGGTTGATGGGGTCCAAGGTAGTGCAATGTTCTGCGATCCATAATTCAGTCACTCAAGCTTGAAAAACCAGGTTGGCCAAAACTGTAGAAGCCAAATCAAGTTCGGTTTCCACATTTTGGCAAGGGAGCTTGATAGCTGGCAGTCGCTGAGTTTTGAAGTTCGATCTCTCAACGATTGTTGAAACAGAATCAAATCGGCTGTATACTGAGTTGGAATCCTTTAATAAATTCTTTCCACAAGAATTGGCAGAGTCGTTTCCCCAGAAAGAGAACAGTTCGAATCCTTCTCTACGTCAAGGATTCCTCTATCGTCTAGTTAAACATGTACAGTTTAGTAGACCTATAATAATCTCTCATTATCAATCAACCACAGAATCGGTTTTAGCGCAGATTGTCTATGAATCGTTAACTGTCACCGACTTTAACTGCAAGTTTCAATTGCATTTGGTCGGTCCGGTGTTCCATTTCTCAACAACATCTGCAGAACACTGACCAAGCGTTTTCGCATTTCCACAAACGCCTCATTCAGACAAATTGTCAAACTATGAATATACTGTAAGTTATTGTCGAACCCCAATGGTGAGGGAGGCCTACGTGTATGCTTCGATGAAGGAGACGAGTAGATAGACGTGAAGAGCCCCAAGAGGGGATGATTGATGAGGCGGGTGGTGGAGCTGAGCTGGAGGATTTAGGAATCGAATGCTTTTTGGGGTTGGAGTGGATGAGTATGAATTGAATGAAGGAAGGCTATAATGTACAAAGAAGCGCAGAGAGTGAAATGGTATCGGAATGAATTCAATCATTTCAGCTACATGAGTTTCCATTGCTTTAGATCTTAGGTCAACCTGCACGACTTCGTGAAAAGGGACCAGATGGTCGGTTCTAGTTTAAAAGAGAAAACAGTGCCTAGAGTGGTTTAGGCTAAAATTTTCGATTTTGTATTTTTCGTTCTAATTTCATTCTTCTATCAATGTACAGCACCTATAAACTTCAATTTAATTGAAATGAAAGATTTTTATGAAAAATGTGTGTCTCTCTATGACTACATAAAAAGGGACCAGGTCGTTGGTACTACTTCTGAAGCCTTCAGCAGCCTAGGGGCAGCTCGAATTGCCTAAGAAGTTAAGAACCACTAGAAATGATGACGCGATAGGCGCATTAATACATTGCTTTCGGTTTCTGACCCGCAGACATGATCACCATTGATTGTATTTTACTCACTGGAGTAGAGGTTGATAAATCCTTGACTTGGTGTTACTGTAACTTTAATCGCAAATTGTTCAAAATGAGCGTTTTAGGGTTGTTGTGTTCACCAGTCTCTAGAGTGACCAGACATGTGCTGGATAATACACAGAATGACTCTTTACTCTCATTTCACTGTCATTCCAGTAGGCCTAAACCGTGCATATACCGACCATCTGGTCTCTTTTCATGCAAACGTCCATAACAATTTATATATAATAATTAATGCCTGTATTCGTTGCAAATTCCAATCTAAAACGAAAGTGAAAATGAGCTCTTGAAATGTGAACTAACTAACACAAAATTCAATCTATCACATCAACTCCACGCTAGAGACAAAAGCACCATCTGTTTTCCTTCTTCATCTCTCTTAAGAATCAACGATAACCAAAAAAAACCTTATTAAAATGAATCGATCGTACCTTTGAGACTTCCGCGTTCGATTCATGATCGAGACATTCCAGTAGGCTGTAGCCCAATGTCGGTTTCCTGCTCTATGGCACAGAGTGTTATCGTGCGATATCACCTCGGGGACCTATATCTTGTATATTATTATGTGCATATGGACATCTGACGTCCTCTAATGACTGATCAAACACTTCTTAGCCCTATCGTTGTCCAGGCCAACAATCGCCTCACTGTCCCATGAAGATAATCCAGATACATGTCCGAAAACGAAGAACACATGGTACGGAGGCCTACGGGGGCCCATGGCTTTATCAATTATCTGGGCAGATGCTCACCATATATTTCATTTTCTGCAGATATTGACGAGACCAGATACTTATCCGAAACGAAGCACATATGGTACGGAGGCCTACGGGGGCCATGGCGTTATCAATTCTCTGGATATTTTTTTCAATTTCTGCAGATATCGATGTGGCTGTTCATCTTTCAGACAGCATAATGTGAGCCAACTATGAGTAGCTTACAACAGCGTTATTATTTATTTTTAATAAGACTCATTCCGCACTTCGCTTTTCTCATAAAGCCCACAGATAATTTCGAGGTCCGTGATTTCTAGGGGCCCGGAATTTCTGATCCCCAGTTAACCCGTTTTATTACTGATGCATGCATTCATGGGCATCATGCTTAACACTATGCAAAAGTAGTTTGTTGTTCAAGTACACTGAGTTGATTATCTCTAACAGCTGCCGAGTCGGATACCTTTCACCTCATATCCGTGATTAAGTATATCAATGTTATCCGTGATTGAATCGCCAATCATTAGGTACCATAGACCAGAGTAATCTTGTTGCTAACGAGCAAACAGATACCATGACGGGCTAAGCCCATTATTTTTGGAATTGGTTGTCTAGCATCCTGAGACTTGCTCATCTAGGCTATATATGAAGCTCGGATTCATCAGCAGTTCTAAAATTATTCTGCTCGATTATAGTTTCACGCTGGGAAGTCAGAAACCGCACTCCTAAGGGAGATTCCCATATGAAATTGGGTTATTAAGGGATCTGGACATGGTTTTGCCTCGTGGGGGTTCTATAGTCTTCTATCTTCAATTCACTGTATGAATGCTTAGATCGCTCATTGATCGATCCGGTAATTTCCGTATAATGCAGTGACCGACATTTGCCTACAGAATACCCAACAGGCTGTTCGAAACAAGACTGGATGGCTTCATCTTTGTTCTCCTTATAATTCAACAGAAGACATCTTCTTCTTCTCTTCCACCTCCTTCGTCACCTCGTTGCCTTCCTTTTGACCTCTCGGAAAGGCTCTCGCTTTACTCGCATAACCTTTCCCTTCCTCATTTACTTTCTTGCCCTCTTCAGCTACATTCTTCTGTTCCTCATATTCCGACTCCGGTTCTTTTCCACTTCGCTCCATCTTTAATTAGTTTACTGTTTCTTCCTACCGGTGATTCTCCTTCATTCGACCCAGGTTTTCAGTGTCTGTCTTTGCGAAATGGTTCAGCGCTTGGTTAAAATTAATCCGGTACAAGCATCCAGTAGACTGACCTTGATCGACATCCAGTCTGGCTGCATCATCTGTCACGTGAGATTAGTGTCCGGTCAGAGATTTCGACGGCTGGAAGCTCTCATGAACATAACCAACATTTGATCAAATGCTTCTCAAGTATTCTGCCGGTAAACATCATGTCAAATTACGGTAATTCTTCTGGTTCTTTGGCAGCATTTTGTATCATAAACTGCTTTTGAATCTTTTAGGGTCATCGATCAGGAGTCGAGTAAGGAAACGTGTTAAAATAAAATCCGCGCATTAACAGATGTTTGACGTTGCCTACAGTTTTCGTGTATAGAGCAGCATTCATGCATTGCAAGGCAGTAGGCTGCTTTCTTGCAAATTGGCATATATTTTAATCATCTACTTTGAAAAACAAGGAAGTCGTTTTGGTAATCTACGCGGAATAAAATATTTTTAAACAGTGTGTCAGATATTTTTTATCTGTCAGAATTACTTAAAATTACCTGGAATGTTGAAAAAGTATAACCCCATAGTTTATACATAGGCCAATGTTTGCACTATGCGCACATTTCTCATTTTAGGAACTATGAAGGACCTACGTGACACCAAAAAATTTTATTCAGGTCAACGCATGTGACATAGCCGTCCTTATTGTCTAATCTAATATTATTTACAATTAGACAAGCATTGCGTGAGAAATGCAGTGAGGAGCGCCATCGGGTGAAGCCACCGATATATCTGCATTTAGCCACATTCATGTCTATGAAGGGCAACGGCAAGTCAGACGTGCAACTACAAATAAGCTTAGTAGCAATTAAGTAGTTGTGGAGGCATATGAACAGTAAGTAGTTGTGGAGGAATATGAACAACCCATGTAATGTCTTTTAGTAGTTTTTACATGAGTACATTTGGTAGATTAGACCATAGGCCTACTGTTGTACTGGTAGGCCTTAGGGATTTATGCTTTCATAGCCTATATCCAGCACACAAAAATTTCTGTAGTTCATATGTTGAGCGTTGTGGAAATGTTTTGTAACGACGCTGTTTGTCTGAATGAACGATTAAATATCTGTGTACTCTGCATGCGTCTACCGCTTGCATACATAATTATAATAGACCCGTCCATATCCTATGACCATGTGCCTAAATGTAGCATAATACAGAACAGTTGCTCTGTGACAAAACGTACGTGTGGTGACAGTTTCAATCTTCGCGATATTAATATACATCAGCTTTTGAACGTAAAAACGAACATTCTAGTGCGTCGTTGCAGGTAACGTCCAGCGAGATCATGATGATTCGCTCTATTTCGACGCCGGTATACAGTTCGTGATACGTAGGCATTGAACTTAAGAGTATCTCTGGCGTTACAAATGTCATTATGTACATGTAGCTCAGTGCAGTCCGTTAAAGTATCGTCAAATCTCTGTTCACGATTGGACCGTGATTTCATGCTGGAAAATTCTTCGTTAGATGAATCGTAACCTCGAGATCTTTACAGGACCAAAAATCGAATAAAGTTGATTTACAGACGCTTAGTCAGAAAAATAGATAGGCGGGTTGCGATAGAAATCAGTTCCAGGTCAAGTTTCTAAAGGGTCCGCCAGACGAAGCCAGTCGGCCACTCCGGATAGTGTTTATAAATGAAACGGTTAGGGAGGCTAGGGAAGAGAAGGAATTGAGATTGGATTTGTGAAAGAGCAATGTTTTCAGTTTTGATTTTAAGATCTTCCTGGAAATAGAAAGATACAAGATTTTGGTGAGTACTTTTATTGGAATAGAATTTTGAATGGAATGGGCGTCTGAGTAGTTGCAATTGCTCAAAGCAAGCATTTTGGACATCTCTCAAAAGACATAGATCTTAAATCTGCATTGCACGACCCACAGATCCTTTGATCATCTCAGCACCGTATACAGCAGAAGAACTTCCATACTGACTGGTGCCCTTCCTTATATAACTCCACAAGATATTTTCACAAAATCTGCTATGCATTTACAGTAGCGATTCTTCGATATTGTCGTTTGCGTAGGATTGTTCGCTATCTTTCTCGTCCATCTCAACCGGACATTGCTGGTAACCGCCTGTCCGCGATCGACCCTTAACTTCCGGCGACATTTCATCGACGTACTCCTCGTCTGCGCATGCGCCTTCGAACGTCTGTCGTTCACCGCCGGAAGAGGAAGTGCAGTTGTTTGCGCTGACGTCGTTTTCGGAGGCCAGACTCTCCGTGTCCTGGAGGCTGTCCGTGTCTCCGCCATCGCAGAATCCGATGCAGACGTAGCGGTTACACGTGTAGGCCGTGGCCAGCAGCAGAACGAGCAGGAGCGTAAATATCGTAATCACTAGTATGGCTACTTCCATGTATGTCACGTGATGCCAGTATGGCGGTCCATCGATGATGAACGACGGAGGTAGATTATGCTACAGCGGCGCTGTCCGTATGGACTATGTATACAGCGGCAGTATATTTAATAATTCAGCAGCGTTCAACGCGAAGGCCTTGGGTCAGATAATCTCGTCTTTCTGCACGAAAGGCGACTGGCAGTTCCTCGTTCGCTGGAGTGCGATTCCTACATAAATTCCGTGAATCGAGAAAAGTTAAAAATTCCGGCTGTAAAAGAGGACAAAGCGAAAAGGGCTTCCAGAAGAGGTGAAATTGTGCGAGTCTGATTTACGCTTGCTCAAGGAAGGAAGATCTTGTAAGATACGAGACCATATCAATGCCTAAGTCTAAGTCGCCGAACAGGCTGCACATTCGCTTAGAGCCTTAGTCCGATATTTCATAGTCTGATTCACAGAGAAACGTGTGCGTGTGCTGTTTTGAGATAACGCGTTCGTATTGACGATAGCGAAGGAATCCGTGATTCATTCAATTGTTTGCTCCACGACCATAACCACAGCAGCGTAAACGCCGACGCCAGTAATTATGTCTGTTATTACGTAGTAGTTCAGTGACCTCATTCCCATGCCTCCATCATCAGCGGACCTAAATCGGCAAGGTTTCCATCACGCAAGTAGAACAACGGTCGTCGGTGTAGACGACGAGAGGCGGGCATCGACTTTGTCCGTGCTTTATTACACAGGCGATTGTGCGTGTATACTAGAGGCGTGTGCGTTGCACAGGTGGTTTTGTGTGGTTAGACAACGCTACGATGAGTGACTATAGTTGAGGAACTACAGCAGCGGCAACGGCGGCGGCGATACGTTGCTAGGCGTCGTACGTTATAGGTTTCTGTGGACATCGGTAGATGGAGACGTCGTCGTCGTCGGATGATTCCGATTCCCGAGTATAAGACGAGACGAGGTCGGTCTACGATGCGGAAGGAGAGACAGAGGAGGAAGCCGTTGGAAGGACTCGACGGATCGATCTGCAAATGAGAAATTCTATAAAGAACATCATTTGCATGAAGCAATATAAACGAATGAAATAAATCGGACATTGCGTTAAGAAACGACGTCCGCCATGATGTAGTTTATGGCGCACGCGGCACCAAACGCATCAAATGCAATTACGGTCATTATTGTTCCAACGGAATTTAGATGTTATTCCTTCAAACATTTACAGCTGGTATTACGCAATCAAGTGTAGCGCATACAGTCCATTTGCGACTACAGATAAATAATTAATATGTGTTTAAGTGAATAAGTGGTTGTTGTTTAATGAAGAAGCACTCCACTCGCTGTAGCAGCGTAATGTCAACATTAACACAGGCAAGCAAGAAAACAATGCTCCAGCTATAAATCAGTAGGCAACATTTTTATGTTGGCGATGCCAACCACAATCACGACGCGATCATGCATGATTGTGTTGGATAGAGATGAATCATTGGGTGGCAGGTCGTCGTCCAATTTAGCTTCATCGTGTTTACGTAGATCAACCATGGATCTCGATTTGCACCTGCGTCCCTAAGCTTAATTAAATCCTGTCGTCAGAAGGCGCATGCAGAGCAGGCGACGAGGCTCAGGTGATGCTTCTTTCTTCACCCGATCCGGTTTCTGTATAATATCAGAGACGGAAACGCATTTGGATCCGCTTCATGGCAGGGGCGCATTTCAGGATTACATGTTGGAGGAATAGAGGACATAGGAACCTCTGGGATGGGTGATGATACATCTGGGCAATATATCAGTCAAAAATATCGCTTTGGTGAGGTACATGCATACATACATACATGCATACATACATACATTGCATACATACAGACATACATACAAACATACATACATACATATATATATACAGTACATATCTTTGCGTGCATACATACACACGTACATATGTACGTATGCATACATTCATATAATGCATATAATAGTAATAATAATACGTACATATATACGTACATGTACATGTATATGCATACAAACATACGTAGGGCCTATATATATATATATATATATATATATATATATATATATATATATATATATATATATATATATATATATATATATATATATATATATATATATATATATATATATATATAGGTGTCCCCCAGGGCTCGGTCTCGATCTCATCTTGTACTTACTTAATGCAGTGGACAGTGGACCTTCCTTATTCACAATACATCTGGTCACCGGCCACCTCTATGCTGAGTTGCTGACGAGTCCAAACTTTTGTACATGGTTCTCCAATTGAGCAGCTCATTCTTGTTGGCTCGATTGACTCATCGTTACATGATTCGTGGATGTTATGTCGGCCAACCGACTCAACCTTAACTCCTCTTTATAATACTCAACTGATCTTGTGTGAAACCAAACAGCAGCTCCTTACACTCGACTTTCCACTTTTAACGTAAATTCATCCTGAAATCACATTCGCATCTGGTGTCCGTTATCTCGGTTTCACACGTGTCACCCTGTCCTTCTCCGATGACCTTTTACACTTGACATGCTCACCGCTCATGTCACTATCACCTGAGACGCCTTAGAGCCATCAGAAGATCTAACTGCTCTCATGTCTTAAGAACCATCGTCCATGTCTTGATCCGCTGTCGAATTGACTACTGGAATTCACTCTTTGCTTAGCTTCCCAAGTAGGTGAATTCAAGGCATGAACGATGGTTGCGGGTATATCCGACCCGCAGGTATACCCGTGCCCAACCCGTACCACCAGATACGGGTGGGTACGCGTACGTATTTTACGGGTCGGATCAGGAAATGGTAGAGTTATCACGGGTGCGGTTGTACCCGATTTAACCCTTGTCAAAGTCAAGTTTTGGGGTTACAATATCAGCGTTAAATATACAGGTGAATCTTGCATCATCAAAGACTTAGTTACTGTAAACAAACCGGCACTTATGAAATCCAAGCACCCATCCAGGCGCATTGCTCGTCTCCCTCGCAACTTCCATATTTCTCCTTACATGACTGATGTTCAACACTGACTTCCTTTAGCCTCTCACATTAAACACGCGGTGCTGCTCTTAGTCCGAAGAACTCAACAGGGTCCAAAATATCTTTGCGCCTTAATGCGCAAACCTCTGTCTCCCGCCTCTATACCCGCCCTCTCCGGTCTGCGGATCGACTTCATCTGTTGGTTCCCTGGACAAGGACTTGCTCTTGCCATCGCGGGCCCTTCTGTATGGAACGACATCTCACAATCCGTAGTAGCCTATAAGACGAGGTCCCACCTTCATCCCCTCGTTGCCTGAAAATTTTCTAATTTCCTCGAGAGCTTCTGAATGGCTAGTGTCACGGAAGCGCTATATAAATTCTCATATGCATGCATTCATTTTGGAATAAAGGGGGCATTGGATCAGCGTTCTTGTCGCGCCCCTTGTCAGTATCCAGAGGTCAACTCTGGATAAGCCAATGATCCTAATAGCAGGACCAAATTCACTCAACATGAATCCTGGTCCCGCGCCACACTCGACCCTCGTCCAACCTGTGGCACGGTGCGTTGTGCATAAGCTTAGTAAGTGGATTTGGGAATGTTTTCGTTAAACATAGTCGTAGATCAATACCATGAAAACACAATGTATCCAAACCTACACATATTGTTACAATGTAAATGAAATACTTGGGTACTTGGCATTTTTCGTAATACAATATTATATATTTATATATAATTTATATAAAGTGGGTTTGCATATGAACGGCCGTCTTATGCAGATAAACAATTAGATCGCTAACACTGAGTTTTAAAAAATTACTTTATAGGCTGGTGCATTAAAAGACTTAGTTTTATTGATGGCTATATAATATGTATGTAAATTATATATGATTACACGCCTCGAGAGTCGATACTGAAGGCCTATAAATAGGGATTGTAATTATAAGCACGGTCGCCTAATGCGCTCATCGAAAGTGCACGCAACGATAAGTCTGCCTCCGCTCCGGATCAGCGACGATGTGTTGGATGATGAGGCAAGCAGGCAGGCAGACAAGAAGACAGACAACGAAGGAGGCAAGCAGGTTGGCATGCAGCTTGGCGCGCAATGGCAGGAAGACCGAGACAATGAAGGGAGAAATTGTTATCTTTGTCATTCTCTCTCGCTCGTGTTCGTTTGCGCTGTCTATCTCTGTCAGTCTCTACATGTCTCTCTGTTTCCCTGTCTCCCTCCCTCTCTCTCTCTCTCTCAACTCTCTCTTTATCTATCTATCTATCTATCTATCTATCTCAATATATTAGGCTAGCAAAAATAAAAATGAAAGCAAGAGAATTTATGGAGAAAGGGAAGGCGATATTTTTCACTGATCATGTTCTCTCTCCCTCTCCCTCCCTCTCTCTCTATCTATCTATCTACCTCTCTCTCTCTCTCTCTCTCTCTCTGCATTTCTCTCTCTCTGTCTCTCTCTTTGTCTCTCTCTCGGTGTGTGTCTCCGTTTTGTCTCTCCATCAATTTATTAATCCATCTAAATCCATCCATCGATTCATCCATCCATCCATCAATTCATTCATTCATCCATCCATCCATCTATCCGTCTATCTATCTGTGCATATACCATCTACTCTCATGATATATTTATCAATCTACCTATCCAGATGTGCAAAGCAAACCTATCAATATGCCTATCGATATATCTATTCACCTACCTATTTATCTACCTAATTTCCGATCTGGCTATCTATATGTCTGTCTGTATGTCTGTCTGGCTGTGTCTCTATTCATGGTTTTCTTTGTCTCTCAGCCATTCTGTGTCTCTGCGAATCTCTTTTCAAGGAACAAAACATACAGTCGGAATAAAAAAGAAGAATGAAGAGAGTAGTGACAGAATTTTGTCTTGCATTGTCCTGTCTGTCTCTCTGCATGCATGCATGTATGTCTGTCTGTCTGTCTATGTCTGTGTCACGTAAATGAGTGCCAGTCTCTACAATAGGCTCAGCAGCAACAGTCTCCAAATAGCTCAGTCGATCCATGCAGATAATCGGCCTGTAGAGATGATGATGATGATGATGATGATGATGATGATGATGATGATGATGATGATGATGATGATGATGATGATGATGATGATGATGATGATGATGATGATGATGATGATGATGATGATGATGATGATGCGTCCACTTCATTATATTACGATAAAAGCACGTCTTCCGTCTTCCCTAAGCTGCCTATGCTGCTGCTGCTGCTGCTGCTGCTGCTGCTGATGTTAGTCACTGCAGTATAGATATCGTCGTCGGTGATGGTGCCTGACCATAACTCCGATCGGCTTAGCTGCGTCAGGGTGGACATCGCCGATAAGACGGACCGTACGAACGCTGTCACTAGACTCACTATCACCATTTCCATATCCCACGTCGAACGCAATCCACTGCCTGCTTCCTTCAGTTGCAATTCTTAGTAGCTGCCTAAAGAAGGGTAGCATGTGCGTAACTACTCCGTCCACTCTATGCCAGAGGCTACACACGTGAAACTGCGACAGCAGATGCAAGAACCATTCTCACTAACCCAACTGGGTTCATTGACATCATTACGATGACGAAAGAGAGCTAATTGTAGCACCTCAGACTGTGTCCAATAATAAAAACGTATGAGTGCATAAATATAATAACACGTGCACATTTATAGCTCTGTTGATTGAATTTGCAAATTGCTTCATAAAAGCATGGGCTCACACCAAAGCTCTCTAATGACCGATTCTATTAGCCAATGGACGGTTATAAATACCCACAATTCATAACTAAGTAATACTGGATGTTTGTCTGTTCTAACACGGGCAATAAATTATGAAAATATTTACAAAACGGAAATTCAGTTCTTCAAAGCGCGTCTTTCAAGTTGTAATTAATTCTTCAGTGTATACATGAAAGCATCCCAATCCCAGTCTTGCGATTAGTGAAAACATAATAAGAAATGCATTAGTAATGGCGGATCGCCTGGAGTGTATAGAATGTATTGTAGCTCTCTAGCGAAGATGGTTGGTACTCACCGCCTGTGGAAGATCGCTTGAAATATGAAATATCCATCGTTAATGAAATAAGCGTCATAAAATAAAACAACAAAAAGTAATAATGCATAATACCATTAGATGGATACTTATGCAGGCTTATTTATTAAGCTGTGAAGTGTTATTACCCTTTGGAGCATTTAGTAAATTGTCGTTCAAAACTATTACATTACACGATTTCGATGAAGGCCATATTATAGGCCATATCATTTATTTTCATTTGTTTAATGGCATCTATGTTCACATAATTTGCATAATTTACGTCATTATTGGTTGAGTTGATCATCAGAGGACAGATTTACGCTTGGCACGTGGCGCAATTATAGCTCGTTACGTTGTTGCATAATATACTCCATGTTGATATATTATTTACACGCAGTTCTTCACATTATAACTCTCACATTAGGAAAATATATATCATGCTTGCATTATGCATGCTTGCCCGTTTGGAACTACAAGATAAGGATAGAAGAAAAGAGAGGGGATGAGAGACAGAGAGACAAACAGAGTAAAGAAAGAGAGAAAGAAAGGAAGGGAAAAAGAGAGAGGAAGAGAAAGAGAGCAAGAATGAGAGTCAGTTAGAGACATAAGGAGAGAGAAACAGAGAAAGGGAAGAGAAAAAGAATGATAGAAAAAAAACTAAGAAAGAGGAATAAAGTGATAATGAGAGGCAGAAAGAGATAGAAAGAGAGAAAGAATGAAAGACAGAAGAAAGAAAGAATTGATGATAGGCAGAATGAGATATATAAAGAGAGAGAGAGAGAGAGAGAGAGAGAAAGCGAAAGAGAGAAGGAGAGGGAGAGAGAGAGAGAAAGAGAGAGAGAGAGAGAGAGTCAGATAAATTTAATGCCTCTGAATAGAAATAGAAAAATAGAAACGTCAGATGGCAATGATATCATAATTGTTTTGAAAAACATCGACAACGTCTGCATAATCATCATGCGTAGGAAGCTTTGCCTTCGCTAATAAACAGAAGCATTAAATTCATAATTACAATTCACAACTTTCTATGGGATTTGTTAGCAGATACAGTTTACAGGTCTGGTCAGCGCATAGTGGACACTTACAATCATCTGCTGAGAACTTACAGTTCAGCTGATTTGGCAGCCAATGCAGCCAATTTACTGTTGTGTTCGACCGGCATTGATCGATTTCAATTACAGAACTGACCCTCTCGACGTGTATGCGACGGTGGGTTGGGGTGCCCACGCCCACGTACGTTAGACATCCGCCGTTGTTGGTGAAACCATGGCAACCTACGTGACAACGACTCTAGATTGTTTCATCAGCAGGCGAAGAGGCGGTACCATCAGAAGCGGATACATGCAAACGACACCAGATGGACCCTCTGCCGCGCTGTAAGACCGTCAACGCCAACACAGTATAAGACAAAAACCAACGGAGGAACACTGCAGATGTAGACGTAGACTCTGTACTATAGTCTTTTAAATTAACAGCAATAAATGATGGCTTACAGCTGACAGAGTAACCAGGTATACCGTCATCACATGGTAGCAATTAATCCGGACAGCACATTACATAGTATACCGTCATCCCGTGGTAACAATTAATCCGGGCAACACATTACATGGTATACCGTCATCACATAGTAACAATTAATCCGGACAGCACATTACATGGTATACCTTCATCCCGTGGTCACAATTAATCCAGGCAACACATTACATGGTACACCGTCATCACATGGTAACAATTAATCCGGACAGCACATTACATGGTATACCTTTATCCCGTGGTCACAATTAATCCAGGCAACACATTACATGGTACACCGTCATCACATGGTAACAATTAATCCGGCAGCACATTACATGGTATACCGTCATCACATGGTAACAATTAATCCGGGCAACACATTACATGGTATACCGTCATCACATCTTAACAATTAATCCGGGCAGCACATTACATTGGTCGACTGAATGAGTTTTTGTGATGCTTGAAACTTCTAAAGGATGCTGGTTTTGAGATTCACTGCACAGTGCGTAGCCATACGAAATATTAGAGCATTATTTGTTTATTTGTGCAGGCTTATAAATGTAGAGCCCGTATAGAAATAGGTATGCATGTAGGTTGCTTAGACATATATGCATCAATATATATAATTATATATATATATATTATTTACATATTATATGAATATTTATGCGTGCATGTATGTAACTATGTATGTATGTAAGCCTATGTACACACGTACTTATAACTGTTTGCATATAAGGAGACCCCTACTCATATATTCATGCATGCACATATGTATATATGTATCATGAAGGCTATGTATGTATGCACATAGATATGTACGTATATACAATATCATACATAATTTTTGGAGCATTTATATATTAGCGGCTTCAAGAGAACATACTCAAGAGCGCTCCCGCCCAACCCAGCCGAAAGAGTAGGCCTATAGCTTTAGCTATAGCTATATATAGATATAGCTATATATAGATATGGCTATAGCTATATCTGTGCATGTATGTATGTATGTATGTATTTGTGTATGCATGTATGTATGTGTGTATGTATGTATGTATGCATGTATGTATGTATGTATGTATGTATGTATGTATGTATGTATGTATGTATGTATGTATGTATGTATGTATGTATGTATGTATGTATGTATGTATGTATGTATGTATGTATGTATGTATGTATGTATGTATGTATGTATGTATGTATGTATGTATGTATGTATGTATGTATGTATGTATGTACGTATTTATGTATGTATGTATGTATGTATGTATGTATGTATGTATGTATGTATGTATAGCTGCGTCATGCTTAACTTCCATAGCCTCTCCTTTAGCTGAATTAATAAACTGCTCCTTCGTTAATGGAATTGTTCCACATGCGTTAAAAATAGCCAAAGTTGTACCCATCTACAAAATAAGAGAAAAAGACAATATAGCTAACTATCGGCCTATCTCCATCCTACCTTACTTTGCAAAATTTTATGAAAAGCTTATGTACGATCGACTCTCAAATTATGTTAAAAAGACAGCTGTTATATACCAATCCCAACATGGATTCCAATCAGGGCACTCCCCTTATACGGCACTATTAGAAATGCAGGATAAAATATCGAATGCCATTGAAAAGAACCAATACTCTGTGGGAGTTTTTTTGACCTTGCAAAAGCATTTGACACGGTAAATCACAGCATCCTACTGGAAAAAATTGTACAATTATGGTATAAGGAGAGAAACAACTGAAATGGTTTTATAGCTATTTTGATAAAAGTACACGGAGAGTAATGTGTAATGGTGCGCTATCGGAGGTAAATCTGATTAGATTTGGAGTTCCCCAGGGCTCCAATCTTGGACCTTTATTATTCCTTCTTGATATTAATGATCTGGCTACTGTCTCAGCAACATTATTCTTTATTCTATTTGCCGATGATACAAATGTATTTTATTCGCATAGTTCCTGGCAAACTCTGGTAAGGGTTATTAATGCGGAGTTAGTTGATGTTGCTATATGGTTTTGTGCTAATAGACTTTCTCTTAATCTAGATAAAACTAATTTCATTTTGTTTAAGTCACATAGAAAAATTAGTCCTCTGGATAATCTAAGTTTTGCCACACCCACAATACTAGAAATATAACAGCTTATTGCCCCATAAGAGCTCGAACCAATGCACGCAGGTGTACTATAAAATTTTCTGGACCCTCATCATGGAATAACATCCAATTGGAAATTCGTATGTCGTATAATATTATAGCTTTCAAAAATAAGTTACGAGCCTTCCTCATCAATTCATTAATGCACTAAATCATTCAATACAGTAAATCCTAATTAATTACTAATCACTACTATACATTAAACTATATGTTGTATATAATGGTGCATATGACTGCATTTAGTTAAGCTTTGTTCATTTTTTTCATTTGGTGTTTTGTTGCGTTGTAGGATTAATTTGCAATAAAGATAAATTGCCATTTATTAGTGTGATTTAGTTGCTACAAGGGAGTCCCTATTTAGCGGGATTCGCATCCCTTCTGGGGCTCCCATTGTAGCCAATATAAATTTGCTTCTGCATATTGTGAGATGTACTCTATTTTTGTTGTTGGTTACAATAAAACACTTTTGATTTTTGATTTTTTGAAGCATGCATGTATGTCGCATGCATGTATGTATGTATGTATGTATGTATGTATGTATGTACGTATGTATGTATGTATGTATGTATGTATGTATGTATGTATGTATGTATGTATGTATGTATGTATGTATGTATGTATGTATGTATGTATGTATGTATGTATGTATGTATGTATGTATTTATGTATGTATGTATGTATGTATGCATGCGAATAACTTATTGTGAAGATTACGCATGCTGTGCTTAGCAGTCATGTAACGACCAATAATGTTCTTTTTTCTTATCAGTATACGCTTTAAAATGTGTCCATTCGTTTTAAATAATTAGGCTATGTCACCTAAGCTGGTCTAAACGTGTAAAAGCAATCTTTATGAAAATTGCACAAAAATAGGAGTACAAGTCCTGTTTAAACTGATGTAACCATATTTTGCATATTGCAGCATGGTATGGATCTCAAATCCCGCACAGGGTTTTTATGTTCAAAATTTTATGGAAGAGTGCGATTAGAATATTGCCACATCAAACTCACATACCGATTAATCTATTTAATACATCATACTTAGTAGGATAAATTGACTATGTGAGTTCCGATAATTATATAGCCCTGAGTATATATAGCCTACTCCATAATTTATAACAGATTCATTTATAACATCCATGCAGCTATCGTAGCATTCAGTCACACGCACCCATTGGTCTAGAATGAGATTCCAATCGCGAATCGACATAAATCAAACGTGAAATTTTTTTGAAAATCCTTGTCCGCTGGTTTAATCGATACCTGATTATTTTGTCATAAATGCTGTTGATCTTCCAAGTTAGGAATCGTTTATATTCATTATATTGAGAAATAATGTGACATAAACGCAGAAATGCTAACTTGAGTGCAACAATGGATAATAATTGTCGTCATACTTGTAAAATAATCTTGCAACACAAGCATCACAATAACATTATCTTAACACTTAGTCACGCCATTATTAATTAAGTGATTAGAGGTGGAACTTTTGGAGTCGTTGGAAACCTCTGGGGAACACTGAGGGCTCAGGCTGTAGATGCACTTCACAGTATATTTTGCATCTGCGAGCTACACACGGCCTACAGTAGCGGAGTCGAAAGACAAGAGTTCGAATCCCGGAGGCTTAGTCAAATCTCCTTCACTATTCTCGCAGCCAACTGAATCTATAGAACCAACTCATGTGTAACGCTGAGCTGCCGTATACTCTGATAAAGAGACACAGAACCAATTTCTTGTTTGGATGACTTTTTCAGAGGTTGTTGTACGGTCGTTTGAGCAGCGATCCATTACAGTAATCGACCAGAACAATTATTGGTATACGAGCCGAGCGTTGCATCTGAGGACGAATATGAATAATCGTAAAAGTCTGAAAATTCAATTGCACTGCAGTTCGACGATAATCTTTAGTCATTATCTGCATGAGCATGTACAGGGTGGGCCAAAAAAGTAGCTCCTACAGATTTTTGCTAATATTTCGGCTAAAAGTATGAAATATTAAATTAAATTTTACAGGCTAAAAGCCAATTCATATTTACATATAACTGCAAAAATTGAATAAAATATTTCAAACAGAACAAAAGTTATATCACTTTTAATGAGTGCAACCACTGCTTTTTGATGGTCAAAAAACATTTAACGCCGCAAAAAATATTAAACAGCTAATTTATGAAGTCACATTTCAAGTAGTTGTTACAAAACACACTTCATAATTATTATTATTAAGAAAAAACTGGAAATTATCGCATATGGTAGTCACCTTGACGTCATCTAGCAAGCAGTTGATTAAATTGGTGAATAAAAATGTTTTGCGATTAACCATTTGACGATAGCATTTGTAACAAAATGAGCATGGACAAGTGTCCATGACAGATAAAATGCGTTAACAGACACTTCATGAATCATGAGCAAGATCTTGGGTCAAAACTGCTATCAAAGCTTACTCTGAAATTACTGGAGCTGAGCATTTATAAAAATATGCGGACACATTAATGATAGGGATGGGCGTTGGAACGTTGTAAGGGCAGCGGAAGGCAGAAATCTATCGGCACCCGAACAAGTATCGAGCATGTTGACGAACTTATTTGCTCACAGAGTATCAACATCAGAAATCCTCTCAGTATTCGGCGAATTTCAGTAGAGTTGGACATCAGCCACACGTCTGTTAGAAGATTTGTCAAAGAAGATCTGAACCTCATCGCTTTTCGTTGTGTCCCTGGGCAAATTATCACCGATACAATGGCCCAACCAGGTTATCAAAACTTGCCAAATAGACTCAGAATATATGTGGCTACTGATGGTAAACACAGGTTGTGAATCAATATGATGTTTGTTTTATAACAATTTTTTTAGATGTGACCTCAGAAAATCGTTTTTGTAACTTTTTGCCGCGAAAAATGTTTTTGACCATCAAAAATCAGTGGTTGCACTCACTAAAAGTGATATAATTTTTGTTTTGCGTGAAACATGTTCGTCAAATTTGGCGGTTATATGTAAATATGAATTGGCTTAGCTACTGTAAAATTTCATTTACTAATCTCTTCTTTTGGACAAAATATTAGCAAAAAACCTGCTACGAGGATGTACAGGTATGTAACTATGTCCTTTTTTCACACTTTCCATCCACTCTTTCCACCTTTCTTTCTTGCTCTTTCATACAATCTACTTCCTTCTCTTCCCCTAATCTATCTCTTGCTCCTCCTCGTCCTCCTCCTCTTCCTTTTCCTCCTCCTGCTTCCTCTCCCTTTCTCTCCTCCTTCCGCTCTTCCTTTCTCCTTTTCTTCTTCACTTTTTAATAAATCCTCCTTCCCTTCTTCCTTATTCTCTATTTTCTCTTTTTCCCCTCCTCCTATCTTCCTTCATGTCCTCACTCCTATTTTCTATATTCCTTCCATTTTTTCTTCCTTTCTTAATTCTTTCCTCTCTTCCTTCCTCTCTTTTCTTCTCTCTTCCTTCCTTTCTTCCCTTCGTCCTTCCTTCCTCCTCTATTCTATCTTCCTACACTTCCTTTTCCTTCCTTCGTTTCTTCCTTTTTTCACCTCCTTCCTATCTGTCTTCCTTTATTCTTTCCTCTCTTCCTCCATATCTCGCTTAAGTCCTTCCATTATATCGTTATATCTTCCCTCCATTCTTCCTTCCTTCGACAAAGACATAGAAGAGCTGTGGTAGACCGACCAATTTTTAAGTGGAAACTATAAATGAATGGGAGGAGCTAAACGTAGGGATTTAGTTGTAGCTACCCTTATAAATGAGTCAGAGCTGGTGCATAGAGAATGTACATAATTAACATCGTATGTTTAAGCGCATTGTGGAACATTTCTGCTACGTACTTTTTTGCAATGTACTTTCGTCTTAGGCCTTCACCCTTTTCTATTCTTCGTATGGCACGCATTAACATATTACGGGATGGAGATGTGCAATGTTCCTTCTTCTCAGCTGTGCGCATGTGCGCGCGCACACGGGTCGAGGAGCCAGCGCACGCAAGAATTTGGAATGCGCATACAAATTGTGTGTCGGGACTTGCGGCCTACCTTATTCCAGGAACTTTGGCTCGTTGGCTGATAAGCCTACGTCCCTTATTTATCTTTCGACAAGGGAGTTTTCTTAGGTTATTGGAACTTATCACTATAGACCTTTAAGTAATTACGGTCTTAATTTAACTATCATCGCATTTAGCTCGGACCTGCGCACAAAAGGGTGAACCTTTTAAAAAGATGTTGCACACGTTAAATTTCTTGCGCACACTATCGCCACAAATTAGAGAGATGTGTTCCATTCCGCCCACTACGTTACCAAGACAGCGTTTGGCAGACATGCCTGAGATATTACCGTCCGAGTAAAATGACGTTCGGACCAATCGTTTTCACAGTTAGACAGACGACGACGATGTATGAAGCATCTTGTAAACGTTTGTTGGATCGTACAAACAGGTTAAATGCATATTTCGGCAGATTTTCAGCTTAACATTTATCGACGGAAATGTTGGCTAAATTTCGGTCAGTTCCCACTCTGATTTATTGACAGACGATTGGTCCAAATGTGCAGCCAAGTATCATAAGATCGGGTCATTGTAGGGGCCTAACGTATAAGAGACGCTCACAAATCACAATGAAATGGAGGCGCTTAAAATAATAATAATAATAATACTAATAATAATAATAATAATAATTTCCGTTTATTTTTGAAACTGTCAACAACGTAATATGATTACAGACCTAGTATGAACGAATGATAAGAAATTATTACAGGAGTCTAATTTAACTGTCGGCAGCCATGCAAGGCGCCCGTTACGTTAAGCATCTAATGTTCATGACTCAGGTTGCAAGGCAGCTTGCGCCTGAATCAGCGCATTACTTTTCGCATTGCAACACTAGTTTGGCGGTGTCTCTCTGTTTGTGCGCCGTCCTACTTGACTGATCTGTGTCGTCCGGTGTCTGAACTCCTTTCGCGTGGAGCTCTGCGCTCTTCTGCTAAAGGCGAGCTTCTGGTGTCCAGGACCCGCTCGTCGTTAATGCTGCGTCGAGCTTTCTCAGTGGTTGGTCCATCCACCTGGAATGGGCTCCGGTTGCCCTCAGTCTTCCCCCTTACAATGATCTACCTACCTTTTGTAAGCTGCTAAAGTAATTTCTTTTTGGCCGGTCGCTGGGCTGGAAGCACCTCTGAGTAGTTTCCCTTGAAGAGGCGCTATATATATTATCGTAATGAATGGATGAATGAATGAATGAATCAAACAAATGTATATGTCTCGCGTTTTTCTATAGCAGCCGTATACGACCTCATATGCCATGATCATTTTCCAGTGAACTAATCATATGAGATAATTCACCATCGCTCGCCCATTTTAATGAAAGCAACGTCATATAGGGCCTATATATATATATATATATATATATATTCAGGGTCCCCGTGCGAGGACTGTAGAACAACTAGCCAGAGATTAATTTCTTGAAATTTATAGACCAGCATCGGGAAGCGAAACTCAGTCCACACGCTCTCTTTCGCAGAGTCGTATGCGACGCGGCCTATGCTAATGTGATGTAATGTAATGGAGCACTCATATAGCGCCACTCGAATCAGTGGCACTCACGATTCAACACAAAGCTAAACAGAAAAAGGAAAGTCTTCAAGCGCTTCCGGAAGGCAGCAGGGGAGAGAGAGACCAGCTCCTTCCGAAGAGGAAAACGAGGCTATTCCAGCTGGTGGGACCCACGTAGACATAGCTCTTACCAATGTACCTAACTGGGCTACATAGGCCTACCTAATTCGTAGACCTAATTATTTCTAGCCACTGATAATTGTCAAACGGTCAGTAGACCTAATGCATAGATTAACAACCTATAATGCAAATGCAATTATATATCGTCGTCTGCTGCATCTAACCCTGGCAATCGATAAACTCTATAGCGCCTTCAGAGCGTAATCTGCACAACGACAAGGATCGATAGTGGCGTCTAAGGAGACTACATTTCAAAATGACATCACAATGGATTTCGCTTCTCCTTGATCTACTTCATTCATTGTGCCAGCAGCCAACATGTCGTGCCTTCTTTACTTGATTTTCTGCCTGCCTGTCTGCCTGCTTCATCTGTCTCGGTTTCTACGGGTGATCCATTCCTCCCTTTCCTCTCACTCCTTGTCTTATGCGTCTTTCTCTTTAGCCCTGTCTGTCTCGCTGTCTATCTCTTTATCTCATTCGTGATCTCTACCAAACTCTTGTTCCAACCATTCCGCAATCATTGCTTCCCTCCTGTGTAATGATTTCGAGGTTGTTTCTATCTTACTTATTGAGACATCCTAATGGAACAGACTTCCTCTTCCATAAATCAATAGGCTCAATATATAACTCACACGGCGTACTTACATCTAAGCGTTGGCGAGGGTTGGTCGTGCAAATTACCGGGAGTCAACACTTGTGTACGTCTGTCATCTGCTGTCCTACGTCATATTTCAAGGATTCTACGCTGACGTCTATGTTGACGCTCTATGGAGGGTGGGTCTTGTCCCACCCTCTGATCGCACCTGATCCCTGGCGAGATGTCGTCGAGGCGAGCAAAAGAACGTCTGAACAAACGAATGAACGAAATAATCCAGGGTTTGACCTTGAAGTCCACGGACAGTTTTGAAAACGACGTACAGCCCCGATCCAAGAACACTCGATCGCTTATCGTCGGAGAACTAAGGAAGGGGAGGAAGAGAAGTAGGAACTGAAGAAGGGAAGTCATAAGGAAGAAACAAAGAATGGCGTGCGTACAGGGAGGAGGTCGAACGGAAGATAAAGAAGAAATTTAGGAGGTAAAGAAGAAAGAAGGGAAGGAAGAAACAAAGAAGGAAAGGAAGGAAAGATGGAAAGAAAGAATAAATGAAGGAAGTAAGAAGGAAAGGCAGTCAAATGCGTGTAAGGAACGAAAGAAAAGGGAAGGAGGAGATGAAGAAAAAGATAGTGAAAATGGAGAAAGAGAGGATAAAGGAGGGAAAGAAGGAATAAATTAAGGAATAAATGTGGAAAGAAAATAAGAAGAAAAAACGGATGGTGGTGCAAATGATTTTATGAACCGACAGACAATGTAAGTGTCGTTGCTGGAACTTTACCAGCCACGTATATAAATATATATTGCAGCGTCAACATACATCCCAGTCTCCTTCCTCTTCCGTCCTATCGCAGTGATTCTCCGAACTCATCCTCCTATTTGCAGTTAGACGCCCAGCAGCAGCAGCAGCAGCAGCAGCAGTAGCAGCAACTGCTGCTGTCGTAATAAGACGCGACCCAGTGTCGCCATCTAGCGGCCCCTTGGACATTTCTCTGAAGACGGTCGATTGCGCCTCCTAAGTGCGACTCCATATCTTTTTCGGTCTGTCTGTCTGTCTGTCTGTCTCTGTCTCAATCTCTCTCCCTCCTCTCTCTCTCTCTCTCTCTCTCTCTCTCTCTCTCTCTCTCTCTCTGCCTTTCGCTCGTTCTCTCTCCCCTACCCCAATTCTCTCCGTCTCTTTGGGATCGAGTAGATAATTCGTCCTATTCACTGGCTTCCGTATGTGCATATAAGAGGTGCCAGAGGACGGATTTCCGGAGACCGGGTGCATGCTGGGTATAATGGGGGTTTAATGCCATCAGCTTTAGTGCTTTCGTGCTGCGCTGGTGACACCTACAGCTGCCATAGCTTAAACAGAAGCCGTATACATTGGTCCCTTGTAAAACATTACGAATATGTAATTATATATTGTAAATAGTTTTCCATTTCTTCATCTTTCGATATATTTAGACTAGGCTGAGTGTGTCTAATTCCTGTACACGCATTGATCTGGACGTTCGCCATTCGCTCTTAATAAACTTCCTAATATCGCTATCGCTATAATTTTCTGCTGATGCTCAAGTTCTACAAGAGGAACAAAACGAAGTCCACGTGGGAGCCAAATGAAGGCACTCAACGGGCGTATCGACCAATTCGCGAGTCTACTGCGAAAATGTAAGGGTCGACTTACACGCAATATAGACTTTTATACGCGAGTTTTACTGTACATTTGTTTATTATTTCATATGTTTTCTATTACATTTTCAAAAATTTCTTTTTTATGGTTTATTACTGTGCTCACTAAACCTCACTCCTATGTATATATATATATATATATATGTTTGTCAACATTTGGTACCAACTGTTAATCCATCATTTCATGTTCATGTCAATTATATTTTGTTAGAAGATCACCAATTCATCATGGACATGAAACCATCAATAATCTGTCCGATGCAGCAAAGGGAAAGCCAAGAACGCTATAGAGAGTGAATTAATAAAAGAATTTGCAGCACAGAAAGTAATGAAATTTTCCTCTCTGTGAAGAAATAAGGTTTTATGTTATTCTATTACAAGACTTTAGTCAAATTCTACTTATTTGTACTTGTTAACAATCAACTAAAATAAATTGATTGCACGTACAGTTGCGTCGCACACTCTGCACCGAGTCTATGACAGGCACAACACAGACAGTTGAACACACCACACTCTATTATCGAGCGCCACAATTTATATAGCACATATATACACTCATATCTTCGTGAAATTTATGCTATATTATCGTGTTTTTCAACCGATGTAAGCCTAAGTGTAATCCCTAAAAATTGTCTGGAGACTAATAGGTCTACTAATGATATCTGGAACGGCTGCGTCTCATCGGTTCTGACCAGATGAGACCGAAATTATTCATCGGAGTTGAGGCGCTTCTCTCGCATCCCGGTACATGAGAGTTATGACGCAAATGCCAGTTGCTGTTTTACTGTCTCATATCATTGTATTTCAAGCCAGAAGCTGTCTTTTGGCGACAGAAACTCATATCAAACGTGTCGTTTTATATGTGAATGTTATATAGGCGAGAATGCATTGTGCATGTGCATATATACGTAATTTCAATCAATAGATCATCAATCAATCAACGTTAATTGTCAGCCAAATTTTAAACAGCGCACTCCCAATTGAGTCGAGTTTTCGTCGCTATATAGGTCATCAATGATGTTTTGAAGAGATGGTAATGTAATAGTATCCCACTAAGTTAGGATCATTTATGTACCAGATATTAAAGGCAGAGGCAGTTGTGGTTGTTTTTTTTATCTGACTATTACAGATTATTGATCATAGGACAAAGTAAGGAAAATATAATCGTGTGTTTACCACATAATACATTATCCATTGCAATAAGATAAATAACCTAACTAACAACAGTACTTAACTATTAAGATCAGCTACTGGCGTCCACTTTTTATTTTTTAAATTTATTTTTTGGCCTGTCTGGAATCTGCTTTGGCTGGTTGGGATCATTTCTTAGAGAGCGCTCCCTCTCTGTGGTCTATGGGTCAACCAGGTTTCCATGGGTTCCCCGCACCCTATTGGCTGCCTCAGGTCTCCATCTTGGACCCTTCCTCTACCTCGTCTATATACATACGGTTGGATTTAACATGGGTGATGATCAGTCCTTTGCTGAGAGCAGCCTTCCGTCGACGCTGTCGCCCATGCGTGCTTCAAAAAAGACACCGACTCCTACCTTTCCCCAAATGGCAGAGTCGGTTTAAACTATTTCGCCACGACAAGGCGTATACATACGCATCGGACATTTACGCCGACGAGAGACCTTTCCTCGCAGTCTCACTCGACCAGTTAACGCTTAATGTCTAATTCCAACTATGCTGTTCATGACGGAGACTGCAGTCCTGTCAGTTGCAAGGTCCACCAAAAAGCCTATAAATGACTAGACCTATATTTGAGACCTTTGCTGATGGTTGAATGGTTACTCACTGGGAAGGCGATTAGAAGGTCGCTAGCTTCATGAGGCTAACTAAACCTTCCATTCAATAGGTGGCGTTAGTGACATAAGCAGTAGTAGACCTACAAATGAGAGCCTTTCAGGCTGTTGAACAGTTAAATTTGACTTCTGTTAAACATGACGTCATCTCTTACTAGTGTATCGTGTAGCCTAATTATACCACGGTTTGTCAGTTCGATTTGAATAAACAAGAAATATTATTATGTTATTATATGGTTGAAAGCCTCAAAAGATTGTTTCAGTTTGACTTGTAGCATGCGTTTTCGCAGTCTGCTAAATTATATACACGTGTCTTCAGATCTCTACTAAACACATGTCTCTCTCCTTCTGTTCATTCTCGGTCAGCGCTGTTTACATACGTCGCAATGTCTCATTGCTCTGAAAGTGCATGGACATTCTCGAGCCATGGTTCATCGAAGTTTTGCTGCCAAAGGAGCTCTAACAGTTAATTCTACTGGAATGTACCAAACCAATAGACTAAGTGATACTGAACCATTCTATGGCTAAGAAGTGTGATGGATGTGAGAGTTAAGAGTATATATATATATATATATATACTTATGATAAAATGTTTAATTAATATCAAAGCGATGACGATGAAAGCAAATGAGAGGATGACTTGATGAGGATGAGGATGATACTGCTGCCAACTATAAGCTGACGATAACCAAGGGGTGACGCGGCTGGATGATGTGTCAAGGCCCCTATTCGAAGGATGAATTCCTCTATTGCTGAAGAATTTCCATTATGCAAGTGATATGCAGATGCCTTTAACGCACTTAAGCTTTAAGACTTAAAATCAGTATACGCGTGATATTACCGAACGCTCTAAATAAGTAATAAACTTCTTTTACTTGAATTCAAGCTGTCTACAACGATGACTTTAAGTTTTTAACTATATATAACACTGATGATGACAATGGTAACAATACACAAAAACTCAACTAAATTATATATCGCCCAGAATAAATATATATGTGTGTGCATAACGTTGGTATATATATAATCCGATAGTAGACCTATATATTATATCCAATTTATGAACCAATGGATTATATATACATGTTATGAACATATATATACACAATATATATACGATATACATGTATATAAGTATATTACTACGTAAATATATATAATCAGCGTGTTATTGTTTGACAAACGGTTCAGAGTAAAGTGGACTGCTTGCTCAGTGAATGCACCAGTGATTTCGTTGTCCGGCGCTGCGTCCAAATGACTCTGAGCATCATTTGAATAGCATCGAAACGTGAGATGCATGCGTGATATCCCAGTACACGTGCATTCACCGACCACAGGAAAGGAGCTCCGTAGATTTCAGACAGCGTGTACCATGGCTCCTCAGTTATTACATGCAGTTGTAGCCGGAATGCACGCGAAAGAGCGTAGGAGTATGGCGGAAGCAGACTACGAGGAAGTGGGAAAGAAATGGAGGACAAAGAGAGGAAGAGAATGCACGAAAGACTGGAGGGACGAGGAAGCCCCAGGCGAAGAATCGTACTCGCAGGTCTTACAGTAACAAAATGATGATTCCATTAACTCGACGCCAAATGGTCTCCACTGGCAGATATAAAATTCACCTCAGCGGGTCCCTTGCCATGAATCACAAAAGCCTTAGCCACACACACACACACGCACCTACACATGCACCTAAACACACCTAAACACACACACACACCTACACACACGCCTACACACACCTACACACATAAACACACACCTATATACACACACACACGCGCGCGCACACAAACACACGCACACAGACAACTACACACATGCACCCACACGCACTCACCTACACACGCATGCACACACGTGCACACACACATTCGTGTATATATAGTCAACACATAATCTACTCTAAGTATTCCTCTGAGCCTGAATAACGTGTATTTAACCGTCTGATATATATATATAAATATATATATATATACAGACGGAAAGGCGGACGTTGCGAAAGACTAAAGACTGCTCTTGTTAGTCATTCGGTCAGATATGAGTGACACTTGCGAGACGGAAAAAGACGCAATAGGATTTGGTTCGTTTTGAGGCAGAATAGTCATTTTTGATTTGGGATGTCACTGTGATTGACACTGGGGCTTCTTCATACTTGGCTGCAGCTTCATCTTTGGACGGTTAAGCAGCGGAACTGGCGGCATCTATAGCAAAGTAGGATCGATATATAATCCACTTCTGCCCCAGTAGGCCTACGATTTTTTACACTGACCTTTGAAACGCTGGGCTCTATTGACAACGCCGGGCATGCTTCAATGAAGAAACTATAGGGCGCTTTCTAAATCATGTTTCTGGGGCTGCAAGAGAAACAAGCCACCTTTTCCAGAGCACATCATCTGCAATCCAACGCTTTAATGCTGTCATGGCCTTTCGGAGTACTTTCTCCCTGCCTGAACTCGACGAGGTTTTGCCAACTCAGACAGCAATTCTCCGAGGTCATTATTCATATGACGAGGAGGTGTCACGTGAACAACAGGGCGAGAATCATAATAGCAAAGAGGCAGGGTGAATGGTAGTTGGCCTTCAAATGGACCTTGATCTCTGCAGCTCCTCCTCCTCCCCCCCGTCGCCAATGTCACTGCCGGATTTGGTTGGCCCTGGTGACCGCCATGACTTAGTTTGCATATTGGCTTTCTGGCGATCTCTTCGTGCAATCAATGACGTCTGAATTCTCCAAGTACAAAGGATTACATCGCTCAGATGGCAAGAGACATGATGGCGCTACAGTGATTCCCTGGTTGGGACATAATTATTTGGTTTGGGACACATTGTACACGCCTTGTAGGCCTACTTGCGCTGCATCGTATGTTGATCAGACTGCAGCATTTTTTAGCTGAACCGCGTCAAAAGAAGCTATACATAAAAGCAAAAATACTCATGGGTTGCCATCCACACATCCGTTTATGCTCATCGTCGTAGAAATACCAATTATTCTGCCGGGTTGATTTCAATCGTGAGGTTACCCAACTCCTTTGACCACGTCCGGATAGTCACGTGACGCCAAAGTCTCTTTTATACAGCATAATATGCAAGGCTTTTCGAGGCAGATTAGTTGCGGAGGACGAGGCCATAATTATTGTCCAGATAGCGCCTACAGTTCTCTGTGTATTTTCGTGTTCCTGTGGTTCACTCTTATACTTCGGGCGAAGAGAAAATAATAGGCTGTATTAATAATACTAATAATAGTAATAATAATAATAATAATAATAATAATAATAATAATAATAATAATAATAATAATAACAATAAACGGGTAGGGTCATTGCAGGCTACATTGTCTTATTCTTATTAATATTCTATTCCCTGAGGGATGTATGTACCTCGAGGCAAAATAATAATAATAATAATATTCATATTCGTATTACTAATTATAATGATAATAATAATAAAAATAATAGTAATAATAATATCGCAAATGGATCCACCACACTAACTCTGCGATCAATTGTTGCGAACGAGTCGTAGACCCGTGCGAGGTGTTTTTTGTGTGAGTTGAGCAGTTAAGGGAGTAGATACCGGAAAAGCGAGAGGGCGTACATGTGTAGAAAGCGGGCATATCTCAGTCTTGCACTGCGCCTTGCCTGAACAGGTATCTGTACTCCTTCCTCTTCGTCCTCTCCTTCTTCACAGAATACAAGGGTCGAGTTCGAACCTCCCTTGTAACCCTCACTGCTCACTAAGTGGCCTTCATGGAATCATGTGAGTCCGGTATCACTGGGCTAGAGATGACGGTTGCTGCACTCAGCGCGTCTGGGTTCGAGAATGCCCATCCAACAGACTTACACGTATACGTGGTGGTAATGTGGTCCGGTCACTAGTCACACTTACTGAGTGAATTGGTGGTAACACGAATCCTTCCTGGGATCGAACCCGAAAATTTGTTCCTACTGGGGAAGTGACATCTATTTCGCATTATAGCTGCTGTCTGTCATTTTTTTACAGATCAGTGCTTCCTATATTCAAAAATCTTGAGGGATCTCGTGTACCTCGGGACAACAAAAAAAGATAATAATATTAATAATTTTGTCCATCTGAATAATGTATGACTGCTTAATGGCTCCTGTGTGATAATCTACCCAGCAGTCCCAATTGCTAGAGCAGGCCTAGATCTTATTTAACTATGCCAGCTATAACAAACTATATATTTGTATATTTGTGAACTTATGTATTTTATTCGGATGAAATTACATTTAACACCATATAGGCCAACACAGCGAGCGCTCCTGAGAAGGTATCTGAATGGGGCTATATAAATATTCGCTTGCATTCATGGCCATATACCAACGTATAATTGCGCCCTGTGACTAGCTTTAGGGTCTAATCTGGTGCTCCCACATATTTCAAGAAAGAATGAATTTATGGAATAATTAAAGTTATTCCACCCAGAAATTTGTGCCCCTTCTATTTTTGCCCTCTGTGCCACGGCACCGCTGGTATCGTCCTCGGTACGGCCCCTGCTTACATT
>OY365809.1:23697232-23934908 GCA_959347315.1 Bimastos eiseni | reverse complement strand
ATCCATTCTTCCTGTTGTGTGTATTTCGGATTTATTGATTTATTTCTTGTATGACGAGAATGCTTGCTAACACTCGTTCATTTATTCTGTGTCCTCCGTCCTGAACATTTCAATCGTTTTCTTGAGCTATTTATTCCTTTTCCCTTTAAGCATAGGCACTATAAGAATCATCATCGTCCATATAATAGCAATCAGCGAGCTATAAATGTCTGATTAACAATCATGGGCTCCACTCTTCGTGGTTATAATTGCGTACTTACGTGCAGTGAAGAGAAACAGTCGTTAAGAATGCACCGGGCTATCACATGGCTAGTATCTTGGCCAATCAATGTATCAACAAGCAGCAGAGAAGTCCACGAGCAGAGAATCTACTGAATATGGAATCTACGTCATCCGCGCGTCATTCTGTATAAATATAAAAACGCACGCGATACAATGTCATGCAAAACTCATCATTGCCCGTATCATATACAGTTTCGTGCATTACATGTGTTCCTATATAAACATATATAGTCGTTGTTGAGGTTCGTCTATCATTCCTCGTGCATTGTATAGAACGACAAGTGACCGAAAGAGCGAATGTGTCACAAGACCATTCATCCATCGTTCTTATATTATTATAGACGAGTCAGCCGCACAGGCAGCGGAGTCATACAGGCGCTTGCGTCCAAGCATAATGCACGCGCGCGTCCATCCAATTTCTACATGTACTACTATAAGCTTGCAGAAAACGTACCTGTTACTATGTCAGTGAAGAGTTTACGTGTAGAGAGAGAGGGAGAGAGGGAGAGAGAGAGAGAGAGAGAGAGAGAGAGAGAGAGAGAGAGAGAGAGAGAGAGAGAGAGTCTTAGACATCTATTTAGAATATAATTAGGGCCTATGCCTATGCGACGAATGCATGGTCCATGGAATAGACAATCTCTTAAATAATCTCTCTCATAATAAAAGGTCCTATGTGCTCGTTTTGAACAGACCTGCAACACTTGACAACTCATACGAGGATGTAGCCACTATAGCCACCTGATCGCATACTAAACGCACGTGTAAATGATCGATGACTTGATAACGTATGTGGGCCTATACATAGAGTATACACGGTCATCCCTTCTCTGGTCGCCATGGTTACAGAAGTCGCGTCTTTTCCAGGCCATCTCTGGAAAACCCTTTTAACACGCCGCAGCGCTCGTGAATAGGCCAAATGTATTTGTAGTCAGTTATTACGATTACGGTGACACACACCCATTGATATTCTAGCCTGCTTTTCTCGACGCCCAGAGTCAGCCAAACAATTAAGAATCGTTTGAGTAACTCTCGAATCGGACGAAGGCCATCGAAATGTCCACGGTTTACAAAACAAAAGTCAATTCATCTGCTTTGGAGCCCTAAGTCTATTTAGACTATAGGCTAGTTAACGGAAGTGTGAGAACGTCCATTATAGTGTGAAACCATCGTCAACACCCGATAATGCTGCATCGTCTATCGTCAATATTGAGCAACAAAGCAACGAATTCAACAGTAGCACCCACAAGTATAGTCCTATACCATACACGCTTTAATATATATATATCCATTATATATCTAGATAATAGAATTACATACACTAATATAATATATATTAAACTGAGAGGCGACTCAATCCGACCTGATCCGACGGCTTTTACTCCAGCCAGCGCTGCTGTATCACCGGATGGACTCATGAGCTGCAGCTGCTCATGAGCGTGGCATGTGAGCCGACTGCATGCGTGTGTGCGTGCGTGTTGGCAGGGTTTCCGCGCATAAGAAGACGGGGGTTATTCTGCGAGGTCTCAGGTGGGATTTCCCCCGCGCCTCTTCTCTTCATTCAATTCACGTCGTCGTCGGGACTCTGGTGCTCATGCTCCAGTCAACGGACGTCGGGCTTTTGCGGCGATGGGTTCCTCGTAAGACTGATGGGCTGGTCAGCAATACGCGGTTGGCCCGGTCGAAGCCAACCAAATCTGTTGACTTGGAATGGATCAATGGATCAACGAACGTCCATGGCAACTCTAATCCTTTGAATCGCCAGTCCACTTCTCACCGCCTGGTATAGCGCTTTACAATTATACGTCTTGTATTTAAGGTAGCCAATTATATGGCAACATCGGGCCCCTAGTGGCTAAATCTGTATTGGCGCCGCGGGGAGTCTTCTGTGCGTCTGTCTGTGAGTGGCTGTCGCTCTCTGGTATCTGTCTGTCCTGTTGCATGCCCACTTCGTCTCGCTGTTTCTCTCTCTATAGACCGTAACGACTGTCCCTTTGGTGGAGTTCGTCCTCTCGGCTGCGTCGTGGATCGCTCTCGCTCCGTCTATTCCAGTCGTCCGTCACTCCATCACTTCTTCGCTGCTCACGAACGGAATTATAGCTGCGCAGAATTACGACACCAACGTTTGCCGTCTGGGAAGAACTGATTATTAGACTCATTTTCTGAGAACGACACGACGACGCTACTTGATATTCCTCCTGGTCAAACATTTTAATCGAAGCGTCTCCCACCCTGCGGAAAGAGGAGCTCAGTCGCGTTATATCGGAATTCTATAGCATTATGCTCATGTATCCAAAAAGTAACATCTTTTATAATATATTTCTAAACTCTGTCTGTCTGTCTGTCTCTCTCTGTCTGTCTCTCTCTCTATATCTCTCTATATCTCTTTCTCTGTCTATCTGTATGTCTCTCTCTTATATATATATATACACGTATATTATGGGAATTTTTGTCTCCTTATATATATAATTATATTATGAGCACGCAGACATGCGTTTATATACAGTAAAGAGAATATTATTAGTTTAGAACTACGCAGGAGGCAGCACGCAAACGTGAAGCGTATGTATGGTTGGGAGAGCTTTCGGATGGAACCCGCAGCGTCGAGGGACTTTATAGGCTTTTGACGAGCAATGAACGAACTATAGACTAATGAACGCCAGGGTGCGATGCTGAATGGCTGTTTCTGCTGCGGATGCTGTGGCTGACTAAACCCTCCGATTGCTGGACTTGGCTTATTAGGCCAAACTATCGCAGACAAATGCGAGCATTCGTCTTGCAGGATACGTAGATGTGGACAAAACTCGTACATGAGGGCTATTGTAGGCCCTAAGCTTTTATGAACTGCACATAATATGCGAACATGTCACCAAATGTGAATGTGTAGGCCTATTACTTCTAAAGAAGTTCACAATTTGGTATTATTCTTCGACAGCCTGAACACTCTTTTCCTTTTCATATAAGGGTGACCCCTTTAGCGAGACGACCGTCCCTTTGGGGTTCTCTCTTCCCTTGCTCACTTCTGTTGTAAACTGTACTGCTTTGTTATTGTATCGTTGTTTTTTTAGGAACAATAAACATTATGGTTATGGTTATAGATCAGTAATTTTACAGACAACACATTTTATGCATGGATGTCATCGAAGTTATCGAGTTGATGGTGTCCACCTCTTCAATTGTTTTGCCAGAGGGTAACAATAAATAGTTTTAAAATTTAACTGCATATATATATATATACATATACTCAATGGAAAACGTGAACATCTCGTGGTTGGTTTATGCTTATATATGGTTGTTGGTTATGGTTATCTCAGTGACATCTAGAGATGATTTAGATGACCTTAACTGCTGTCATGAGCATTTGTCTTCCGAATTATATATATATATATATATATAGTGTAATCTTATGTACTTTACCTGTGTAAACCTTTACTTGTGCGTTGTATTAATTAGGCTGCGTGTAATGGACTAAGCAGATAGATGCCTCACCACGATACTCCATTATAGCTGCAGTCGTTAACTGTTATGAGACAAAGCCAATTGAGCGTAGCACTGCAGATGATAACATATGGATGAGTTTTCTTGCATGTTGAAAAGCTGAAGACGATTACTAACAGACCTGAGTTAGGTTTATGTATAATATAGACCAATGAGATGGAACCGTGACCCACTTGAAATTAAATTGTTGTAAACATCTATGTTCTAGTTTTCAAGTAATCTCCTCGAGTTTATCAGATGACGAGGAAAAGGCATGGTCACCCAAGTGACCCTCCCCAGATGTTGAGACAACGAAATATCAAGTTCGTGCACTTTGCATCATGGCTGACATTCAGGACTCTACGCCTCATCCACCGCCTCTTCTTCTTCTTCTTCTTCTTCTTCTTCTACTTACTCCTCCTCTCCTTCTTCTTCTTCTTCCTCCTCCTCCTCTTCTTCTTCTTCTTTGTCGTTTTCTTTTCCTCGGCTTCGTCTGTATCCGTAATTCTATATTGCAGCCATTGATGAAAATAGAGGTCCACTTTTATTGGACCACAGTGTACTATCATCTCCGCTCCGTCTGACTCCTATACGGCTAACCGCCGGCGGGCACGATGAAATCTGTGTTTCGATCGGCAGAGTGCTGGCATAGACGAATTGCCGATTGCGGTTCAATGCCAGATATGTATACAAGCTCTGTTCGGGCTCCGACATTATACATTCACACAATAGCACCTATTGGGCTATTTGTATTTGTGCAAGCGAATTTATGCAGCTGCAATTTTATTTTATATGCACAATCGACACATAGGCCTAATGTTATGTCCAGCCAAGCCCACGTCATTTGTTTATGACGGGCTATTTGTAATCGTAATCTTCATATTTCTATAGCGTTCCAATCGCGGACTCGCGGGAACCAGCTTATTCACAGGCGATTTGTCCAAATAAAATTGATAGGCGTGGAGGTCAAAATCACTTTCAAGTCAAGATCCAAAGGGTCATGCAGGCAGACACACGATTTGTCCACGGGTGACCGTAGGTGACTGACCTCCCAACAGAGATTCAGGACTCGATAGCGACGGTGTAAGCTGGATATAATTGTCGCCACTGAAAAAAGTGATGTAACCATAGTACTTGTTATGAGGAGTCTTTCTGTTTTCCAGTCATTTTTAGGACCCCATCTTATCGGCCATTTCACTACACGATCGGAGCGCCGTCTAGCGGTCGTGTCAAAGTATTGCCGCGGCGAGGGTCCATGTAATTCAGCACACGCTTAATCGCGTTCCCAGCGGTCGACGGAACGGAAGGACAACGGCGACAGGCGGAGTAGAGCAATACAGAGAGGGTAACCGATAGAAACCCAGGGATTAAGATGCGCTATCCGCGGCATGGACGAGAGATAGTATACTCACTCGTGAAGGGGAAAGGACAGCGTTCTTTTATCGACGAAATTTCAAAGCGAACCCAAATTTGCATGCAGGTGCAAGAGAGCTGAATCCCGTTTCTTACAGACTTTCGACATAATATGCCACTATATAGTGATTGCATGGGGATAGATATACGGACACAAAGCAGCGACATTTATTGACGTATACAAAAATTACGAAGTTGTAGGCCATAGACGTATACGGACAGACAGATAGTTGGGTTTATAAAATCATAATATTTGGATCTTCGTTATTATTCACGAACATCATATAATGAGCTCGTTAATTCGATGTATTCTATTTTCTACCAAAGCCTAGATATATAGGCCTATAGTCTCCTATCCATAGACCCTTCACTCAAAACTAAAAGCAGTGCTATTTGATTCCTCTTCTTCCCTACATCCCTCGTCGTTTCAATTCCAAACACCATCCCCACCTTAGCATCTGCAGACTTTCTACTTGTCTGACTCTGGATCTTAATTCAACCTCTGTGTATCCACTTTATTTAGATTAAGCGACTGTTAGAATAAGCTGGATCCGACTTTGGTTTTTGTCGGCGCTGTAGAAACTTAGAGTTTAGGATTAGGATTACGATTACGACTGATCCGTAGGACTTGGAAGACTTCATGCCCGATATATACATGTACGTCCTATTCATACCGGAATTACGCGTCTGCTGAGCCTTGCTTTTTGAACGACATTCCACTCTATGCTCCTATATCTGAGTGGACTTCTGCTTCTATGACTATGATGACTATAACTAAAAATACGCCATAGAAATGCACAGGCATCAACCGATGGCGCACCAAAACAAATCCGAAATCAGGTCAAATCTAAGGTCAGTCCTAAGAGACAGAAAGACGTAGGTCTCACAATGTGAGGAGCATAAGCATGGGTAAATAAAAAAGTTTAAAGTCGAGATCGAAAAGAAACTAAAGACTCAGTGACGCGAACGGCGTACTCCTAAGACTTTTCTTTCTCGCGAAGCCATTCGCACTAGATTGCAGCCGCAATGACAGCTAGGCGGCGTAGGTGCTTAATGTGATGTAATGTAGGGCCTAAATTAGCGCACCTACCGGAAAATCTTGAAAAAACTTCTCATCACCCTCAAAAGTCACGTCAGGGACTTATCTATTTCACTGGCGCTATGCCAAAAAAAGTTCGAAATAGCCAGGCTTGCGTCCCATTTCGTTGAATTTGTTCCGGTGCCAGATCAAAATTTGGGGAGGTCAAGCCGAGAAGACAGGCAGACGTCATGGTTCTATACATGGGATGTATAGTTGGTGAGGATGGTGGTCGAATGGTGGCTGGAGTAGACTTTGGATAGGATATAGTTTGAACTTCTTTGAAGACCTCGGTTTTCAGTTGTGTGTAGAATGCGGCAAGATACAAATTTAGGCTTATTAACTGACGAGGTCTTTTAATTTGGGAGTCCCTTCCAACGATGATGATGCTGATATTCTTTTAGTTAGAAATAGGTCTAACGCAATCTGGCAATAATTAACGCAGAATAGAAAATGCTTATGGTATACGCCTACGTACATGATTGACAGTGATATATTATAGGCTACTATAGCTAGAATTAATAACAAACTAGTAGGCCTATATATTTTTGTATAATGATCTAGGGATGAATTGAGAGTCGTCTTTGGATGGGGAACATGCATGGTTGCGTTCTCTGGGTCTTAAACTCTTAATTGCATGGTGAATGGCCGGAGTGGGATCGAAGTGGAGATAGGAGCTTAGCAGCAAACATGTTGGTTTTTGGTTATTTGTTTTGTTTTTTACAAAAAACCAAAAGATTCGAAAAATGGAGATTTTTGGTCTGTTTAAATATTTGTATTCAATTTACTGATATTAGGCCAACTCTTAGATTACTAATAGTGTGTAAAACAGTGTTATTTAGTCCGAAATCAAGCTAAATTAATTATAAAAATGAGTTGGAGCTCTTTGTAATGCTGTGTTTGATGCTTTTCATAACAAACTGTTGTGACAAAATCCAAAGGAAAACAAAAAACAAACAAAAAACAAAAAACAACTTTTGTTTTGCACCTCTGGGTAAGACCGTAGGAGTTGGTGAAGACTGAAGAGCTTGAGAGATCTGCAAATACAGTGCAATATTCTTGAAATATTGCATTAGTAGTTATTAAGCCGGTGAGTGATTGAATTAGTCAGTCAAAATTAACTACAATCACACTAATTTAGTAATTTTCCTCATGATATATTTTCGTTCGAAAGCGAGTGAAACCGTGGGAGCATATACGTATTACTCGTTCCGTGAAACGAGTTTTGCTTATCGACTGTCGTTGTGACGTGTGGCGCATGCGCTAGGAATAACTTCCGGTGAAGTTATTCTTGTAAATAAACTCACAGCGATACGCGGCGTCAACAGATCTCAACTTATAATTATTTGCCATTTAGCGTAGTCTTTTTCCTTGGTCTATCCACTAATTGTGGAGGATGTTTAAAGGCCTTAGACAAAAGATTGGCCAAGGGTTGGCCAGCACCCCAGCCCGTGGCGTCGTGCCGCATGCCTTGCAAGAGACTTCTCCCATACCGCCTCCTACGCCAGAAACGCATCAGGTAGGCCTTGGCCTTCACCGTAATTGTAATTTCACATGATCAGAAAGTGGCATTACCTAAACTGATATAAAACTTATGAGGAGACAAAAACTGGTAAATATGGTTTTAGCGTCTCTGCTTATTTAACCATAACCAATCGTTTTATTGATCAACTGGCAATCGACGGAGATTATAATAGTACAACAGTTTAATGAGGATTGACAGCAAGACAATAGGGAAGAATAGACCCTAAAGGGACCGAAGTCCTGCTAACAGGGACACCTTACAAGGCTTGCACCATGTTAACTGAAAGTAGGTGGCATTTGAAAATATGATAGTAGATTGAATAACTTGACTATTAGATTTTTTTATCAATATATATTGAACCGTCAACATCAACATGGTAAAATATAGTTTTAGTATATGTTATTATTTATTAATGTATATTGGACAGTTAACATGAGCACTACATAGAACATTTTGGTTTATGAATATAGAAGCTGGATGTGATGGAGAACTCCTGCTTAAGTAGATGCTGCATGTGATGAAAATGAAAAGAATCACAACTAATTATTATCTGAATGTGATGAAAAGACTCCCAGTTAAGAAGGAGCTGGATTGCTGATAAGAATTATGCCAAAGTAGAAGCTGGATGTGATGAAAAGAATCACACATAAATGGGAGCTGGATGTGATGAGAAGACTCCTGGTTAAGAAGAAGCTTCATTGATGATAAGAATAACGCATAAATAGAAGTTGGATGTGATGAAGGTAAATCCATATGTAGCGTGACAGCAAGCACACATAGAATAATTACCGATGCTAAAACCATATATACGCCTTATGGCAAGCTCATATTTTACCCAAAAACTACTGTAGACGCTATAGTTATCAGCAAATGCAATTAAACTGGGTAAAGTGTGTATTTTATCGTATTTTATTATACCATGGTGCTTCTCATGTATTTTAGCATATTTTATTATTTGACGTGAATATATGTTCGACTGTAGCTTAAATGGAGACGGTATCGCTGAAAGAGAATAATGTGCAAGTAGAAACTGGATTGATGGAAGAAATTATGCTTAAATGGAAGCTGGATGTGCAAGTAGAAACTGAATTGATGGAAGAAATTATGCTTAAATGGAAGCTGGATTGATGAAAATATCATGCTTAAATAGATGCTTGATTGATGTGAGAATGTCATTACGATGTAATAGGTTTGCATCAATTTTTTCAGGGCGTGTTCTCCAAGCCCTCTCCCAGATCCCTACACCTAATTTGCTCAGGTGCTTTCACCATCATGGCCCTTCACTCTCCAGAAAACATTGCCAAACATATTAAATGGAAATCTTTCTTGCAATGTCTCTATGGCCTGGCCCTAGGCATTTTACATGTTTCTGGTGATATAATATAAATTGCAGATCCTATTAAGTGTCACACAAGATGGACTCACAACCAAAGTTAATTTAACATTGCAGTGCATGTAGGGTATCTTTCACTTGAAAAGGTGCCCCTAAGAAATGGACAACACAGTCAATATACTCAAATATATGAATCTCGAAAGTCTGGAAGGCCAAAGACTGATGGGTCTGTTGTCTTAGACCAAGGAACCAGGTTTGCAGCACAACGACCCTGACCTGTTTGTTACTAAATGAAGAACTTAAGAAATGCTTGATACATTTGCTTGCAAACATTTAGTATCAGAGGATTTACACAGTATTACTGGGCCATGCGGAAATGGGGCACCATGATTGGCTGTTTTAAATGACACATCCGTAGAGCATAAACCCCCATGGCAAACTTCGGTCCATAATCACCTGGCAAGAATTTTGCACAAATAGAAGTTGGATTGATGAAAAGATTTTGCCTAAGCAGGAACTGGAATGATGAAAAGAATTAGGGTTTAATGGAAGCCACACTGATGAAAAAATTGTAATTACATAGAAGCTGGATTGATGACAAGAATTATGGTTTCAAGCTGGATTGATGACAACAATTGGATTATAGAAGCTGGATTGACAAAAGGACTTGTTTAAAGGAAGCTGGTATGCTAATAAAAATTCTTTACTAAAATAGAAGCAGAATTTTTGAAAACAATTCTTGCATAGATAGAAGTTTCTGCTGCTGCATTTTACTTAATAATAATTATTATTATTAGATTTGTAACGCGCACAAGGTCACACCTAAATGTGAATCTGAGGCACGGATAGTCAGTCGCCAGGAGAAGATGTAATAAGATTTCGAAATCCTTGAAAGTGAAATAGTGAGTTTTGAGTCGCTTTTTGAAGGAAGGAAGTGAATTTGAGCTATGAAGAGAGAGTGGCAGTCGATTCCATTCCCTAGGAGCAGAGACATAAAATGCATGAGAGCCCATAACTGTTCTGCATCGTGTTTCAACTAAGAGACCTGTGCTTGATGATCGTAAGCAACGAGGAGGAATGTAAGGCGTTAGTAGAGCATGAATATAGGTAGGTGTACTGGTGATGATGGCTTTGTAGGTCAAACAAGCTAACTTAAATTTGATTCTGAATTCAACAGGGAGCCAATGCAGCTGGTGGAGTAGGGCAGAGGAGCATGTTCGTAGTAGGACACGTAGCACTACTCGAGCTAACGTATTTTGGATACGTTGAAGCCTTTTGAGTTCAAGCTCTGAGAGACCGACAAAAAGTGAATTAGCATAATCGAGGCGAGAGGAGACAAGTGAGCAGGCTAGAGTTTCAGACATATTTTGAGTTAGTGCCGACCTTATGTGACGTATTGCCCTGATGTGGTAGAAACAAAATTTACAAAGGCTTGTTATGTGAGGTCGAAATGTGAGCTTGCTGTCGAGGGTAACCCCAAGTGTTTTGACAGAGTCTGAAAGCGGCACAGAAGTGCCTGCCAGTTCAATAACAATAATGACAATTATTGTCAATAATGACAATAACCCTAACCCAATTGACTCTCATTTTTTTTAATCTAACCTTAACCAACACTCATGAGGCCTAGGCTAACCTCAACTGACCCTAATGACTTGAATTATATAGAAAATTAAGTAATTACTTTTGGCATGATTGCTTTAAATCAAATATAGGCTGAGTCATTGCAAAAAAAGATTTCCATGTAATACTTTTGGTTTTGCTCTGTCTCGGGTACATCTAATGAATTGAATACTGTAAGACTTGTGTTTATACGTATTTGTAAATATCCATATCTTGGTGGTTAGAAGTGAGCTGTTTATTTATTTCTTGATTTGTAACTTACATTAGTTACACAGATTACTTTTCAACCTCTGAAAGACGTTTGATTACAACATACTGTCTTGAAGGGTCAATGGCTTGCCCATTCTTTGCTTTGATGGACAAGAGTGCTTCTATATACATTATACATGTTTGGTGGTGTTATAATAGGAAGAGTTTTGATGCTATACGAATCTTGGCATTGCCTCTGTTTCAGGATGTTAGTCAAGACAATGCAGTTTCAGAAGATGACCAAAATGTCACTCCATGTGGTTCATTAATAAATTTGAATGACGATGATGATGCAGCGAATTTGTCATTGCAACAGGAACAGATTGATTTCTTAAGTACTGGTTTCTCTGGCCCAGCTGTCCTGGAGATATCAGGATCTGGATCTCACATATTCGATTTAAAATCTCCGCATGATCGTATAACGCGATCCAGAACTTCATCAGTTAGCTCTCAGGCCAGTGACAGTTTCTTTATGTCTGTTCCAAGTTTTACGCCTCGCCAGCTTCTATTGCCATCCGATGCTGAGAGCATCACCAGTGAGGCGGAGGATGGAGGGGTTGTGTTGAATAACATTAGTAAGGAGGAACTGTACCAGTATTACGACCATATGCAACAACGTAGCACGAAGTACAGGTTTAGATATTCTCAGGTATGAATTTTCTTTGAAGTATGCTTATATTTTAGCTAATGCAAGTTTTTATTAAGTTGCTGGTATAGGTATGTGTTTATAGGTATGTGTTAAAGTTCATATAAACTAGCTATTACTTGCTTCTCATGCATATAGCATCTCCTTTCATGAAATGTGATTCTTTCTATAAATACTAACATGCTGATTTGCCTCAATTAACACTTTAATGACTAGTGCGTACTATACTGTATCGGAAATCAATCTGGCTGGTTGTTGAAGGGTTAAATATAACAGCAGCGATTTATTTTTTTTATTTTTAGGCTTTGAAGACTAATCAAGAAATGGCAAGAGAAAGAGATAAACTCAGAGTAAATGTTTTATGTTTTTAGTTAAAATTGTATTAAAAAATTTATGTAATATGTAATATTTTTTACCTTTATACACTTGAGGACAGGTGATTAACGCTAGGATGACATCCGTGAAGTCCTGTACCAAGAACATAGGCACAGGATCAAGCTCACACATTAAAGAGCATAGTTAAGAATGAGTGAATGCAGTTCTGCAGCTGTGGCCTAACAAAGGTTGGAGACATGGTGGTTAGTAGGTGGGTAGACTAATGATGGAGCTGTGGAAGTAGCCTCATCACGAATTGACGACAAGTAGAAGTCATATCTCCATGAAATTGTCTGATGTAAAGGGTATCTGTGAATGCCGACCGACTGAGGTCATTGAAAGTTGACCAGAGTTTCTCCATTTTGAGATCACTTCTTTTCCATTTGCTATTCATCTTTTAATTTCTCTGTGACATTTAGCATCTATTAATTCCTACGTACATAAACATTAAACAATCCTGGATTCATTGGACACAATGATATATATATATATATATATATATAATGATAGAATGCTATGCAATTTGGTGGATGATTTCTAAGTTGAGGATAATTGCTATCATAATGTAGTAGCAATATATGTAACCTTTCTTGAAAATCTAATACTGTTCCTTAGGATTTTTACAATAGACCTTTCACTGGAGCAAAATGTTTTTGGGACAGTGGTAGTATGGAAAATGGTTTGGAAAATGCCTAAATTGTTGAGTGAAAGTTAAATGATGACTGTTTTTGCTATGGGTCGATTTTTAAGGATACAATGACGAAATCCCAGGACAAAGCATTCCGTCGAATTTCTGAACTCAAGGAACAGATTCAGTTGGATAGGCTAGCCAAGTTCGATCTGGAACAGAATTATGTGCTGATGTTGGAAGAAAAGGATGAAGTCATTAAAGTACTAAGGACCCAGGTACTTCTAGTTCTGTGTAGTTTAAGGCATTACACGGTTATTTGGGCTATGCATGTAACACATAAATGACAAGCTTAACTTCTATCGACCTGGCGGCAAGCAATTATGTCGTATTTCGACTATGAAGTATACTAACCCTGGGATATCTCAATCAGTTATTGACCTATAGGCGTAATGTAAGCATCATTCTGTTACATTTTATCTCCTCTTCCTATCCATCCATCCAGAGATGGTTAGACAAAAAAAATGGGGTGCTCAGAGCTGCTCCAAAGTGTACCCCTCCCTGATTTTTTTATTTTCTATGTTGCAGCCCATATTTAAATATATTTGCAATCATGTGTAATATTAACAATATTAACATACAAAATAATTGAAACTTATGACAGACAAAACACTAAAGATATGAAGGAGTTATAATTTTATTAATTAGTCCATGGTCAGAAAAGCTGATGAAATGAGGAAATACATAATATTATACTTGTCTTTACATTAATCTTTAACATCTGTCTTGATTTCCTTATCTGCCCATAGTAAGAGTTATTGTTGAAACACGAAAGTCTGGCACTTGTTCAGCTAGAATATCTTGCCATCACCCAATGTTTCACTTCCTCTTCACTTCACATGTTAAAAGCCATCTGTGAACTCACGTCAAAGTCAGAATTTCGTTCCACCAAACCCACTTTATTTTTGTCACTTGATATATCAGACAATTTTTGATTGACTCATTATTTGAATATGGTTTTTCATGAATCTGGTGAGGTTTTTCTCTAATTTATTCATCTGCGTGTTTTACCCTCTCGAGTCATTTGAATACCCAAGTACACATGCTCGAATAGGTTTAAATGTCTGTCTATTTGATTGGTTGAATTACGTGATTAGGTTCCCTTTCTATGCATGTCTTTCACCTAGTTTTTGCATAATTATATTATTTTGGTCTATGTGATGTAACATTTCAAGAATATAATGATTTTCGTATGTCAACAAACGTCATGATAATTATTAGTTCACTGTTGTTTTAGTTTTTAGATATCCATTTCCATTGGTTGAAAACAAACCTATGTTCCTATTCTAAAACAGTTCTTCCACTTACTTTTATGCTGAATCATATTATTTTGGCCTAAATGAAGTAGAATTTTAAAAATATGCTTTCAATAGATCAACATCCATCATTATTATAGTACAATGCTGGTACACTTGAGTACACGTTTGTCATCACCCCAATACACTCTTGTTATGAAATGGTTAAAAGTGTACTGGGTTTCAGCAGGTCACGTAATCAGAGACATAGTCCTAGTTTGATGTATGGCTTACGTCAGCCATTTAGAACGAGTGTATTTTCAGTGGCATGATGGCCGATTGGTTAGAGCGGTTGGCCCATAGTTTTACTTTTATGATAATTAATATTCTTTGTACTTAACTGAAAGGTTATCTTTGACATTGTAAAAGAAATTTCTTTCCAACTTTTCAGAAATCATTTGGAAGGAATTTTAGTTTTCCTATGTGGTTGATTGAAGCATTTAATTGAAAAATATGTTATATTTCAGGTCACATTACTCAAGCAAGGCAAAGAGTTGCCTGAAGAAATGATACAAAAAGTAGAAGAAGTTGGAAGCAAGAGAGCAAAGACAGATGTGGCTGACAACCAAAATGAGAGCGTGTTAGAAAAAAAAGTACATTTTACTCATTGCTGTCTCTTCTTTGGGTTTTTCGTGTGGCTTAGGGTTAAAGTGTAGAGTACAGGGTTTTCATATTTCACATCAAGCGTAAATTAGGTTCACTGGTCTTTTGCGCACAGAAGTTTACATTATGTTGCATATTGACTTCCTCTTATATTTGTTGGATGTAAGTGGTTTGTCTTCGATTCCCAGAAAAGTTCTGTAATTTTTTTATAGATTCTTTATGTTGACTATTGTGTATTGTGTATCTTTCCTAGGTGACAGGCAGCCAAGTTTTTTGCATAACCAAGAGTTGATATTTGATCTAATTTATTTTCTCAGGTTGCAAGGATGTCTTCATTGTTGCGAGCTTCAAAGGAATCAATTACTAAAAATCGAGAACAAATCCTGAAACTGAATGCTGAAAATGTTCAACTCACGGAGAGCATTGAAGCTGCCAGAATGGAAAAGGAGCATCTCCAGGCAATTGTACAAAAGGTAGGTAAAAGATGATTTGTGGCAAGGTATTGTTTGATTTGTTCGTTTTCACAATAGCCCCAGTATGCAAATATTATATGAAATGAGTGTTTCAACAACCATACCAGTTTTTATTGACCTAATTTATGTCTTTTTGGTGTATTATTAGTCTAAATGCTGAATTTCCTAACTTCTTTTGATGTGTTTGGATGCTTATGAGTGCTGAGTTTGCATGTAATATTCTTTGTTTCTGCCACAAATTTGGACTATATTTTCTTCATTTAGTCATCTTAGTTAACATGACTACACAAAGAGGAATGGGCTTCCTTGTGTACAGAAGAATCTCAGATCTTTAACATATATGTGTGTTATCTTCATTGCAGTAATTTTTCTTGGTATAGAAGAAATGCCAGGATTTTTTGAATGACCATTTGATAATGATTGATTAATTAATTATGAGAAATGTAATTTTCACAATAGTTTTTATTGCCTCATCATCTGTAAAAAGTTAATGTCATTTGATTACTTTACCTAATTTATTTATTATTGAAATTTTTCCATCTGGTTTTGTAATTATTATTAGAGATTTATATGGAGCTTCTTTAGGAAAAAAGTAATCAGAGGTGTTTAAACTAATCAGTGAGTATGAGTGTAAGTTGCGATTGATTTGTGCACTTTTGCCAACTTTTGCAACTGAATTTGTGTTCCTGTTTTTAAGCAAGATCAGAATTTTGGCACGCTTGTTGAAAAGCTAAAGTTGGAGCTGCTCAAACTATCGAACCAGCCAAACGAAGGCGTTTTAAAATTTCTTGACCTCTCCGACTCCAGTTTATATGACCAGATTGAGCATCTTCACAGGACTTTGTTATCACATCTAGCTATCGTTCAGGTAAGGTGCCAGACAGCGCAAGAGCAGCTGGTCACCAAAGATGCAGAAAACCAGAAACTTCATTCAGAAAATGAACATCTTTTAGAAGAAATTGCTGTACAGAAACGTGCCTTAGAAAAATTCTTGCGCTGTGGAATGTCCGTAGATCAGGTGGGTGAATCAACAAATGCTTCCAATGTGCAGAACATTTCTCTCTGCTTTAAGCATACACCATATGTAATGCCCAACATTCTGTCAGTGGGAGAATCATCAAGTGTCGGAGAAGATATCATGACGAATCGTGGAGTTACTGAAGCCAATAAGACATCAGAGTTGGCAGAGCATGGCGCTGGTGAATTTCTTCCGCATCACGATTTCCTATGCATTGTGTGTGAAAAGGAAACTCAGCTTGTTTTGGCAAATGAGAAAATTCACAGTAGTCACGATCGAATCAGTCAGTTGGAAGAACTGGTGAGCCAGTTGAGACTGGAATGCCAACCCCAAAACTGTCGCATTGACGAGGTGAGTCAGGCTAGAGACCAGAGTCATCATGAGGCAGACAGTGATGAGAGATTTAGGACTGGTTTGAAGTTGGTGGAAGAAAATCACTGTTTGGAGATGACATGCCTCAAAGAGAATATTAAGTCACTTGAAAGCCAGCTGCAGGAAGTCAGTGATGCTCATCGGTTGAAGGCAGGTGATACAGATCGCAGACACCAGATGGAGTTAGAAGAATTTCAGAGATGTTTTGATTCAGAATCTGAGCAGAGGAGTTTAAGACTTTCGATAGAGTTAGAAAACCTAAAAGAGGAGTTTACACAGTTAGAAAGAGAGTTACTGAGGCAGCAGGAGGCCAATGAATTGTCAGAGAAGTCTACTGAAGTTATAAAACTGGAGATGCACTCTCAGAAACAATGTTTTGAAACGAGGCTGACGACAATTATAGAGGAGAAGCAGAATCTGGAAGATGAGTTGCAGATGGCTGATGAGCGGAATCAGATAGTGTTGGCAGCCTTGAAAGATGTGCGAACCCTGAAAGCTTCCCTGGTGAAGTCTGTGCAAGAGATTGTGCAGCGTACAGTGCGTGAAGAAAGAGGTCTGGTTGCAATGACGGAAAGGACAGCGGAGAGCAAGACAGATGACGTGAGACAAAACGAAGCCGAAGAACGTGACCTCTATCCATATGGTGAAGGAGAGGATGGAGAGTCTGTGATGAAGATACAAGCAGGAGATGGAAATTTTCGGGCGGAAGGCAAAATGGAGGAAGGAAGTCTAGGGAAAAATGCTGATGTTGAAGAACTGCAGAACAAAAATGATGTGTTGCATTTGTTGCTGCATGACTGGCAGGGATGTGTTCAGATGCTGAAACGCTGTCTTGAAGAAAAAGACGCTCAGAACCATGTGCTTGAAACAGATCTCCAGGAAGCCCAGGTGACGATGCAGAAGCTGAATGCTCAGCTGGTCAGTGATAACGAAAAGTGGCAAACAAGGATGGATGAAACAAAGGAACTACACAGACAGGAATTGAATTACATTGAAGAAGAGATAAAAAAACGAATCGCGACTAAGGAAACAGAACTTACTGCTGCTGAAAACCAATGGAAGGTAAAAATGGAAGAAGTACAGGAATTACATAAGGAGGAGTTGAATCATTTGCACTTAGAGAATAAGAACCTAATCGCAATCAAGGAAGCAGAACTTACTGCTATTGAAGACCAGTGGAAGGTAAAAATGGAGGAAGCAAAAGAATTACATAAGGAGGAGTTGAATCATTTGCACTTAGAGAATAAGAACCTAATCGCAATCAAGGAAGCAGAACTTACTGCTATTGAAGACCAGTGGAAGGTAAAAATGGAGGAAGCAAAAGAATTACATAAGGAGGAGTTGAATCATTTGCACTTAGAGAATAAGAACCTAATCGCAATCAAGGAAGCAGAACTTACTGCTATTGAAGACCAATTGAAGGTAAAAATGGAAGAAGTAAAGGAACTAAACAAGAAGTTTAGTCATTTGGAAGAGGAATTTGAAAAACAAATTAGAGTCAAGGAAGTAGAACTCTCTGGTAACGAAGAGAAATGGGAGGCTAGGATGGAGGAAGTAAAGGGACATAAACAAGAGGAGTTGACTCATCTGGAAGAAGACTTTAAACGCCATATCACGGCCAAGGAAACAGAAATAGCTGCTGCCGAAGAAAAATGGAAGGAAAAAATGGAAGAAGTGTTGCTGCAACATAAGGGAGAGCTGATTCAATTGGAGGAAGATCTTAAAAAGCAAATCACAACCAAAGAGGAAGAATTTGCTCTGGAGAATGAGAAATGGAAGGCACAGATAGAGGAAGTAAAGGAACCATACAAGGCAGAGTTGAGTCGTTTAGGAGAAGAGATAAAATGTCTAATCATGACAAAGGAATCAGAACTTGTTGGTAATGATGATAAATGGAAAGCAAAGATTGAAGAAGTAACAATGTTACATAAGGATGAGCTGAATAATTTTGAAGCAGAGATTGAAAAGCTAATTGCAGCCAGAGGAATAGAATTTGCTTTCGATGATAAAAAGTGGCAGGATAGATTGGAAGAAGCTAAGAAACTACACAGAGAGGAGCTTAATCGCTTGGAAGAGGAGAATAGAAACCTCATCACTACTAAAGAGAGAGAATTTGCTGATCTGCAGACAACTAGCAAGGGCCTGAAAGACGTCTCAGCTGATGAGACTGAAAGACTTAGAAACGATTTGGTTGTGATGGAAGCTGAGAACAGACGGCTGTCAGATCAGCTGAATGTTTCTGAGAGGCAGATTGAAAACCTGCTCATGACTATGCATGACCTGAAGAATCTCAAGGATGTTGAGGAAGATACTCTTAGACATAACCTGCAAGAATCAATGGAAAAGGCGGAAAAATCTGTTGAGGGCCGAATCCAGTCGCTGAACGGACAGAAGGATGTCCTGCAGGAACAACTTCAAGAGCTAAAGCAGGATTCTGAAGTGCAACTGGAAAGCCTGAGGTCGAAAAACAAGGCTCTGACTGGCGAACTGAGAGCAGTTAAACTCAAAGAGGATAATTTGTTGGAGGAAGTCACGGAACTGGATCTGATGAATAAGAAACTGAAAATGCAACACGATCGACATGAAAATGAGCTGAAATTCATGCAGGAACAGTTGTTTGAGTTGAAGGTGAGGCGTGAAGAGGCTGCCGAGGGTGAAAAGTCCCTGGCAGATAAGCTCTGGTTGACTGAAGAGCAGTTTAAGGCTGCAGAAAAACAAATGGAGAAACTGAGAAACCACGAGAGTACTCTGCAAAAAAAGATTCAGGAGTTGTGTGTTCAACGGGATTCTGACAGAGAGGCATTCCAGGGGCTTCGTGAGGAGAATGGGCAGCTTAGAAACGAGCTGAAGAATTTAAAGGAGCAGGGAAATTCATCAAAAAAATTACAGAAAGCACTGAAAGTGCTGAAAGATAAAAATGAGTCTCTCAGTCAACTGGTAAAGGAATTTGAAGAACAAAGACGTTGCATACAAACAGAGTTACAGGAAACGAAAGATCAACATGGGTTTGTTTGTAAAGAGTTGAAGGAGATGGAAGTGCAACGGAGCAGCATTGAAAAGAATCTGCAGGGTTTTAGGGACGAAAATGAATCACTGATTGAGCAGACGAAAGCTTTAGAACATCAAAAAGATGTTCTGTTCAATGAGTTGCAAGAATTTAAAGATAATAATGCTTCTCTTGATGACAAGATTAAGATGTTAGAAGAGCAAAGAGATATGAGTCAGAAAGAGCTTTTGGAACTTAGAGGTCAGACTGTCTCCCTGTGTGAACAAATAAAGGAAGCAGAGGAGCAGAAGGAGTCCAGTTCTAGAAGTGTGAAGGAGTTGGAAGAACAGCTTGAGCACACTCTGAAAGAGCATGAGGATTTGAAGGATCAGAATGGAATATTGAAAGCACAACTGGAAGACACGGAGTCTAAGAAGCAGTCTGCCTTACAAGAAATGACTCAGCAGGAGAGTAAAATGTTGGAAGAAGTCAATGAAAGGTTGGCAAAAACAAAACGAGGTTATCGAGAAGAGTTGTTTGAGCTGAGGAGAAATTTGTGTTTGTTGCTTAATATAGAGCTGTCTTTGGTGAATGAAAGTGCAGGTGAGGCTGAGGAGGAGATGGCTGTTTTACGAAAGGTTGTAGAAACCCAGTTATCATCTCGTCTGCTTGAACTGAATACTCGAATTGACATGCTCAGCAAAGAGAGTGACAATGCAGCTAGCAAAGCTGCTGAAATGACTGAGCAGTTGAATGTCGCTGAAAAGAAAAGACTTGAAGAGGAATTAATCCTAAAGGCTAAGCAAAGTGAGATGGAGGTTCGAAATGGAGAACTTAGAAGCGAAATAGAGAAACTGAATATCTTAGTGAATGCACTTCAAGATCAGGCTGATAGTTTTGCTATAGCCCAAGCTGTGTTTGATAGGACGATAAGTGAAAAAGATCAACTGCTCAAAGAAGTCGAAGAAAAGCAGAAGATTATGTTGCAAGAAGGGGATTTGAAACAGATGCAGCTATTGGGTAGTCTTCAAGAACTACAAAAAGAAGTTGCAATGCTTTCTGACCAAGGTTCAGAAAGCGAAAAAATTGCGAGTGCGAGTCAAGATAGGATATCAGAGTTAAACGAGTTGTTGACTAAGAGTGAGAATTGTCTACGAGAGTCTGAAATAAAGATGGAAAATTTGTCTCTTGAGCATGAAGCTGAAATAAGGAGGCTGACGGCTATAATTCAAGAACAAGGGGTCGAGGGTGCAAGCATTAGTGAGGAAAAGACGTCATTGCTGAAATCTATGGAAGAAAGACTTAAACATGACGCAGATGAACACGAAAGACTGTTTGGAAACTTGAAGCTGGATTTTGATGCTCTGCAAGAGAATTTATCAACCAAGATAGAGCAAATTATTGAATTTGAAGACACTCTAAAGAAGAAGGACCTTCTTTTGAAAGAAGTAGAGGAGAATCTGAGTGGAAAGATCAGTGATAGTGAGGCAGAAATCGAACTGTTGCATGCCCATGTAAAAGAACTTGAGGATTTGATGACGCATACTGAAAGCGATATGCGAGAAGCCATAAGGAAGACAAACGAGAACATGACTTTGGCATCTGAAGAGAAATTGAAGGACCTTGAGGAAATGTACAAAATTAAAGTGGAGCAGCTTGAAGATGTGGTCTTGAGTTATGAAAACCGGTTGCAAACTTTAGCAGAATCCCTATTGGATGTGGAGAAGATTAAAGAGACGCTTGAGACTGAAAATGAACGGCTGAAGCTAGAAATTGCGGAACAACTGCAGATTGTCAGTACCACGCATGACGATATGCTCAAAAAGCTTGAAGTTGCTCATAGTGAGTGTAAGAACAAAGAAGCTGACATATTGGAGTTAAGAAAAACGAGTGAAGAGAAAGGTCAGAGTGTGAGTGAGCTGCAGGAAAAGCTTACTGTCAAGGAACAAGAAATCGAGAATATGCGATGGCAGCTCAGCGACGTTGAAGGAAAGCTGGAGATGGGTTTGGCAAGTGACGAACTGATGAGGAACAGACAGATTGATGAACTGCAAGAAAGGGTTCAAATGGAATCTGAAGAACACAAATGTCAAATTGATAGGTTACAGGCTGAAAATGAAGATCAACGAAATAAGATGGATACAGTAATATCTGAGAGTGAATTAACTAAATCGGAAATTGACAGGTTAAAGGTTGAGATTGAGGAATATCGAAGAGAGGTGAGTACAGTACAAACTAAGAATGAAGAAACTCTGAGTGAGTTAAATGAATTGAAGGTCAAAGCTGAAGAACAGACATTAGACATTAACAGATTAAAAGCAGAGAATGAAGAACTTAACAATGAGATTGATAGATTAAAAGGCAAAATCATGGAACTGGAAACTGAAAGCTCGGATTTGTTTCTTGAAAGGACAAAAGCAATTGAGGAGAAGGATATGGCATGGAAGGGACTGGAAGAGAAGTTGTTGGAAAGAAGTGAATTGGAAAGTAAGAAGGATGAAGATCATCGTAAAGAAATGGAGGCAACAGAAACTCGATATCATGAGAGGATAAAAGAGCTGCAGCGTAAGTTTGTTATAAAGCTTAAGGCTGTTCAGAATGAGAATGAGAAGTTAATGAGAGGAGTTAAGACAGAAAACGAAGAGCTTCGATTGTTAAAATCTGGTCTAGAAATGCAGTTTGACAATATGAAGGAAGTGGCTGATGAGCACCTAAGGACAGCGGATGAACTACTGGTCAGGCTTAGTCAATTAGAGAAAAGCCAGACAGATGCAGTCCAGAAAACGGACGAGTGTATGCTTGAGAAACAACACCACGAAGACCGTGAGGAGAAAAGTCATGTCGTCCTTGTGGAGAAAAGCAAAGGGGATTCAGTGGTGAGTGGTCACAAAGACACTGAAAAATTGTCTGACCAGCAGCAGGTCCTTGAAGTCTCAAGTGGCAATGCCAATGCCAATCGCGAAAAGGAGCAACTGGAAAATGCCGTGATGGAAATCAGGGACCAGTTGAAACAAGCACTCAGTGTAGAAGATGAGACACGTAGGAATCTGGAAAAGTCGGAAGAAATTGTTAAAGAATTGAATGGAAGCATCGATATGCTGAAGAAGGAGATTGATGAGTTGAAAGTAAAAAATGTGGAAGAGCTGAGGCTGCATTCAGAAAGGCTAGAGGCCGAATGCAGTGACAAACTGGCTGAACTGAAGAAGAAAGCAGAGATGCGATTGAAGCAGATCAAGAACCAAATCCAGACGGAAAGAGATTCTTCAGTGGCGGAAGTAATCAAGGAACGGGACAGCCTCACAGAACGGCTTTCCACTGTAAAAGGTGAACTGGAATGTCAGATTAAACTGCTTCGAGAGAAAGAGGATGAGATTGAGAGACTGAATGTAGGACTCAAGAACATAGAAGACAAACTGATTGAAGAGACTTGCTCACTTAGGAAAACGTTAGAAGCTTCAAAGCAACAATTTCTTGAAGAACTACGTGCTAAGGAGAACGTCTTGGAAGAGTTCAAGGGAAAGCATAAAAGTCTTGAAGATGAAACAGAGATGCATAGACAGACCATCCTTGGGTTGAAAGAGGAGGGTCGACTGCAGTCTGATAAGCTGACCAGTCTTGAGTCAAACTGTAAAGGCCTTAAAAAACAGCTGGTCAATGCTAAGCGTGAGGTCGATCGAATAAAGAGCGAAAAGGATGTTGAAGTAAGGGCAGCACAGTTAGATAAGGATACTGAAGTAGCACGGCTGATGTCTGAGTACAAAGAGCAACTCAAGGATTTGGAAATTGATAACAATTCACGCATAAAGCAGCTCGTGAAAGATTTTCAGCAGAAATTGGCAGAAAAAGAGAATGAATTTCAGTCAACCTACATGGAGTCTGTTGGTAAGCTTGAAGACTTACTTGCTTTATAAATTTATAAAATCCTTTTATTAACAACTTAGCAGATGTTCTTTCTAAGAGTACCTTAATTATTTTGGTCAGTTGCATAAACGGATTTCGGGCTGTCTTGCATCCCTGGCTTAACTCAAGCACTAAGTGTTTTTTCCTGCATGCTATCCTTGGAGAACAATCTGTACTTTGCGTGCATGCAGCACTCATCCTGACACAAGTCAAAATGCATTTTCAGTGTACCCTCACTCAGAGGTTCTCAACCTGTGGTCTGTGGCCATCTGCCTGGTGGTCTGTGAGCAGGAGCCTAAAATGTATGTTTAACAAAAATTAAAGCATGTTTAAAGTTTTAACGTTTACAAAAATTAATAATAAATAAGTAAAATACTCATACTGATTGTTATCAGATTGATCATGTTCGAAGTTAAAGTTGCATTGCCATTATTCCTATAGTATAGTTATATATTTATTATAATATCACAATTACATTTTGTACTGTAATAATAATAATAATAGCCATAGTGCACCAGTGGCACAATTTCTGTGGTGGTCCATGAACTAGACACAATTTGTAAGTGGTCCTTGAGACTCAAAAGGTTGAGAACCGCTGTCCTAACTCATATGTTCCTATCGGTTCTAAGTCTTTTGATCCCCCGTCAGTTGATCCTCTGTCAGTTAATCCCTGTCAGTTGATCCCCCGTCAATTGATCCCCTAGTCAATTGATCCCCTGCCTATTGAACCCAGCCCAATCGATACAACATTCATGTTCCTCTTGCAACCTTTTCCTTTTATTAAAAGAATGACGTAGCAGAGTACAAAATTTTAAAATGATAAGAAATTACAAAAGCGTAATTGAGAGTCATAATATGATTAATTTATGAGCATAAAGTCCTAGGCATAAGTGTCTATGCATGGGATAAGTCTCCGACCGGCTGTAAGCGTTTACAGTGTGGTTGACACGAGCCTCAAGCAAGCGATATCGTTTCGTTACCTGATTTTCCATACCGTCCTGGATGAGTAACATGAAGCCTGGACATCACTTTGTTATTTTTCCAAATCTGTAAAATCAATCTTTTGTTTACTGCAAGTCTGTGACCTAACAGACTTTTATATAGTCCGTCCTGGATGAGTTACACGAAACCTGGACAAGTGACATGAAGCCTGGACGAGTGCAATGAACATTGGGCATTGCTTTGTTATTTTCCAAATCTGTAAAATCAATCTTTTGTTTACTACAAGTCTGTGATTGAACAAACTCTTATATAGTCCGTCCTGGACAAGTGACACGAAACCTGGACGAGTGACATGAAGCCTGGGCATTGCTTTGTTATTTTCCAAATCTGTAAAATCAATATTTTGTTTACGAACGGTCTCAGCTACAAGTCTGTGATGCACAGCCTAAGATTCATTTAGGATGAATAGGCAGGGGATCAATTGACATAGGGATCAATTGACAGGGGATCAATTGACATAGGGATCAATTGACAGGGGATCAACTGATGGGGGATCAACTGACGGGGATCGATTGACGCGATACCGTTCCTAACGATCATTTAAACTGTTTTGATTTGTTGGGAACTGTCAATAGTTTTGAAGTATATTCTTCTATTCCAAAGGCATACATTCAAAGAAGAAGAGGAATGAATAAAGATCTTTATCTTTAAAATGAATTCAATTTATTGTCAGACAATTGACTAACAGGGCTTCAAGATGGTTATCGAGAATAATTATACAGACATTTTATGAATAAGAATCACATATTTCAAATTATTATGCTCTGCTTTACAGAAAAAGGCCAGCGTGAGGAGGATATACTGATATATCAGCACAAGCAGGAAGCGAAAGCAATGAGGTTGGAGCTAAGGGAGAAAGAAGAATCATTTGAGGAAGCAATCGAGCAAATGGAAGTCCAGTTGCAGGTATGCTACTTTTGTCCTAAAGAGAAGAACAGATGCTTCGCTTTAAACAGGTTACCATATCCCAGTTCATAGCAAATCTTGTTTGTTTTGCTCATATCTATGTTATGCGATGCTTCTGCATTCAGACGTAGTTTCAAATAAGTGATAAGTAAACAAAATAAAGTGTATTTTGAAGTTCTTTGCAGTTTTACGACCAACTGCATTGGTTTCCCAAGGAAACGTTTACAAGACAAGGCAAAAATATAAGATTTTGTAAATGTTGGAATAAATAAGGAAATGTTTACAAGAGAAGGCCAAAATATAGGATTTTGTAAATGTTGGAATAAATAAATGTTAAAGTGGTTCTGCTTTCTCTTTACAGGCAGCAGAGATGCAACTTGAGGGAGAAAAGAAGAAGTCATCTGCAGAGATTGAGCTTCTTAAGCAGAACATTGAACGACTGGAGATTGAACTCTTGGAAAGCCAGCAGCGGTCTAATGTTGCCAGTTCCGTTTCCAATGAACAAGATGATGATGGAGACGAACCTACAGTTAGTCAACTGGATTTGCAAATTGTTTATTTAGTTTAATTACTGAGTTCCACAAAAGTCTGAAATTGATTACAATTCAAATACAATTATTGTTGTATTTAATGATTGTAATTTTATCCAGTGCATTTGAACTTCTTGAGTTACCTTTAGAGAACATGGAACAAGAAGGTTCCCACTCTGCTGAACATAGTGCAGAGTTTCCCATATTTTGTAAGTTACCATTGTTTCCCTTGTATCAAAGATTGTAGTGGAAATGTAATATATATATATGTATGTTGCAGAAGAACATGTTTTCATTGTCCTCGTTAAGTACTACAAGGATTAAAAGTGCATCATGCCGGGTCGCTAAGTATGAGAGAATGCAACATTACAATTCACTTTTGCAAATTTGAGAAGGTCTGTGAATTGTGTTGCCTTGCACCAGATCATTATGTGTGCCGATGACATATTTCGGCTGCAGAATATTGAGTTAAGTAGACATTTCATATCATCAGGTGGTTGGAAATTGATAAATTTCGAATTGATCTGATTGTAGATATACTGTTCTTATGGCGATTGACAAATTTAATTGATTTGAATCTAATTGGAGTGAAGGTGAAACGCCTATCCAAAGGAATTTAAAATATATCCTGAGTTATATTAAATGTGGTCATTTTTTCAGCCAGAAAAGGTGTCATGTATGAATCTACTTGGTGCTTCAGTATCAGACTCTTCTACTTATATCAATGAACAGCTGCAGCAGGACGTTATCGATTTAACAAGGCAAATTGAAGAATTAAAAATTCGTTACAGGTAAAGCATGTGCTGTTACTATCTTTTTGTGTTTGCTTTAATTTTCCTCCATGTGTCTTAACTATGGCAATCGTTGTCATATTACTAGTAGAGCCCAAAACTATTAGATAAAATTTTTAACTAATGAATTATATTATAAAGAAAGTTGAGTAGTGCCAATGCAATCCTTGAGGTTGGCAACATACAAACTGTGCTATGTTCTGCTGCCTGTGGACATTCTTGTTTCATAATGCCCAATGGTCACTAATAAGCAATGATCTAAGGTAGGTGAAGTCAGACAGGAATCCCAGAATATGTAGAAATAGCCAATTGAGGAGACTGTAAAACAATTCTTAATAAGCGCTGTCTAAGTAACTCTTACATACTCAGCGCACCATTATGTTTGCATTTGGTATAATTTTATAGATTGATTTTGTTGTTTTCTTGGTCCTTGATTCAGTTCAATCTGTGGATCCATCTGTTAGTAATGAGTCCATCAACTGAATAATCAGTTGCTTAAACTTGATAAATTTATTATCTAGCAGTCCTTTTCTAATTGGTTGCGGTTTAAGACTTATTTATTAACTCTCTTGCAGTGAATGTGGTCATTTTAGACTGTTTGAAGAAATATGCAGCATTTTCTTTTGCTCAATTAGCTGCCTTTGAAGTGATTTTTGTATATATTATCTAGCAGAAACATTGTACATGCATTGATCCTTTTGCTGGTGTTTCCACAAGGCTTATGAATGAGTATTAGTTTGTGTGCACAGTCAATTTATGTTTACTCGCATCTGTGTGTTACCTAGCGCATTTGTGGTGCATATGGTTATACAAGTTGCATTTTATATATTTTCTCATAATAATAGGAAATGCTGGTGCAGTTGGAATGTTTTCAAATGTTAGTCTGCAGGTGATTAAGGATCAGGCACCAGACAGTACAGAAAGGACAGAAGATGGAACAGAACGGACAGACGATGCAACAGAAGTGACTGATGGCAGTCAGTTACCAATTGAACAAAGCCAACTTCAAACACTGGAACTACATAACATGGATCTACAGGTAGAACACTGTGACGACTTGAGTTGTTGATTATATGTAGCTGTGCCTGTAAGGTAACCTAATGTCAGTGCTTCCAAACCTGGGTGCTGTAGCACTTAGGAGTGCTGTGTACTTGCTGAAGGGATGATGCAACTCAATTGCAGAATATTTGTGAAACTATTTCTGTCAAAATACTTGATTATCACAGCTAGCATTTATTTGCTTGTGGCTATTTTTTACAAACAATTATGGGTGAGAAATTTGTCCAAGTGACTCGGGGTGGGTTCGAACCCGCAATCCTCCGAGCATCTGTGTACATTGTGACTTATGTTAATAGTGGCTAATGCATGACAGTCATTTCTTGTGGGTACAGGAATATAAAGATTATCAATAGTGAGCTTTCACCTTTGAGCAAACAGGCAAAGGATTTGATCACTTTGCTAATCAATCTCACAAGGTAACAAGGAACTCTTATTGGCATAACTTAGCGAACTCAACCAATGAAGATAGAAAATTATAAGCATTTAAGTCAATTATTGAATCAGATAATAACTAAGTAATTTATGGATTTTGGTTGGATAACAGTTTACTGTTCCAAATTTTAACCCCTGCACATCGAATTGAGAACAGCCAAGTGTTTGTATGAGCAAAAGATTGTTAATATGATTAGACAACAAGGAACATTAACTAAAATTAATGGAAAAGAAATTAAATTAAGGCAAGGTGACCTTGGCCACCAGTTGCTGTTAATGCTCTGGGAAACGTTGCTATGTGGTAATGCTTTAGTGTTTTTCAACTGTTTTGAGGTATTCTAATAGATTATAGACATGGGGGCATGGGAAGCAAGATTCAAGACATGCACTGGTTAACCATACTTTACTTTGTAATTCAGTTCTCATTTGCTGTGAGCAGCCATTTGTAAAGAAAATTTCCCAGATACTACTAGAACCAAATGATCTGTCTGTGTTCTTCTAGGCACAGGTCGTTCAGCACTGTGGTGATATTGCACGGTTAAAAATTCGTGAGAGAGCTCTGAAGCACGAGGTCAGTTTCTCTACACTGACAAATCATTTGTAATGTTTGCATAATGCTTTAAGAAGGTTTTGTTTTGATGATACATTGTTATCTTGTCATACTTAATGAACTTGTGACCCTGGATAGACTTTACACAATTCTGGACTAGAGGTCATAATTTTGCATGTGAGTATATATTATACAGGTGTATCTGGACATATATTTGACACCTCTATCTAACTGCAATGGATATCTTATGCTAAAAAAACATTGTTTATGTTAATCATTGTTTTATTGATTGTTGTAGCTTGTCTGCTATAATATAGTTCCAATTTCATAGGGTGAGCTTATAATTAACAGTCAGAGGATATAGATTAGACACAGAAATTTATTATCAGAGAATAACTGATTAAAAGATTGTTTAAAATGGGTAAACATTTAACTGCTCTATCTTGTTTAAGGCCATGTGTTCAAGTATCTTTTCATATTATGTTGCTTTAGGTTGAAGTGTTAAATGAGCGACTTGGAGGCAGAGCCTCAGATTGTCGGTCTGCAGCCGACGAATTGCCTTTGACGACACAGTCCCAGCCACAACTGCCTACAGAACTTCAGGTGACAGATACATCATGGTTTTTTATGAACAGTTATCTGGCATCAGTTTTCCTGTTGGTTGAATGTATGATGGTGGTGTGAAATGGGGTTGCCCTTTAGTTCTGGTATGTGATTTAGACTTGGCAACTCAACAGGCAATATACGCTGTGTAAGGAAAGTTTGTCATGGGTGTTGGATGAAGGGCCGCTGTTATGCTTGCTCTTCACTGACTGTGGCTCTATTTTGAACCAAAATATAGTAACTGCAGCCCTGTGGCCTATGCTGAAACCAAATAATGACAAAGTGGTGCATAAACAGGTGGTCACCATGCCAAGTAATGTCACCTTGCCCACACTACTATGTACATGTTTGTATCTGTATGCTCGTATCTGTATGTTCGTATGTGTGTGTGTGTGCAATATTGTGTATGTTTGTTTTGTGTGTTTGTAGACCAGGAATGTGTTTAGAGTTGGCTTGATGTACCCACTAATGTGTATATGCTTAATAAAGTACAGCGTTCATATTTTGTCCACTCATGAATATTATTTTAAGCTTTTTGTACTTTTCGTATAGATTCTGCTGTGTTTTGTGTTTCAGTATCTAAAGAATGTTTTATTGAAGTTTATGACTGGAACTGAACAGCAGGTTAACAGTTTAAACTTTCTCTTTATAAGCTATCCTTTATAATTGTATCATTAATGCGGAGTTAATTTCTGTGGCCGAATAGGAATGTTTTGGCATTGCACTGTTGTGTCATCAGTTCCTAGTGCACTTATAGAAAAGAAACAGTTTGCTGTCAACTGTAAGCACTGCTTGGTTGTCCAGTTGAGCTGTTAACTCTTTTCATCTGTGTAGTTCTGCTAGAAGAACTTCTATTACTGGATTGAACTTTTGAAGGACTTCTCCGAGGACAGAATATCTATAAACCTTCCATGCTGTAGAAAGTCTGGTTCAGTAAATGGAAAATCCCATTCATGAACCATATCTTATGTATTGCGATCTTTTGTAGCCATCTCTGAGAAGCTGATATGTTCCTGTTCCAGCTTACTGTGCATAACTCAATCAATATATTTGAAGTTTCCCATCATCGTGTTTGATCATCTCTATAATACACTGCTGCCATTTTAAGTAACTGCTGCCATATGTAATTTTTTTCCAAGACTGCATATCTGATCATTAATTCTTAGCAGGCTGTTGCTTCTAATGTATTGCTTTGTGGTGTTTCGTAGGGATCAGCGCTAAGACATCTGTTATTTTTAATATATGTAAACGATATTGCCGCTACCAATTTAATTTGTATTAGTAGTTTCCAGTTTTTGTATGACTCCTTATGGCGCCAAATGTTGTTAATGTTGCCATCCTCCTCTTCTACCTACTTTGAACTAGCACTGCCAGAGTTTGGGCTGTGGCAGAATTAATTTAATAAATTTTGCTGTATTGTATATCATATTACACACATTATACCATTGTTTAAATCTATTTTTTTTATTTCAGACATTAGCTCGAGTAATATGTACAGTGTTGAAGTTTTCGGAGGAAGAGACTCAGGAAGTTATGAATCATCTGTACAGGTTAGCAGAAGTAATATTTACTCTTCAGGTGCTTTATTGGATGTTTAAGCTCAGTTTTAGGTAATTGCAGATATTCTGTTTCAACAGATTTCTTTCATCTAACATATTTCACCTTTAAATATAATATGATTTCAATGTTTTCTCCGTTTCCTATAATTTTCTAAGAAAATTCTTGTAATGTTGTTGTAAGAATGCTGGAAAACACCAAATTAATTGCATAACTCCTAAGATTTAAGGTGGTTATGAGCTGTTAACTAGCTACTTAGCATTTGAATTTAGGTTGACTGGTTGAATTTAAGAGAAAAGAAACAGATTAAGATGCATTGGGTCAAAAGAGTACAATGATTGCAGCTTCCTACATGGCACAAAGAAGTTACCTTGTAAGATTGATTAGCAAAGTGATAGAATCCTTTGCCTGTTTAGTTTTTGCTCAAAGGTGAGCAATAGGTGAAAGTTAAAACCAAAATTCCAATGCAGACACTTTCTGTTCAGTGTGCCTTCCCATTCTTTGCAAGCAATACTTGTGAAGCAGGTACCCTTTTTAAGTAATTATGATTGTTTTTATGATGATATCAGTTAAACATGCTGACAGTAATTAGTTGCACTGTTATATAGCCACTTCACATATTCAGATTTGTGAGGCGGGGGGGTCAAGACCCATCACTTGTCGTTTTTGACTTTTTTATTAATTCATATTCTACAATGCTTCAAATTCCCTTTTACAGAATCAAAATAGCATTTATCTAACTTAACGGTAAGTCATACTCGTTTGAGTCTTTCATTAGTATAATCTTACCAACTGAGAAAATCGAAGTCAACGTTTCAGAATATTCCTGTCATAAAATATCTTAGCAACCATTACTTGAATACTCCGCAACTCTGCTGGGCAATAAAGTGTTATATTCCGTATGAGATAAAGCGTGCGGCATCAAAATCTCTTCTCTACTTTGCAAATAATGCCAGGTCAGCATATGAATTCTTGGTCATTCACCATTAAAAACATGCATATTTTAGCAATGCAAATCTAGACACCATATGTTTTAAGTCATTTTTCTCCAACTAAATATTTGAATTCAGCATTTTTTATTTCAGATATTGAAAGTAGACATATTGTTTTGTAAAGATATACCATAAAACAATTTTATGTGTTTTTGACCCCTCTCGCATATTTCAGCCTTTATCTCAATAACTAGGAGCCGACAAACGGCGGGTTTTGACCCCCTGCCTTACTTTTCAGCAATGAGACTGCTTGAGTCACTGCACATATTTTGACATGATGCTTTGATTTTTTAACATAGTGAGATGTTTTGAATGAAAAGATATGGCACTTGGAAAATAGTGAGGTATGTCATAAAAAATTGTAACCCAGAAATAATCGCATTCTTTTCGCCAGTGCCATATTGCGGGCCTGTTAGTAACTCGATGTCGGCCCGCTGAGCACAGCTGTCAGGGAATTTATTCCATAAAGTTCATAGCTAGAATTTAAGTTATTTAATTTAAATGAATTTACTGTGATGATCAATAGTAGTTTGGTAAATATGTGAGGTGTTCTATCATACCTGGCATAATGTCACAAAATGCAATCTTGAGAAAGCTTCGAAATGCGACCTTCAGGATAAATATTGTGTGTCTTGACTTTAAATAATTTTTCATGTAACTTAGTCATTCCAAAAACATTATTTTTGTTAAAAAGCGTTGTCTTTTAATCTGCTTATATAAACATTTTTGTAGATGATCCTGATAATAATTAATAATAATTAAGTGGTGTAGCACAGTGGCCGATCGGTTAGAGCGGTCAGCCCATAACGTTCAGTGTGTGCTGAGTGCGCGGGTTCGAGCCTCGTCTGGGGCGTCACTGTGTAGGGACCTTGAGCAAGTCCTTCGCGCACCATTGCTCTGCAGTACAACTGCAATTGCGTCATCGAAGGGTGTGTATGCACTTCTGAGCAAAAAGATGTTGGAAGAATGGTGGTATCAAATTTCGGAAAATAAATAATAATAATTTTTAATGAAAATATATCATCTTCTACTATTGCAATCTAGCAATTGAATATAGCATTCATTCATTCATTTCAAGAATTTATATAGCACCTCTTCAGGCAAAACTACTCAGAGGTCAGCCCAGTCACGGCCAAACAGAAATGACTCTGTGTGACATGTATTGTATAGGATGCTCTTAGTGTCAACATTTTTTATTTATTAATTTTATAATCGTTTTTTTAATAAAAACCCAATTTTTAGACCACTTTATTATTATTATTATTATTTATACGTTGTCAATGCCTTTCTGGTGTATACAATGATTGCGCATTTCTTGATTTTGGTATACTCATGATGTAACCATCAAATTAGCATATCTCAGTTTCTACTATTTCTACCATTATAATTTTTGCACTTTTAGAAATGTAATTTCATGCTGTAAAAATTAAATGAAAGAATTTTCATTTTCAAGAATTTTTGAAATTTTCTTAAAAACTTTGTATGTGTCTTATTTTGATGGAGCATATCACATAATTAGCCTTTGAATATTTTTGTTGACAAGTATTCAGACTTATTGGAATTTGTTTATAGATATGATACATTAAAGATGAATTCTTGATTCTACCAGGAATATAGTTTTGTCTGGCTGATGGCATGACGAACAGATATCAAGGAAGAAAGTGTAAGAATGTTAAAATGGAATTCTTTTATGGATAATAATTGTTATTTCAGATTGCCCAGCAAGCCAGCCTGAATGATGGGCGGCAGGACACTTCAGCGATAATTTCTTCGTTCTTTCCGGGTTTATTTCACCACTTCGTGAAACATGGCAGCTATCAGCTGTGGATATCCAGAGGTCTGAAATTCATAGAATGAAATTTGACTGATTTGATCAATTGTCTTTCACTGTGACTAATTTGTGACATTTTATTTTCTAAGTGTTTCTAATTGTCAGAATTCCATTATAAAATTTGCTTAGAAATGTTTTATTAAACATTTGAGTATTTGTAAATTTTTTGCCAAAAGTCACATTTTAAAGCTTGATACTGGCACAATATTTAATTGTATGGCTTCTTGGCTCTTCACATATGAAGTTGGCATTAGAAAGGGTCATCTAAGAAAATGCAGTTGAAATTAAGATTTAAGTTGTGACTTGCTATTTATTCTGTACAGTTTGATGTTGGGACTGTGTGAGTTCTGTGTTGATGACTGAATTTAAGGTTCTGTCTTGTTTGTTTGTGAAATCTAGTGGTTTTAATGAAACCAGAAAACATAGTGTTATGTATGAAACTTGCTAGTGATAAAATAGTTTATTTTTAAAATAACTTAAATGAATGATTGCCAGTGACTTTTTGTTGTTACATTACTCCTGTAAGGATGCTCACTGAGGACAATTTACAGGCAGTTCTTTAAAATAATGTAATTTATTGCAACTGTATGTTGAGTGACTTCCAATGGTATTGGTATACTTAAAATACATGTTAATGAAACATATGTTCTTGACTGTTAAGTTTTTGTGTTACTTGTGTATTGTTTCAGTGTATGCATTTGGGAGTTGCTCTATAATCTTTTAATGTGCATTCACTGTTGGCTGTAGAACTGTACTAAGATTTTTAATATTTATAACGTCATATTAGTTACAGTTCATTAATAATTAATTTACAAACCACTGTTTGATCACTTCTTTGCTGGCTGAATCTGTTAAATTTCATAAAAACACCAACAAAAAAAGATTTGTTGCTATGCGTATTTTTTTATATTACACTTGACTTCCAGAACATGATCATTTGCTACAGACGTTAGTTAGTTGTCACTGTATTTAATATATCATTATGTATATAGAATATATTTCATTTATCATCTGCTACTCTTTCTTTTAAATGCTTCCAAGTATTACAGGAGAGTCCAAGGCTTTGTTTGTTTTACTAGGTTCTGTGTTATTTGTCAATAAGCGTTGTGTCAAGATCATAAGTAATGATTCAATATATATGTATATATATGTTGTTGATTTCTTTGAAATTTCTTGGATATTATTCCATTGTACTTTAATGTTATGAATTTTCAAGGACTGTATAAGAGAGACATTTGTATTGTGCAGGAAATGGTAAATGGTATATTAAAGTAGAAGTTCTGACATGTGAGTTTGTGCAATGCTCTCTAAATTGAAGTTTTATGGCCAGGGTTTCTGCAATAGTTGATAGACTTACTGTTTAATGCAGATCAAGTGGGTATGGAGTTATGCATTTTTTGACAGCTCTGGTACTTGGAATTATCTCATTCTTATTTTGTGATTGCATTTTTTTGTTTCATCAGAACAAAGAAACATTGGTTGAGACTTTGATAATGCTACTTGGGTCGAAAAGTTAAAACTTAGATTCCATGACAGAAAAGAAAATTGAGAGTTTGAGAATGATTGTAGCTACTTGTTGCCTTGAATAGGTTAGAAATACAAGAAGCAGCTGGAACAACAGAAAATAAACCACAAAAGCAGGCAGAAAGCTCAGCGCTACAAATTTGAGTGGGATTATTTACCTGGATTAACAGGTTTCAGAACTATCACTGTCGTTACAGTATTTGTATCCCATGTACAACTATTGTGGTTAATTCTGTCAGATTTCCGAAATATCTGCATTGTTTGGGAAGCTTTATCATTGTAATTATCTGTTGTTTTGGTACATTCCACTCTCCCGATATATTGATGCTTTAGGTGTGTATGATTTCTGAACTCTGTCTGTCTAATTTATGCCTTTTCATGCCGTCTTGTGAATGAAATTACGACATACAAGTGAAAGCAAAGCTTAACGCGTTGTTTTATCTACTGTGAATATAGGCAGACCAGGCTAGGCCTATATGATTGGCTTTGGAAGGCATAAAGGAGGATTCATGGATCTATTTGAAATGTTTAGACACATTTGTTGTCTTTTTGTCATCTCATGATCAATACCTTTGACAGGCCATGTATAACTTATAAAATTTTAATGTTTGAAACTAAAATACTTTTATCATAATTATTGTCTTATTGCTGTAGCCAACCCACAGTCATACATTAATAAGTAAATATATTGTGCAAACTTATTACAGCACGAACATATTAATAAGCAGTGGTTAAAATGGTTTGGGTGAGCAGTGGGAACTCCAAAGTTCGAGTTGACTCGATAGGAGACAGGATCATCAATGTCTACAGTCTACCCCAACCAGGCTTTATGCAAATTTAAGAATTGTATTCTTCGATGAAACCGCATTCCACATATCAAAAATGTAAAAGAGAATACATTAAAAAAAATTTAAATAAAATTTACATTGATTTTTTAACATGTATCATCTTTCTTTCCATAAAAATAAATATGAATCCAGCAGATTTTTTGAATAAATAGATATACATGTATACAGCCTAATGTCTATAATGTGTCGAGTTCAAACTCAAAGAGCAAGGGTTCGGATCTCACATACAGTTAGGCATATATTGAGCTAGTCAAATAGCCAACTGTAGCTACATGGGCCTAACAAAAGAGAAAATATTAAAGAAATTCTATTCAGTCTATGATGTTGTCTACACATGAAAAACTCAATAGACAGCTGTAACCTGAGTGATGTGCAGAATCAATATATTCAATTTACTGAACCCCTTTCACACTCACCATGCTTAGCCTACTGGTTAAGGTGTTTATTCGTTTTAGCAACTCTTGGAAATGATCAGAAACCCTGCCACCTCTACTATCTTAATAATCTCGATAATCTTGCTCCACAGCAGTATATTGACGTAGGAACTTGCCACGTATATGGACAAGTTAACTCTCACCCCCTCAGGGTCGAAATCATTTGGCCAAGCATTGGGATCAAGAGATCTGACACTAGAACTACACAGATCCTTCTCCGAATCTGCCAACAGTTTCTTTGTCATGCCGTCTACCAATGCTTGGTAAAACTGGCCTTGATAAATTTCCCTTTCTTTCCCATTGCAAGTAGCAAACGATACACCCTTGAAAGCTCTTTCATCTGCAGCCTGACCAGCTTCAGCATAGTACTGTCCACTCAGTCACTTCTAGCTGCAATGACTTCGATTCGTCTTGTCAGGAGTAGATGATCAACAGGAAGTGTGATATAAACTATCTGCAATGCTAAGGACAAATCGGCCAACTCTTCCAGGGCATCATAAACGAATCCAAAATTCTTTGTGAAAACATGGTTAGCCAGTTTCATGACCATTCCCAACAATTTCTACTGCTCTAAATCAGCACTCTCCTACTACTACTCGGTGATCAATTGCAGGGATGTCATTTGGTGGGGGAGGGGCATGGGGGCATTTGCCCCCCTGAATTTCCAGATTTAGATTGTGCATGTAAATATCCATACAAAGTTATAATTTAATAGCCATATAATTATTTAGTAACAATTCTCATTGAATTTGATATATTAACATTTTGGTATCACTGAAAACACCCCCGCCCGTCGCCATAAAAAAATTTCACCCCGTCGCCAAAAAATTTTTTGCTTGCCCCTCTGAAAAAAACTGAAATGACGCCCCTGATCAATTGCTGAAAAAATCGTGCAACACACTGTAGGATTGCCGAACATCTCTAAACAAGACCTAGAGCTAACATTTGCACCTCATATTCACCGTCTCCTGTGTCACTGTGTGATTCATGCTAAAAGTTGCGTCAACTCCGCACTGTTACTCGCTTGATAACTCCAGACGCCACCGCTACGCTTGTCCACTGATTACTGCTGCTCACTCTGTAGGCATCCAAACTGGGAGGTTGCGATGCCTGGACCGGGTCCTGTGTTCTGCTGTACGTCTTGTCGGTCGCATTCCGAAATGTGGCCACGTCTCCGGCTAGATGTTTAGACGCTGGATGCGCTCCCCTAGCCATTCCTTCTGCAGCGATTCTCGTACCCCATCGTCGCTCTGGTCTGGTAGTCCTTGGCATCTTGCCAGGTCTCGTCTCTGTCGATCTTCGCAAACTCTGACACTCATCTTTTAGTACACCGGGTTGGGCTAATTGCCTCCCTGAAATTTCAATTAATGACTTCAGATATAATTATGTCGTTAGACTTAATTTAACTTGCCCATCATCTGCATTCCGAAGGACAGTAAACGATGGTAACCACATTAGGTACATTAACGACGCAATTAAGTAAAAGTTTGAAGTAGACAGTAGACACTGCTTCGACGTACGTATGATCGTTGACAATACAATGTGCTGTAAACTTTGGCTTTGCAAAATACGTAGATATGTCACACAGTACAACTTAAAAATAGAGATCCCTATAATGTGTGAAATTACAGGATCATCTTCTACAATAGGCAACAAACAATGAATCCAGGAAACTGCAGGACAGGATCTATATAGACCCCATTGTTCTAACTACGCAATAATTGTACGCATGTGACTCATAATTATTTAATATTTAATTCTGCACTTCATATGTCATTTTTGAAGCTTCCCACGAGCTCAGACAACAGATATACATAATTGAAGAAACAAGTATTGAAATAAGCGACAGAGCTGAAGTTCAAATGTATTGGACAGACGAGAACTCGCCTCTCAATCGGTCGGTGGCGTAGTACGTGTTTGAAATTAAAAATAACAATTGGTATTATTGTGGAGGCCTATTTATGAAATTTTAACGTATTCATTTGTTGACTAAACGAAACTGCATTCGTTTCTGTGCGATGATTGATGCAAAATTAATCTTAATTAAATCTAAAATTGTACACTCCTTTGAGATGGTCGCGCAAACGAATCGCTAGGTGGCATCGTAAACGTGTTTATTGAATTTACAATAATTATTATGATTGCTATTATTACTTTAGGCTTATTTACCATTTAACACTGCTATTTAGTGAGTAAATAAAACTATTTTCCTTTAAGCCCAATAATTGATTGCCAAAAATATGACGCAGCTGGTAGTTGATTGAGGTAGTTATACTTTTAGACACCTTTATTTGAGAAGGTATTGATAGGATACTATAGTAGTGGAACGCGTGAATGGTATATTTCGGAGTGGACGGGTTGATAGTACACATTCTGAGCATAGGCCCTATGGTCCAGTAAATGCGCAATTGCATTTGAGGAGGAATGTGTGGCGGTTCCCCGGCTCCTAACTTTTTGCAAAGCTTCTGTTTTAACGTTCCAATTTCTTGTTTTAAGAAAGCTTCGCTTCTTCTGTCCAACAATAATCATTGATGGACAAAGATAGCGATCTGAAATTAATAAGAACTTTATTCTGTAGAGGTATTGCTTGGGTGACAATATAGTGCCTGTTTTCGTTTTCTCAAGACGAATTACATTTATTTGGAAGCGATTGGTGTGCGCTGAGAGATCGAGGTGCTATATAAATAAAGAGATTTAAATACAATACAATGCAATATCTGATGGCAACTGTATCTGACTTCAAGGAGAGTAGGCCAACACGGGAATTCTGCCAATACCCGGGTATGCCCCTCAACTTCCCATCCATCTCACCATCTATATATTCTCTGCCTCTTCCTCGTCCCCTCCTCTTTCTTTCTGTTCTCATGGATCATCTCCTTCCGCTGCCTATTACTATCCATTGTATTCTCATTCAATTCCCATGCTAATCCCCCTCATCTTTCCATCCTCCCCTTCACTAACCTCACAATTTTTCTCCACCTCCCTCTCATTCATTCCTCACCTGCCCATCCTCTTCGATTTCAACACTTCGTCCCATTTCAATGCTCCTCGCTTATTACTTCCATCCTCATTAGCCCTTCCCTCCGTTCTAATCCTCGCCCATCTTCCGTTCTCCACCACTTCTCATCATCCTCTGCCCTCCCCATTATTTGAGTGATCCATTAACACCCCCAGTTTAAGGCCCTATAGGCGGGGGTTCGGATTGACGAACCTCAACGCGTAGGACAAGTGTGACCCAGTGCAAACTAAAATAATCGTAATTCTAATCTCGACCTTTCTACAGCGCCCACAAAAGCAAAGTGGCGAGAACCAGCTTATTCAAGATAAAGGAGCACGGGCATTGTTGCTACATAGTTTTGGGTCGTTACTATAGGTTCTCATTACTATGTTATGCTAGCAGTGTTATGTTAAGTTATGTTGCTTTATTACGTGAAAGGTGAAATTAACGATTCTCTGCTGGGGGCCATCGAATCCTGATCTGGAAATTATTTTCACACTTTCTCGTCTATCGATTTGTTGACTGCCAATCAAATATGTTAAGACTATATAGTGCTTATGAATAAACTGGGTTCCCCTTAGCACTTCTCTGGACGCTGTAGACATCCTGCGATTGCGAGTACAATATTTAATTTCATCAGAAAATGAGCCAAAGGAAACTGATATTCCGGATTCTGCATCAACTGCTGTTACTATTGGTGTTGTGCGGCCTCTGAGGAGTTTCTGCGGAAGTTGGAAAACATCCTGAATTAAATACAAATATTCCGAATTTTTTGTTTATGACAGCATAAAGACGCTAACTGTTATTGTTAATAGCTTAATTCTTGGTTTTATACACGCCATTCGTTGAACATTGTCGATTTCTGTACCGTAAAACTCTGAGTTAGAATAGGACGATGACTTGATTGACAGGTTGAAAATACGGTACAGTTGAATAAATTCTTTTTAGGGGTGGTTTGTTTTTGTTCTTGCGCTATTCTGATGTGAGTACGCAATCATTAACTCCCTGGAATATTCCGAATAAACTTCAAAGACTCGTAAAAGTTGACTGATCTGGATACCGAAATCATAAACTATGGCAAACTTCGTTTCATTTTTCTCTCGGGACAAGGTAAGAAATGATGTTTATAATTTTTTGGAATAATGACTTTGATGTTTTTTTGATTTTAAGAATTATGTTGAAAGTGAAATTGTGATGAATTATTAAATTATTTTCGTTCCAATTTAACGGTAGTTTTCGATTTTGATTAGTAGGGACAAGTGCAATGCCAATGGGAGCCTGCTCCAAGGCGAGGGGCCAGATGTTAAGATTTATAAGTAAGTTGTCAATGTATTAATTAGAAATGAATTCTGATTATTGAACATCCAATAATGTAAATAAAGTTACCAACGATACTCAACTAAATTCTATTTACTTCTTTCTGGAATGAGCTTGTTTCCACATGTAACGATTCCTTTCACTTTTATGTGATAACAAATCAGACACAGAACTTATGTCAAGTTACCAATGAATTCAACTTTGCCCCACATAAGTTAGCCATATTAAAATTCAACTAATGGTTGAAGATGATTCTCATAATTCAATTGTATTGTAATAATTGATTAATAATTAAGTCCTAATTTATTTAATTTGATACATCAATTACAATTCGCAATCAACGCAATCAGCACTGTATCATGTCTAATTCTATATCAATTATGTATACACCAAGGTAAGCATGTTAGCATGGGGTCAATGAAATTTTGCACCTCATTCTCTCATCGATAGGCTTCCTGTATCTACCTCCTTGATAGTTCAGTGATCAGCTTTTGGTGCAATTGGTCATGGTGCCCTATGCAAAAGACTTTCATCTTGGTTCACTGCTTTTCTCTGGATTCAGTCTCATGTCTCCTCTCATTCTATCTCCATTAAAACAACGAAAGCCTCATGCAAATCATACCCTCTCACTTTCAAAGGTTCTGTTTTGCAAAGTTCAAAGTTTGTTTATCACTTACCAGTTCTTCTGAATAAATATTGCATGTTTCTTATTTGCAGTAGACATTATTGCTTATTTTGTTAAGACTTTTCGGCCCAACAAGAAGAATTTTCCAGAAGGTACAATGCGCTATGACCTTCACAAACGTGCTAACGCATCCCTGCACTCTGGATTGGATCTCAAGCAGGTTGTAAAACTGCCACCTGGTGAAGAGCTGAATGACTGGATTGCAGTTCATGGTACGTTATCATTTACGTTTACAGAAGTATTTTAGCTATAAAATATACTTGGATTCATGTTCACATTCAGTTAATATCAAATATACGATTAAATGTTAGAAAAGTAATTGTTATATTGTTATAATCTCTGTTAGTAGAATGAAAACATTGACTAGATGCTTTTCACTTAGTGTTTCTTTGTGGTGATGATATTTGTTTATTTAAAAAAAAAAACAATCTGATGAAAGCAGTGAAATGCTAACATGAGTGACTGTGGACAAGTAATAAGGGCTAGAATTTAATAACAACTAGTAAATATTTGTATATAAGAATCTGGGGATTATCTAAGAGTTGTCTGTGTTTGATGTAGTAGGGTTGTGTACGTGCTGTAGGTCTTAGTTGGTGAATGGAGTGGGGGACGGTGTAGAGGTTGTAGCGATGTTCCTATTAAAACCCACATTTCTTATGTATTATTAACATTATAATATGCAGTCAATGTTAATTAGTTTGAATTAATTCAGAGTTAATTAATGCCAGCCTATAAATATAATGTAAAGGCGCTATAAGATTAAATTAGAGTCCTTAGTAACAGTGTTGTTGGGGAGAACTGGTCGTTGGCAATTTGACATTCAGGAGGCAATGTTAAAAGGTCTGATACTGGCCATCGGTCGTCTGCTGGGGACTGTACGGCGGAAATGCGTCATCCGGGCTGTGCGAGTTTGAATAAAATGTTCAGTATTGCTGGTGCCTAGAAAAAGTCAACACATAATTCTCAAGTTGAGAACTCTCAAAGAAGTTTTAGGAGTTCGGACAGTTATTTGACCCTGATTCGTCTAAAACTGCTGAGGGGTGCGAATGGTGTAGTGGCGAACAGTACTGTGATCGTCGAGTAATGATGGATGGATGTATTCTCCGTGTGTAATCAGGAGTTATTTTCGTTCTCGAACTATCGGTCATGAGCGGTGGAATGCAGAAACTCTTTTCACGTTAATATAGATGGACTGAGAGATTAATATCAGCATCTATAGTGTGTCTCTTCTGACATACTTGTCAACGGAATCGAGGTTACGCAAGTATCACAATAAGTCCGATTCATCATTCGGACGTGACGAGTGCGAGTGGAGGACGGCACAGAAGCATTTGAGGTGAAGAGGCTAGAGGCAACAATCATCCGAAAGGAAGCAATCCACAGAATTTATACAAAGAAAGAATCCAAATGAACACTACAGAAATCCACTGCAGATCTGCTCCATTCCCGTGGGAGGTAGATATCTGACCTCAGAAGCGCTATTAGCTAATCTAGGCTGGCTAGGTAGTCATAAGTTAGATTAGTTCATAATCAATTTATATCTTAGAATTCTATTTTAATATTTTGCTGATTTTGACTGTTTTTGCAATATAATTGACGATGGAAAGTTTGCAGTAGTTATTGATTAATTAATACTCAATTGAACTCATGAATATGTATATGAAGAGGCAGAATGGCCAAACCAAGGCAGAGTATGTTGAAATGTGTATATGCATCGTTACAGAGGTAAGGTTGGCGAATAACATGCTTGGAGTTGTGGATAATGGAAAAAAGGAGTCGGGCATCTGCTATGTTGACAAGTTCCGAGGGCCCGACAGAGACTGTTGGGAAGAATTGTTCTGTGTAACCTAGCTGTGTAACCCAGCTATGTGACCTAGCTGTTCGTATGAGTTTTTGCAGGTGCTCTTTATTGGAGGCTAGCATTAGTCCCCACCAAGATGGGGAGGCAGAAAACAGGTTATGCTATGAATGGAAGAGGAAGAAATACCGTGGGTTTTGAGTTTTCTGATAGCGAAAAAGAGGAGTCTGAGCAAGTTGCTGTGATGTGGTCTAGGTGGGCTGTGAGTTTGAGATACCCATGGAGTATTTTGAACATTTTTTAACCCATGTTATACTAGGTATTTGAGGGGAGTGGGTGATTGGTGTAGAGAGTGGAAAATGTTGATTACTTGAGATTTTGAGCTATTTAAGGTAAGGTTAGTAGCAGAAGCCCAGGGTGTGACACTTAAATATGGTCTATCCCATATGAGGTGTCATATAACTGATTTATAAATTGCTGTTTGTTAACTAATTTAGTTGTGGATTTCTTCAACCGAATTAATGTCATCTATGGCGTTGTATGTGAGTTCTGCAATGAAGAAACTTGCCCAACTATGTCTGGTGGACCCAGGTAAGTTAGTAGCAATTTAAAAATGAATTTCAGATGAGCACCTAGATTGTTTATTTAAGTCCATGGTTTTTAATTTAGAGTTGTATTTGGTTTTCAAGATGTGTAAAGGGTCAGATTTGATTCTGCAGCATTGTTTGACCTGTGAAAAATGTTTGGTATATTCAACAGGGTAAAAGAAGATCAGGTTGACTTGATCTAGTACAGGGATCAGGAAGCTCTTGCCAAATTTAGTTACAAATTGGGCTGAATTCCGGAAGTTTTATCTATTTAGTTAGGCAGACAGCTTATGGTGCAAATTTATTTTTTGCATAATGTAACGAGATCGATAAACCGGATAATGCAATAGTAAATGTTTGTTTTCATTTGAACTGTGTACACTGTACAGTGTTGGTATAAATGCAGGAATTGTTTCCTAGTTTAGAGTCTCTGTAATTTATCAGAATTGTGTGACTGTTTGCTGTTTTAGGTATGAGTATCATTGGTGTGATGGGGTGAACTACAAGAAGCCAACTCGTTTGCCTGCACCTACATACATTGAGCTTCTTATGGAGTGGATTGAACAACAGATAAACAATGAAGACCTCTTCCCAGTCACTGTTGGTCAGTTAACTACTGTTTCTTTTAGCTTCACTTCACTTGTTGCATGAGTTATTGTTGCCATACAAGCATAAATCAGTCCCTGTATGTAATTGGTTATTAAGAGTTGTCATTGTAAGCATGGTTGTCTAGCTGAGTTCATTTATGGTGTCAAAAATTGCAATCAGGATTTGAAGCCATGTCAAATTTCCATCCAACATTATTGATTGAGTGAAAGCTTGTAATTTTGTGGTTTCATAATCACAAAATTACAAGCTTTCACTCAATCTGAATAATGTTGAATCTGAGTTTTATTATTCAGAGTTTAAATATTCTTTTGTATCTTCTTATGAGGCTAAACTTAGAAGTTAATCAGAATTGTTACTGTATTTGTTTTGAAGGAGTATCGTTTCCTAGAAACTACATTTCCAGTGTCAAGAAGATCATGACACGATTGTTTCGTGTCTTCGTCCACGTTTATATTCATCATTTTGACAAACTGGTTGGAATTGGAGCTGTAAGAATGTTTACTAGATATACTTAGTGTACACAGTACTCATGTTGTTTTAATGGTTTTAAATATATTGTACTCTTTTCAACACAGTACCTAGAGTTCATTAAATTAATCCATATATTTTTTCTTAATGTTTGCACAATTTGATTTGATTTCTAAACTATCTATGTTTGGAGTTAAGGTACACATTTGATTTTAATGCAGTTGCAGTTTTATATAATTAGTGAGGATAATTGCAGGCTGACTCGTTTCTATGTCCCTTAATTTTAATTAAAACCAGTGATTTTGCCTATGATGTTGCCTGCAAGGAGTTGCTCTTGAACCATTTATGTGTAATTTCTAAGATTACTATTTTTCACTGGTACTGGGGTATTGGACGAGGAGCACCATCATTGAGTTTGCCTTGAATCTGGTGCTTTATGTTTCAACTTGGAATTTATTACAATTAGACAATGCTAGGAAAACCTAAAATCCCAAAAGCTTAAAGTCCATGGAAGAGGCATGAGCTTGTTGTAGATGTTAGCTTCACTTCACTGTTAGAGCTGCATTTTACCTTTAAATGTGTTAGCAGTGATTGACTGGGTTTGTTCTGTTTTTAGGAGCCTCACATAAATACGTGCTACAAACACTTCTACTACTTTGTCTCTGAATTCAACCTTGTTGATAAGAAGGAACTTGAACCTCTTGTTAGTACTTTACTCACTTTGCTTGGTTTTGAAAGAGCTTAAACCTTTTGCACCAGTAGCATGCTTTGATTAAGTTGAGTAAGTATCTAATGTGCCTATGATTATGATGTTTGAATTTTGTCCCATCTCTAAGTGCTCATTGTTCCTCATATGTGAAGGTGGATCTGGTAGTTAGACACTGAATACCATATTCATAAGTCATAATTTTTTCATAACTTTCTGTTATATATGATATGTGTTATTGAAAGCAATTATTTGCAATTGAATTTGGAAAAAATTGGACTATCCAAGTATAAAATATGCAGTGATAGAAAGATGAATAAAAAAGATAGACAATGAAATTTATTTTCCTTGCTGAGGGTGACAAATTTGTGCTGTCTAGTTAGATATTAGAGTGGAAATAATAAGTCTTACACTACCTTGAAAAGCCTGTAAACTCTAGGTTTTAGTGAAAACTCATTGTACACTGTCTTCTGTCATAGCAATTCTTAAGACCATAAATTCTCACTAGATCTGGAGCATTTGGTGATTTTCCCAACTGCAGTTAATGGTCTTTTGACCCAATGGAACTTCAGAGATGTGATGTTGTTATCAGTCAGCAACAATTTACTAATGTAGTTCTGTATTATGACACACATTGTAAAGTCACAATTTTATTTATGTAGGTGATGTGAGAGGTGTATGTTAAATGTGTGTGTTACTATTTCAGTTGCTGATGTGTTTCAAGAGTGCAGACCCATTTTTATATAAATCCGTTAATACTCAGTCATGCAGTTATGCTATTCCTCACATGACACCTATTTAATGTGAGAGACTCATGAATGTGCCGTGCAGGTACTTGCTTTGTGAAGCAGTCTGTTTCAGCTGTAACTGTCAATATCGGTAGCTGGCTTTCAGCCCTATAGAGAGCAGTACATTTTCAAAGCATGTGAACTTAATTTAGAGCTCCATTATGTCTATTTCCTACTCCATGTTGCTGCTGATATATACTGTGATACTTGTGCCCTTCCTTTGGAGCTATCTCTGGTACTTAACACTGGTGTGCATTTACCAGCCTTATCGACAAAGGTGACATCTACACCTGTAGGATTGTCGCTTCAATCTAGGCACTTTATATGCTTTGAAAGAATAGATATTTATGTATCTTGATGCATAAATTGTCTAGTATCATGACCACTTTTGCCCATAAACAGACTGCAATGTGACCTTTCAAAATAACTGGACACATTTGTATAATAGAATTCTAGAGTGTAAGTTCCTTAACATTTTAGCCACACTAAGAAGTATGTAAATCATACAGTATTGTATTTCAGTGTAGTCTTATTAGTATGCAGTCCGTTAACTTGCGGTTGCAGTGGTATTCATTTCGAGCAGCTGCACATTAATGGGTGTTTGCTGTATTGGTCGTGTGAATTCTTCACTCTGTGTGTGGCAATATAATTGAGATTAGCATGAAAACTAAGTTGGTCACATGTGATATCTAAGAGCAAAATTATGCAAGGAATTTAGATTAAATTATCCTATAGTACCTAATGCCTATGCAAAACTATAGGATGATTAAACAGTAACCCAGAAGCTCAAATTTTATTTGGAATTACCTTCATGAAATGTAGTGGAAAACCCACCATTTACGATTTCTTGGTGACTTTCTAGCATCTGGGTATCTAACAGATTAGGAAAAAACTAGTTAGCAGAGTCCATGACCCATTTATAATCATGTTTCGTTATTTATTTTGATTTGATTGGTTATGGCTTTGCCTGATCTTTCTCTCATATTTGGCACATTTGTTCATCTGTTACAATTCCATTGGAAAGAGGACAACACTGTATAAATGGGTTTATTAACCTTTTAGGGTTGCCCCTTTGACACCAGTAGAGAACTTATGTAAATGTATTGTCACGGTAGCCGATTGGTTAGAGCGGTCAGCCCGTAAAACAGAGAGTGAGGGTTCGACCGTCGTCCAAGGAGTCGCTGTGTAGAGACCTTGAGCAAGTCCTTCATGCACAATTGCTCTGCATTACAACTGCAGTTGCACCGTAGAGGCGTGTGTGCACTTCTGAGCTAAATTGTAAGAAGGGCTGTATTGCATTGTGTATTGTGTCTGTTCATATTTCTGTTTGTGATTCACTTAATGGCCTCAATAAAAGAAATACTGCACTATCACCTCAGGCCATAACTGACTGACATTCACATTCTGTTTGAATTTGTGTGCATTACTGAGTCTCATTATAATATTAATGTTCTTATCTTGTTATTTTATGTTCTAAATAGCGGCAGTTAACGGAGCGACTGTGTCACTAAGATCAGCCAAGGAAATCATCAGAATTTACAGAAAAACAGTTTTCTGTGACATGCATGGTCTATGGACTATATTTGTTATTGAAGCTGCTAAATCTAATTGGCCTCTCGGACGGACATTGAAGCTTCAGTTTCTTGTGGGAGTCCTTGTTATATAACGTTCAATTATGTGTCAAAAGTTTGTATTCATTATGTTTGAAAATAGTTACAGTAAATGCAAATCAGATTGCCTTGCCACTGTAATTGGCACCTTTATGCTAATTAGGTTCTGTTACAGATTATGCTCAATGCCTGCTGAACAAATGCATATTTGGCAAAAGTGGGCATACTATTAAATACTGTTTATGGTCCTACTGTGATATATTCTTGTGTGGCAGAAGCGAGCTATTATAGATCTGGTTTTACATGGAATAATCTAGTTCTTGGATTGTCCCATAGATGTCTACACGGCTACTTGGCAATTACTGGTAATAACTTTCCACTAGGTAGTGTTGGCAGCTTTATTTGTGGGAACAGTGGCACATTGGACACTAGTTATAGGCCCAGTAAGCATACTGTAGCAGTCATAGGAGAAACATCAGAGTTTGAGGGATGGTTGAATCTGACTATCAAGGTTAAGGCAGGTCTGATCGTAGATAGTTCGACTTGGAAATGCAGGTCGAGTTTTGCTTCGCATTTGTATTATTTATACTATGTTATGTAAAGTGATGTAAGTGAGTTTATATGATAATCATTATCAAGCAGTGCTAAGTACATGCCATACTGATCCATTTAATTGATCAGAATGCTTACTAAGCAGCTTTGATCACAGTAAAGGAAGTCGAAAATCTGTTGCATGTCAAACATACTAGATTTCGAACCTGTTCCTAAATGTAACTGGAAGAAGAGCTTCGGAAGAGTCTGACTTGCTTATTCTAAGTAACTTTAACAAACATGTACTAAAATTTGTGTTAAATGAAATGCTGCTTGTCGTTAAAGGGTTATCATGTCATACGATATTATGCGAAAATAAGTGACAATTTTACTAACTGGTGATAAAGTGAATTCATTAATGTTAATTAAAATGCAAACTGTATTGAACGGTGTTTGCCTCATATTAAGTGTAGTTGCTTGAATGTGTATTAACTATAATTTTGAACATCCGGAAGTGTCATTAATGTCCGACTATTTCGTCCACATTAGTGAATTCTTAGCTTTGGTTAATTACAGTCACTGCTGCTGACAGATGAACAAGACTGCTGCTCTTTCGTATGATCAGAATTTGCAATGATTTTAACCTGTTCCGATCATGTGACGGACAGTTTTTAAAGCTTGTAAGCACTGGTTATTCTCATTATAAATATTATGATTTTATAATTACATGTACATTACAGTCATTTTTCTGTAATGTGATTATGTGATTATTATTGATGCTCTGCATTGTTGGAGCACCACAATGCTAAGCCAAATTACGAGTAATTTATACGTAGTAGTACCTGCCAATGACTCGATGGAGTGATGCATGTTTTTTTCGTCATGACCAATTATTTAGTTGTCTTGTATGGCAACAGGACATAACTTCAGACAAACCCGTTTCTGCTCTTGAAGATAACCCCCAAGACCAAAAAAATATCCCCCCTATGTGAAATTGGAAGCATTTGCCACCGGATCCCCCCTATCTGGACGCCCCTGCTTGGAGTCACCCTCATCACTGGCCCCTCTGCTTTCAACTTAAAATGGCAGTCCTATAGTATGTTTGGCTATAGTGACTATTTTCTTCAAAGAATATTCCAAGTTGGCTGATTCCTTAAGGAAAACAGCATTATCTGCTCTGTAATGGGATATGAATTTACAATTTTATAGTTGAACAAAATCATGATGTTTGCATTTTCCCAGAATAGGGATTGCCCTCGTACTGGCAACAATCATTTTGTTTTGTGTGTGTCCTTTTTACTGCTCCTTTTCTCTATCACAATCTGCATCTTGTCACTCCAGAATTTTACCATCAGTATTGTCAGAGGCGGCGATCTCGCTTGACAGGTGGGGACACCCAATGAGAGGAGTAGGATATGTAGGGCAACACGCATATATATTGTCCAATCTCTGTAAAAGGTGGGGGGACTTGTCCCCTTTGACACCCAGCCCCGGGATCACCGTCCCTGAGTACTGTAGTAGTAACTGAACAATTTTAAAGCGCCGTTCATAATCTGTGGCGCTCCCTGCTCAAGTCGACCTATGGAGCACACTGAAAATGGAAACCCATTAATATGTTACACCATGATGTCATCTGAGTTTCTGGGACATGGAAAACTTGTGACTAGTCTCTGGATCTTAAAGGCAAATGTATAATGACTTATCCACACCATCAAATCTGGGTTACCATGTGTCCGGGTTCCCCGGACATGTCGTCTTTTTAGGCCTCTGTCCAGGCGGCTTTCCAGAAATATGGCTTTTGTCTGGGTTTTCCCTGTCCATCACCGGTCTTAATATTGCTGAATTTTTTGCCATTCCATCACACAATTCTAACACTGAACGAGTATTTTCTCCGATGCAAAGTCTATGGACAAAAGAAAGAAATAAGTTGGTCGTTGAATCTGTCACAGGAATTCTGTTTCTGCAGCTTAACTTTAAGCATATGTCATGCACAGAGTGTCATACATATCTCAGCAGCCAGCCTAACTTGTTGAAGGCCATCAGTTCTTCAGAGAAATACGGTTGGACACAACATTTTATGTATTTTTACTTTACTTTTATTGTACAACACTTAACATTGGCACAGCACTAGGAGCTAGCTACGGGATGGTAACCGGATCTAATGAACATTTTGTGCGTCCTATTTCTCATCCAAGCACTTATGGTAGCTCTAATCAACTATATCTCACTCCACCAATGTTCCCTCTAATTTCTTGGAGACAGTGTGAACAAGAAATTTTTTGTGTACAACAGTTTATAAATGGTTCAGGTTTTTGTGCGCAGGTCCGAGCTGAATTCGATGATAGTTAAATCATGACCATATCTTAAAATCTATGGTGATAAGTTCTGATAGCCTAAGAAAGTCCCTTGTATAAAATGTGTCTTGAGCAGATAATTCGTGCATCGTATTGTACGCATTTTTAAAATTAGCTTTCAATTTATTAGCAATTTTCTTTTCAGCCCTTTACAGTTCATCATATTTTTGTTTTTTTTATAAAAAATTATTTGTGCGCTGGCTCCACTGGTCACACTGCTCAAGCGTTTTGAGATTTTGAAGTATTTCTAAAATCATCCGATTTATAAGTATTTTCTTAGCGGCTGATAAACAGACTTAGGCTGTTCACGCAGCCTCGTTCTTGAGTCGTAGTCTTGTAAACGGAAGCCAAGCTTGTGTAAAATAGTCAGTTAAGTTCAATATCAGCGCGTAACAGAGAGTTAGAGAGATCCGGTTGGGACAGTTTGAAAGGTATAGTAAATTACTAGTGCAATGCATGCGCCTCATAAATGGCATTATTTACTTTCCGTACAATGAGAACCAATTTTCGGATCGTTCCCGCCTTGTCGGGTCGGTTAGCAAGTCCAGTTGTATCTTCGCATGCTTGTCATTCAATGTTTTGCCAGTCAATGTAATGTACATTATATTAATAATATTGCTGGAAAATTTTTGGCAATGTATTACTTCTAGGGTCTACATCTCTCTTACTTTCTTGCAATATTTTCGTCCCGACGATTGCCTTCCGCGACTACATATCCCTGGAGGGAACTCTGTGATTTGACGTAGGACTACTGTGTCGTTTAATAATACCAACAAAATAATGATAATGAAAATTAATTATTAATAGGCTTAGCAAAAAATAATAATGGTAATTATAATTCTGTCATTTCGTATTCATTCGCGTGTATTTTAAAAGCCGTGAAGTTCAGTGTGATCATTCAGTTTATGGTATTCGCTACGCCCAATAGGGCGTAGCGAATCGTCGAAACCCGAATCCCCGAAACTGATTTCCGCCATATCCTCGAAAATGAAGCTGGATTGATGACAATGATTTTGGTTAAATGGAAGCTGGATCGATTAAAAGAATCCATGCAAAAGCTGAACTCATGAATGAATTGCACTGTTTTGAGACAGTTCAGTGCTTTTAAATAGTACATTGGTGTTTTCGGGAATCTGGCTTTTTAGCCTTTTCAGCGTTTTCGGGGATTCGGGTTTCGATGATTCGGGTTGATCTCGTTTGCCCAACATGAGGGTCAATTTTTGATATTGTCAGGGTCGGTTAGGGTCAGACATCGTGAGGGTCGTGTAGGGTAAGATTAGGCATTATGAGGGTCGGTTAGGGTCAGGATTAGGGTTAGTGTAGTCTATAGAAATTGTACTTTATAAATATAGGCTTATGGTTAGTGCAGTTTAGCGTGACTTAGTATTGACCTACCTTGCATGGATATCTATCCACAATTTGGTGTTGGACAATTTTTATGCTATCCGTTTTACAATTTCCGTTATAATCTAGAAAATTTCATGTCTCAGAAGTTGGACAACAGTTGGGTCGAAGTCTATCCAACAGATAGAAAGCTTTAAAAAGAACGCTCATATCCATGCTGTGTGGCTCATTTCTTACGTCCAATCACAGCGACTTTTCATTGACCGCGGTGCCAACAAGAAAATCATAAATATTGCATGCAAATATAGATCACTAGAAGTAATACGTTGCCAATTTTTCCAATGTTATTATAAATCAGTTGCTTTGTAAGCGAACTTGCAGTTTAAGTTACACACTTTCCTCCGTATAATTTAATACAATAGCGGTCTTATTGGTTGCCTTACTATGATATGATGTGAAAACTTGATATGGTGACTTTTCAAGAGGATAACACTAAACACCAAAAATGCTGAAAGATACCGAAAATGCTGAAAGATACCAAAACGGGTAAAAGTGTATTTTAGCTTATTTTATTACCTTGTGTGCTGGTTAGCACTAAAGGCCGAAAAGATACAGAAAAGGACGTACGAGAGGGTCGGTTAGTATAGTTTATCGATACAGGGCTGCAGAAGTAATTTCTTTGTGCTTTTCGGTATTTTTTCGTCCTTTTGGGAGCTTTGCAAGACGCTTACTTAGCTCTAGCAACAACTTACAAATAGGGCACAAAAATTTATTCAATAGTAACCCAAAGATATAAGAATATATAGTAATGATCTTCATGTACTTAGACTGCATGCAGTGCCACACTAAACGCATATACATGACGAGCGGCGTGCATCAATATGGCAGTGAATGGGTTAAAACAATTTTATGCTGTGAGATCGTATGGTTAATCAGCATGAATATCTTATGCGTGGTGCTTCTGTGGCCTCTCAATGCACAATAAAATTACTTCTGTGGCTGAAGGTTCTTTGCATATGTCTGACACTAACTCTGACCATAAACCACCCTCATAATGCCCAACTTGGCCCTAACTGCTGACCTTTACGATACCAAACCTGACCTTGACAGACCCTCCCGACGCAGTGTCCAGTAGGCATCAGTGATTCCCGCCACTTGGTGGTAACGAGTCAGAGGTTATTTCTTGTAGCCAATTGCTGATTCCAACCATTTTGTCTTCAACTGTTTGCCCTGCTTTCAACCTCGTTAATCAGATAGGTGATGCCTGCAAGCTTAAAGGTTTTATTTTGCTCTTGCCATTTTTGCCAAATTCTGCCATATGCTCTTTTTATGTTTTAGGCCATTAACTGCAAAGGCCACATCTCTGTAGATACTGTCCATAAGAACATTGCTTACAACATCTGTGGCCATGGCTAAGAGAACAGCAGATAAAGAATTAACACATGATAACTGGGATCAAGAACAAGAAGAGGAAGAGGTTTTTGTCTTAATTTTCAATTATTAGTCATATGTGTGTGAGTATTTCTGCAACTTATCAAATGCAGAAAGTGTGAAAACATTAAACTTTAAATAAATTAAATGCAATTGTCGCTATGTAAATAATTAATCGGATATTCGTTTTCAAAGCAGAAAATCAGAAAGCTTTCTGATTTGAAAACGAATATCTCTCGCTTGTTCTTGTATATGACCACATAAAATATGGAAAGTGGTTACTTCATAATGGTACTAGACAGAACATGGAATAGTGATTACTTCATAATGGTACTAGACAGAACATGGAATAGTGATTACTTCATAATGGTACTAGACAGAATATGGAATAGTGATTACTTCATAATGGTACTAGACAGAATATGGAATAGTGATTACTTCATGATGGTACTAGACAGAATATGAAGAGTGGCCAAAAGAGAACGACGGATTGTGTCACAAAGATAGCATGGAGCCTGACCCAGTAACTCTCTGAAAGTAAGGAAAAGAACTTTGCACGAATGTGGGCTATGATTGTGAGTTAGTGTAAGTGCTCGGTCATGAAGGTCGAGATATCTGGGAGATGCAAGGAAAGCAGGCAGCTGTAATTTGCACCGATTGAAGAGGTGACAGGCAAGATTTCGGAAGACCAGTAAGTTACAAGTTACAGCAATCTATGCATAAGCAAACAACGACATGGACTATAGAGTTGATAGTGGTAGAGGGGACATATCTTCTGACAGCTCAAAGACATCTCACTCAGGTGATAGAGACCACGATAGGTATCCCCTTGGTCCTTTTAATTTGCATTGTGTATCTTCAAGTCTATCAACTCATAGGCACTGGCTTCCCAGGGGTTTTCTGCACTGAGAGTGCCTTTGAATAGTCTATACTGTGAGTGGTGCTTTATAAGTTTTCCGATATGATATGATCACCTGCTGGCTATTTACGCTTACAAGTAATTTCTTGGAATGACGAATGTCATTGAATTCAAGGCCTGGATGCCTGCCTTTGGATTAACTGGTTAAATGGTGCACCTGAGATCATGTAGGATACACATTCACTGTTCATAATGTTTATTAGTTCTGCATCTACTTATTTGTTTAAAAAATTTCTGCCACTTTTATTTATCCGTTACTTCTGATGTGCAGGTATTATCTAAACAGGTTTATTCCCTCATGTCTAAGTTTTGTGTTACTTTTTCAGGCTGGTAGATTTCGTTGTGCAACTAAAGAAGTTTTGAAGACGCGTGAAATAAAAAAAGCTAAAAGAAGAGGAGTAACAGATGATAAAGTTGGTTACACTACTATTTTTACTGTATGGTTGTACTATAAGTTGAAATCTTTTTGTGACTCTGCTAGTTTTTGATGGTTATTTTAATGCTCATTTCTTTAGAAGTTGGTGATATATGTGTTTATAATTATGTTATCACGATTCTAATTGTTATGGACGTGATTCCCTTACTTGTGATTATAGCTTGTTCATCTACATTGTGTTGTCATAGTGCTTCAGCTTGTTTCAACTTATTACTTATTCAACCTGCGATTGCTTATTGATGGACATTTTGCTTCTTACCTGAAATGAGTATTTTGTTTAGTTTCACTGTAATTTGATTAACAATATATGCAAAAATTTTCACAGTGCGTTCTCTTGACCTTGAAAATGCTTTTGTACCTTGTTTATATCAGATATGTTGTTGCATCATATGATGTCCCATGGCCTTCAGTAGTGATAGTGTTCATTAAGGGCTATAATTTGACGAGTGACTTATACTTGCAATGCTATCTTAAGAAGTACCATTTCAAATACAGTCTTAGGTCATTTTAAAAGGTGCAATGACTTTCTAAGAAAGTTTCTCTGTCTAATAAACATGCAGAACTATTATGCACCAAATAGTCATCAAATTATTGTGGCATGTGTAATATTCTTTTCAGACTGTTATTATCGATAATGTTTATACAAATATTGGCTTTGATTACTTGATAACTTTGTAAATGTAATATCCATATTAGTTTATTATGGCAATCTCTTTTATTGAGCATTAAATAGCAATCTAATGTATTTCTAACAAGGAAAATATTGCTAGGCACCCAAAAGAGAAGGCAGAAGCTAAAGTAAATGTCCTGTTAACAGCATCAATCAGTTAACAGATTTAACTGCAAGTTCGTTTTTGATCAGCAAGTAATATTCACTTTACACAAATCTTCAACTGGTGGATGGTAGGTAGGTAAGTTAGGGCACCAGGCAGAGAATTCCATGCAGTTGGTCCCATAGTGAAACAGATAACACGCTGGCATAAAGAGCAATAAGAAGAAAGATTGATTCATACTACCAATTTCTTGTGGTTTAGGGTGGTGCTGGCGCGTTTAAAGGGTTTAGTTTTGGCGTAACTACGACAACTGCAAGTTCCAAACCTGTCTCGTTCACAATGCAGACTTCTAATGCCAGTACTGGCGATTCAGCGCCTAAGTCTGTTGCATCTGTGGCTGTTGGAGTGTCGGATGGTTCCAAGAGTGCCAGTCCAAAGTCATCTTCTGGAGATGCAGAGTCACAGTAAGTAGTTCAAGTCCTGTCTCTACCGTCCGTTCAATTACTTTGTGTGAGCATAACCGACTTCAACTGAAAAATATAAATGCAAAGATGTTTGTTGTTACTTGTATGTGGCACTTTTTTTTTACTTGACTGGTCACCGTCTTCACGATGTCCGGACATTCTAGACAGATGATTGTATTTGACCCTAATTCCATTTATCAGTGATTAAATTATGTGCTACGTTTCAGGTATCGCCAAAGTCTTCGCACCCTGAATGAAAGTGTTCTTCGTTGGATTGATGACCACATCAAGACAAATCCATATTGTATTTTGACACCAGTCTTTAGCGACTATGAGAAGTACATAAAGGAACTTGACCGTGAATTTCCACAGTCATCCGACAAAGTTGTTGGTGAGTTTCACTTTATAAAATGTACTTGAATGATTAAGCACAAAGTTTATTGTAGAATGTGCTGATTTTTGTTAACCATATTTATGTGGCATTCGCTTTTAGGGTTTGTGGTAAACTTCTTGCTACCTCGTAAAGAACATTTACAGGAAACGTTATCAATGCTAACTGGCACACAACAACTGTCTTCTTTCCTTTTAACTCTCTCCAGTGTTACATTCCATTCTTCACCAATGGTTACAAGCATGGAGAGGAAATTGCTTAAATACTTCTGACTATGTTGTGTTTATTGAATTTTGGAGAGCAGGCATTTTTAAACCCAAAGCATGCAAGATCGCAAGCACAATGCGTCACGTGACGCACATTGCAACGAAGGTCTATTTTGTTTACATTAATTATTTCATCTTTATAGGTTAATATATTTTTTGCCAATCCTATTGCTTGATTCACTATATTGACCAGATCCTGATTTTTCTAAGCATATCAATGGCTACCAATGAGTAAACTCTAAATACTACCCATTGAAAAATGTCAAAATACTGTTTATTTTTTGTGCTATTGATGTGTGCAACGCTAATTAAAATTTCCTACTCTCGGTTCTCTGCAGAAACAATTAATTGTACGGTTATTTTGGTACTTCATAATGTTTTTAACATACTGTTGCATTTGATGAAATAAAGTTTATGTATGAGAGTAATAATTTGTAGTTATTTGCTTGTTGCTCAATAAATTGGAGTTGCTGACGACCACCTAATTTTGGGGTGACACATCACATCTAATTTTTTTTAATTATATGAAGCCTTCATCAGAAGAACTGCTGAAGTCCATTTTTGGTTTATTGATATATCTTCCCCCCAAATTTGTTTAAGTCTACAGATATAATATATCTGTAGACTTTAAAAAAGGCTTCACATTGTATTGAAACATTTGTTAAGCACCTATAGTGAGGTGAATCATTCAGAAATACTCTGGAGATGATAACTGTATCAAGAACTATCACTGAAAAGTACAGTGTTAGAGATACATTTCTAATGCTGCATAAGTTTATCACAAGATGCATAACCAAATAATGTCATTTATGACATAATAGAGGGAAATTTTCATATTTGTTTCAAAAATGTATCCATTAGTAAAATATAGCCGGCCCAGAATTAAGGTCACTGTAAATAGTTGAATGTTGAACATAGTTTTTCTTGAATATGTCAACTGAGATTAATAAGTTATTAACTTAAAAAACATAGCAGTTCATTTCTATGGCTCATATATAACCAGAAAGAATCAACCTAGTCATTAAAAAGCACTGATTTCCGCTCCGAGCTCAGGGTCAAAGAACAAAAACGTGTGAGAATCAAGGCTCCAGATGATTAAATATCTTTATTCATTGTATGTACAGCACATGTTTCTTTGATGTTGGCTGTGTTAAAGGACTATTAAAAAACAGCAGTTCATTTCTATGGCTCATATATAACCAGAAAGAATCAACCTAGTCATTAAAAAGCGCTGATTTCCGCTCCGAGCTCAGGGTCAAAGAACAAAAACGTGTGAGAATCAATGCTCCAGATGATTAAATATCTTTATTCATTGTATGTACAGCACATGTTTCTTTGATGTTAGCTGTGTTAAAGGACTATTAGACATCATTAATATTAATGATTTTATTGTACAAAAATATGCTTCATTTGTTGGTTAGATAATTAGTAATAAATCATTTGCTTACTCTATCTATTGGGATGTTATTAGATAAAACACCTCTCGCAACTAGTGCTGATGCTGCTGCTGCTGGATTCTCATTTTCTTCATTTGGTGCCAACTCGACATTTCCTTCTGCAGTCGGCAATTCTGAGACATCAATGTCTGTTACTAATCTTGTAGTCAGCAATTCTCATACATCAATGTCTGTTACTAATCTTGTAAGCTCTGGAAATTCAGAAGAGAGACCACTTGCACCACCCACCTCAAACACTGCTGTGGCGACTGGATCTTCAGCCCCTAGACTTATTTTTGGTGCTCCAGATTCGAAGGCAGTAACTGGCTTTGGCTGTGGTACTATGCCATCCGTAGGAGCAACTTCATCGAGCCTGAACCATGGTACAACTTCTCCAGCATGTGGCACCGGCTTTGGTGTTCTACGATCCAATGACACTATTGCTAAAGCATCCTTTGGTGCTCGACTATCTAAAGAACCAGCTACTTCTCCAGCATCAAAAGAAGCCAACCCTTTTATATCTGGATTCAACTTTGGTTCATCCCAAGATGCTGTTGCCAAAACATCTGGATTCTCCTTTGGTGCTCAGCCATCAAAAGATCCAGCTACTTCTCCAGCATCAACAGGAGCCAACTCTCCTATGGCTGGCTTCAACTTTGGTCCACCCAAAGACACAGTTGCTGAAACATCTGGATTTGGCTTTGGTTCTCAGCCATCAAAGGAACCAGCATCAACAGGAGCCAACTCTGGCTTCAACTTTGGTTCATCCCAAGATGCTGTTGCCAAAGCATCTGGATTCTCCTTTGGTGCTCAGCCATCAAAAGATCCAGCTACTTCTCCAGCATCAACAGGAGCCAACTCTCTTATGGCTAGCTTCAACTTTGGTCCACCCAAAGACACAGTTGCTGAAACATCCGGATTCAGTTTTGGTGCTCAACCATCAAAAGAACCAACTATACCTCCTTCTTCTATATGTGGCTTCAACTTTGGGCAGCAATCATCCAAAGAATCAAATTCTACTCCAGCACCTGGCTTCAGGTTCAGTATTCTGCCAGCCAATGAAGCAACAGCTTCAGACGCACAAGCTTCGACGTCAGCACCAAATCAAGGTGGTAAGTACTTCAACAATTCTCCATAGAACAGAAAAGAAGGTTAAGAAACATTTCAGAACATTTAGACAGCAATCAGAACTGTGTACAGTGCGTTGTGTAGCATTGTCTGTTTTCACAATTCGAGGTCACTGAGATGTGCGATCAGCGTACAGTGCAGCCTTCATGATACAGTAAAGTTGAGAATAATATTTATATTTCTTAAGACTTATGATTTTCGTACAGATATACAACACAGATGACTGACTCTCTGGTGGATGTTGGATGCTTGCTATTATATCTATATATTCATATATATTTATATATGGTGTGGCACAGTGGCCGATCGGTTAGAGCGGTCAGACCTAACGTAATGAACGTTACGTTCAGTGTGTGCTGAGCGCGCGGGTTCGAGCCCCGTCCGGGGCGTCACTGTGTAGGGACCTTGAACAAGTCCTTCGTGCACCATTGCTCTGTAGTACAACTGCAATTGCGCCGTCGAGGCGTGTGTATGCACTTCTGAACAAAAAGATGTTGGAAGAAGGGCGGTATCAAATTTCTGGAAAAAAAATTCTTGATCTCCCAGTTTTCAATTACATCTGTCTATAGGTTTGTAGACCAAAAGGATTAACGTGACAAAGGCGAAGGTAATGACAAATAACAATGACACACTTTTGATCAATGTGGACAGCTACAAACTGGAACAGGTGGATTCATTTTCATACTTGGGGAACAGAGTAGCGAAGGACGGGACTGCGCAAGTGAGGTAAAATCAAGATTGGCTATGGGAATGTCGGCCATGTTTAAGTTGGTAAGCCTCTGGAAGAATAAATCAGTCAGTACTAAAACCAAACTGCGACTCATGAAGGCCTTGGCGTGGCCAGTAGCAACGTATGGTTGCGAGGTGTGGACAATAAAGAAAGAAGAAGAGAAACGCATACAAGCATTTGAGAACAAGTGCATGAGGAAACTGCTCAGAATTCCATGGACAGCAATGGTGACCACTGAGCAAGTATATCAAATGGGTAAAGTTGACAGCAAACTGGTGGGTCATATCATATCCTGAAAATTGCGGTACTTCGGGCTCATCGTGAAACAGCCTAAAGACAGCATTGAGAACAGTATGATATTGGGTATAGTGAAAGGAACTGAAGTTGTGTACCCAGAATCTGATTTTTTGACAATGTCATGGCATGGACTGGTTTAATAGGCACAAACTTAATGAACATCGTACAAGACAGAAAGCATTGGATGTCATTTTGACATTCATGTAGTCAACCGTCGCAAAGCGACGATGCGACACGACAGACCAAAAGGAAGGTTATGAGTTATATATATATGTGCAGAATACCTTGACTGACCTCAATGCACTAGTATCAAAACATGAAGAGGTGGGTGATGCCAAATGCAGGAAAGGGGAGATTGAGGTCAAAATAAGGAAATTGTTGTCTCTTTTATGAGTGCTTTATATTGTTGCACTTCTTTAAGTTTGGAATTATTTGATTGTACAGGAGATGATGATACTTATGTTCCTCCAAAACCTGAAGTGGTTGACATCAAAGAAGACGATGCGTTTTACACGGTTCGGTAAGTTCACATGAGAGAATGCTTATTTGCCATTGTTGGTTATACAGTTAAGTGTTAATGGTGCCATGAAGTAATTTAAGTACTATTAGCCATTGAATGCTGAGCTGCATTGGTTTCCCATACATTTTGGCACATGCTCGTCGATAGAGGGTTAAGTTATCCTCGAGGTAGCCACAGATGAACATTTTTACCAACTTCACTTGATTAACCTCAGCTTATGAAAGATACTGTCCATTCCTCTGTCTTGCCATCGGACAGTGTCGTCAGTAAACTCGTATCAGAGTTCACATGTGTGAAGTGGACTTCTACCCCTCTGTAATTTTAAAAACCCTCGAGTGAAGTTTTATTACTTTTTAGACCCTTCATATGGAGAAGATGAGATGACCAATATTAATAAGCTTTAGAAGTCATTGGCTTTTAATTTGTTTCATTTCTTTTATATTGTATTAACACTCATTGTTAACTATGTAATTTGTTTGAAACTCTGATCCTGTTCAGAAATGCAATAGTTTCAACAATTTGCCTCACTGTTGAATCATATTAGAGACTAATCAAAGCATTCCAGGGAATTATTCTTGTTTAATTGTGGATGATGAGTTAGAAAGGCAGAATCTGAAAGAGCTGTATGAAATATTTTATATCGAGCCAAATGAAATGACCATATCAAGAACATTTAACTAAAAATAGTAAGAAATATTGGGATTTTTATCAGGAATTGCTTACCTGTAACCTATGAACATCTAAACTAACTTATGTCACACTTTTACGAATCATCCATATTTAACATGCTGCAATCTAATCTGGGTCTCCAACTACACATTGAGACTTAATAGACTAAATGAACACTCTGCAGAGAAAGGCCATGTGCAAGGTCACGCCTAATCTCACCCCCACACAAAGGACCACATCTTCAAACAGTCTCTCGTACCCAGGCTTTACCAAATTATAAATAACACTTCTGCGATTAAATAACCATAACCAATCATTTTTATTGATCAACTGACAATCGAAAAAAATTATAACAGTATTACAATTTTACGAGGACTGACAGCAAAACAATAGGGAAGAATAGACCCTAAAGGGACCGAAGTCCCACTAACAGGGACATCCTTACGCTATTCCTTACCCTAAATAGGAAGCTGTATAATACACAGACAGTTTACATAGAATGCGGCAAATGTTCACATAGTTTATATTTAATCAAAGTGATGCGTGTCAAGACACGTATTTCATTCTGCACATTGTTCCAGGCTAAAGGACCACTATATCTAACCGAGAATTTGCGGGTGTTCGTGCGCACGTAGAATAGGTCTATAGTCGTGTTAATTTGGTGGACTGGAGTAAAATAATTTGCAAAAACTGGTGGTAGTTGGTTGTTTATAAATTTATACATAAATTCATTCAGTTGCATTAAAGGTAATTGGCTAATATTCAATATACATAGTTGAGGAGAGGAAATATTACATGAAGATTATCCAAAGGTCTTACGAATAACGAGAAAGGATCTGTTTTGCAGGGAGATAAGCCTAATTAGTCTCGAGTGGTAATTCGAGCCCAAATTAGGTTGCAAATGAATTCATGTGTAGATATGCCAACAATCAACTGCCCCTGTATTTAAAAACTACTTCATCCTTACTTCACTTGTTCATCCTTATGGTCTACGATCCTCGAAAAATTATAGACCTGTTTATGGTTGCACCAATACAAGGAAATTTCCGTAAAATGTGCTGGCCCAAATGCGTAGACTAAACTCCCTATGTGGTGCTAGTATTAATTAGTATTAATTTAAACTTAAATTGAAAGATTACCTGCTGTCATATTTGCCTGAGTGAAATTTGCACACATTTTTTCTCTTTGCTATTATAATGGCTCAGTTAACTAGTTAAGATATATTATTCCAAGTTTTGCGACAATAATAACATGCTGCTCTGAGTAACTAGAAAGGGTAGGTCTGATAGGGGCTATGGTCCCTTTAGGGTTTTTCTCTCCTACTGTTCCCTTCCATTATAAGCTTCCAGCTCATATAAATTCACTAGTATGTTTTGGGATAAACTGTTCTACTGATGGGATCAATAAAATACACATAGTTTTGGTTTTGACTGTAATATGTCATGTTTTAAAAAAAAATGTGGACTGTGTGGTGCATGCATTCTTAAGCTCTGACAAGCCAGCCAGATTTTAAGAGCACTGTGCTTGTGTACATCTGCCTCACTTGTGTCTGGAATTCTGCACTTCAGTGGCATCTTCCCTTGGCTGAAAATTTTAAAGTCAGTTTATAGTCGTTAATGTGTCATTTCCAATAAAACTGAGGTCTGTCGTACACAACTGGATGACCTGATGATACACAGTTCTGTGGTCCTGAAGAGCAGCTTTACTTAGTTACCTGTGCTTTGACCTGTCTGTATGTGATTTGTCAGTGGCTGAGAATTGTTTTGTTTGGTGCATTTGATAGGACCATGAGGACTTTGTTTTACCACTTAGGCAAGTTGAGAGCGCTTAGCAAACTGTGGAATTATGATCTTGATAAGAAAGGATTGTACTCTTAGTCTTCTCATTTGAATTTTTCATTATGATGTCAGATTATGGTATGATATTATGGGGTCGACTGGAATGACAGAGGACTCATAGGAAAGCTATATATGGGACAAAAAATAAAAATAGGAGATTTTTCTAAACCTAGAGTGATTGGTAGCTGAGTAAGGTGAGGATGCCCACTCTCAGTCTCTCGCCGATACTCTTTTAGCATCTACATTGAGGAATTAATCATCTACATTGAGGAATTAATACAAGAGGTGATGGAGTACGTAAAGGATGATTGATGAAAGCATGTAGATTTACAGGTAGCTAGAAGGGACTACAGAATATTGTATAATAAGATCTGAAAGAGTCTGGTATGAAATGAACATAGAAGAGACAAGGATCAAGAGGATAAGCAAAGGAAAGGATACAACAGTTCTAAATATCACTATCGGTGGAAAGGAATGAGAACAAGTCGTAAAATTCTGTTACCTGTAAATTGTGTGTTTTTCATTCCTGTAGTAATATGCGGCAGTCAAAGTTGTACAGTGTTGATCACAGATGAACAAAACTTTACCTGTTCATAATCTGCTTTTAATGCTACCCTTACTCTACAGGGTTTGCTTTTTGTAGGTGTAAGCTGTATTGCAAAACCGACAATGTGTTTAAGGATCGAGGAGTTGGAAATCTATACTTGAAGCCTTGTGGAGAAAAAACGCAGCTGTTGATGAGAGCTGGAACAGCCTTAGGTGAGTGGTATAGCACCAATATACAATGCCAAAACCTTCACCTTCAAAACACAGCACACAGAGCCCACACCAAACATACAATTAATTCATCAAACGCTATAAATCTATTTCTCAAGCTTACTCACCAACCACGCAATCATGGGATCACAGCTATCATGGGAAGGCGAGAGACAGACAAGACTGGCAACAATGGGAGAGAAGGAGAGCGATATATCGAATGACTCTGATGATGACTTTCTGTTGTGACTTTCAATTAACTGTTCAGTGTTTGCTTAATTATGAACCTTTGCTCTTAAAACTTTAAAAACTTAAGTTTAAGCCATAGTCTTGTGAGGTACTTTAATGAGTACCATTTTAAGTTTCTAGATTATACTACTAAAAAGAGCGCTACAGCTGCAGTACAACTGCAATTGCCCCGTCAAGGTTTGTGTGTTCACTTCTGAGCAAAACATGTTGGAAGAAGGGCAGTATCAAATTTTGGTAATACTAATTGTTGGGCAATAACATGAACAGAATGGCAATCAAGTCTTTTATATATGTCTGCCAGTTACTTTTGGAGACAATTGGTAACCTTAGTATTAGTATAATTTCTGCTCTTGTGTGATTATAGCCTGCATTATAATATGTTCAGTTTATACACATACTGATGCTGGGTTATTACCCACTGTGATCCTGATGTGCAATTTTCTTGCTGGTTTTCTATATAAATTTCTGCTTGACCAGATTGTTTCATGTGTATTTTTGTAATAAGTTTTGTTTACATTTTATGCACGTGTTTGTGCATATCTGAGATGCTCTATCAAAGGCAGGCGTATGTCGTATATTTGCAGTTATTTCGAAATTGTGATTTTTTGTGACAAATGCCTGTCGCCTGCTTTTGATAGATCATCTCACATTTGTTTGTCTAATGAAATGATTTGCACTGTAGATTGTAGTTCTGTACTCGCTAGCTATATAATGTTAAAATGTTGGTTGTTTAATAAAGGTGTTTTGATGTTAAAACACCTATTCTCTGCTGAACTTTCGATAGATGTGTTTCAGGGAACATTCTCTTGAACATTCTACTGAACAAGAACATTCCAACTAGTCGCCAAGCCAACAATGTGACGTTGGTATGTGTTCCCAATCCACCATTGGATGAGAAGAAGCCCGATGACAAAACGCCTGTCTGCATGCTGTTAAGAGTCAAGACAGCCGAAGAGGCAGAAGCATTATTGAAGCAGCTTAATGATCATAAAAATGTCTGACAGTACCAGCGCCATAGCGGACATTGTAATTTCTGAAATCTGGTTTCATCTTGATATGTCATAATATATACATATATATCAAGGCTCTAGAATTCAGAAAGATGCATAGTGTTGATTGGAAGACTTTATGCAGATTTTGTTCTTTAAGGTGCAAACTATCAATTGGCATGATTTGATAGACAAATCTTTTCTTAGTAAATAACTGCAATGCAATAAGAAACGTAAAGCTACATTGCCAGGTATTTAGGATGTCCACCGTGTTTTGCTGTTATCAATGATGCTGGCCTTATAATAACTATATTTGGTTTGAGATTTGCTTTGTTATAGGCATTTGTTGAAGTTGTGTCTTTTCCTTCATTACCAAGTAATTTAATAATTTCACGAAAGTCCGTTTTGTTGGGGGCCGTCCACATATTACGTATGCAGGGAGAGAGTTTCAAATTTGGGCCGTTTTGTGTACGGGTGCGTATGGTGGGGAAGGGAATCCCGAAAATGTGTATGTACGCAAATATAATATATGACGTCCACAATACAGAATATGACAATCAAATCTGTGAACCTATTGACAGACTATATTCCTGCTAATCAATTTTATGTAGCATTAAAACGGTTTCAAATGCAAGTGTTGTTAGTGTTTTAATTCTTCATAACTGTTAACAAATTTAAGCTGTTAAATAATGCTTTAACAAAAATAAATAGCCTGTGGTAAAATCAATGTCTTATGGATGTTTTTAGCTATTTAACCTTTGCAATGGGGGGTAGAGCTCAAATGTACGTACGCATTCGGGAGGGGTCCACGAAATGTACACGGTGGAACAGGGGGAGGGGGTCCGAAAATCCGATTTTTTTTGCGTACGTAATATATTGATGGACCCTTGGCCTCTGTTACAATGCTATCCTTCACTGGTATAGAAGTGTTGTGATCAAACCACCCTTTATTTAACCATGTCATGTAATACTCCATACATACAAACGATTTAGATGTTTTGTTGGATAAAACACAAAAATGAGACTTTGTAAATTTAATACGGTTCAAGCCCAAGATAAATGTCTAAGATCAGATCATCTTAAAGCCTATAGCTAACAAGTTGTAATGAATTATTCAATAAATAACTACAAAGGTGCAGCTATCTTGGGACAAATTCATCTCTGCCTGGCAAAATAAAGCACTTTTAGCCAATTTATCAATCAAAAGTAAATATATCTGACGATCTTAAATCCTATGTCTGAATACATAACATTTTTCACCAGTAGTATAGTAGTCTACAATTTATCTTTACGCATGTTAGATTCATGGAATAACTGCTGCCACTTGACAATAATTTTAAAATGAAGATTGCAGAGAAGTCCATGTTATTGTTGGCTTTAGATGGCGTCAATGACTGTTCTGGTCAGCAAGATGGTTGACTTCAACTTAATGGTCAGATAACAACTGTTGTATTTGGTGGATCATGAAAAAACTTATTTGACCATGTTTGTAAAGCTGCAGGAGGAAATCATGCAAAGTTAACATTTGCTTATAACAAATTAGTCAGTCAGAGAATGGGTATAACAAAGCTGTCAACAGCTACCTGCATTTTGTAAAAATGCATGATTTTACCTGATCATATACCAGAAAATTTATGTTCCTTTGATCTTATTAGCTAACTGGGCAATGAAATCGGTTCTCGGATGCCAGACATTCCGTAAAAATGCACAATTTTACCTGAACATATACCAGAAAATGTTGTGTTGATCATTTTAGCTGATTGTCCAGGCAATGAAATCGGTTCTCTGGTGTCCAACAATCCGTAAAAATATGCAATTCCCTACATTTCCTAACAAAATGTCTGCGCGGTCAGGCACACGCTCCGCAGGTTGATGGGTATCCGGGCCGTGATTTCAGCACTTTTTGACAGCCTTAATTACAATGTTCTGAGTGCATATGCTTATATACGAATAACTCAAATACAGCTAAATAACGTGATTATTGTAGTACAATTATTTAATAATCCAATTTAATTACGCAACATAATCATACTGATGTGTCAAAGTCACTGATATTTCTAATTTCAACACAGAATCCTATTGGGTGGTATAACTATATAATTGTATTTATGCTTTAAATAACTTATTCTACAACAGCAGTAACATTTGTATCTTTTGAACTGCACTTTTGAGTGTCCTCAAAGGTGCTGTATTAAGCCTGAAGCATACATACATCCATATAATTAACTGTCTTTATTACTCAGTAGTTGCTTTGCAGAAGATAGTCTCGGATGCGTTCCACTTGTAGTCGACAGTTGCCAGGTTGTTGGCCATCCCTGTATGTGCCTATAATGATGCCTAGAAACACAAACACATTATCATAAGTAGTGTAGCCAAATTGCTCCCAGTTTACTTGAATTTTGATACATGTTGCTTAAAGCCAGATGTGTGTATTTACTGCTTCATACCACTGGCTCTTTTGTCAGCATTTTAAAGTACATGACCTTTAATAATGTATTTTCCATCTTAGGTGCTGGAGAATTGGGAGTGCTAAGTATTGATTTGAAGAAACTCTTCCCTGTTGGCAACTTCCCTGGGAACAATAATTTTACAATTTAAGAGGAAATAGAAATCCCAGAAAAACATGGCTTAACTGCTGGTAGAAATCTGACACGTCTTACATTAGCTGCCACTCATTCCTTATTTTGGAATTTTAGTATAATCCATATCACAACAGTTGTGTAATGATTAGGTGTTTAAATAAGCTGATCATGCTTTAAGACTATTATAAAGGCATTTATTTAATTGTACAGCCACTCAAATGAAATTTTTTAGCTTTGCGCCCAAACCACCAGCTAACAATATAATCTTTAACTACTGACCAAATGCTAGCAGGGAAAGGGTAAGCTGCATAGTTGTATAGGCAGCTATTTCTGGAAATCAAAATATTTATAGAAAATTATTTTGGCTTATTACTGGTAAAGAACACATGGTTTGTGGAGCAACTAAAAATAGTATAAAAATGTGACTTAAAGCCAACCATTGATTGACTGCCCAACAAAGGAACCAATCACACAAATTAATTAAGACGACAGCAACATTTGTGATTTCTTAATAACAGCAGTAGCAACTGAAGAAGTAAACTGCTACAAGTCAAAATGCCTTGGCCTTGTTTCTTATAAACCTGTTACATGTTTCTTATGTATGCTATACAGGATATGTAACCATGTTGCAAAGAAGCAGTTAGATCATAAATACTTAACCAAATAAATAGCAAAGCTATTTGTAAATAGAAGTCATACATTTGTTGGAACGGGCTATAGACACTCCAGACGATCCCTTTTTCCCTTGCATCTGAGAATCATCTGACTGTAAATAAAGGTACTTGACACCGCCTAGCAAAATGCCATTGAAGCGCAGGGGTTCGGGATTTCTGAAGGCTGATATGATCATTTTCACTTCTCCCGGACCAACCTACAATACAGGTGAATCACGACAGTTAATAAACATTGTGGAAGGTCAGCAGCAAATCACATGTTTCAGCTGGATTACTCAATTTACAGCCTGTACGACGTAGGCCTATATCATTTATTTGGGTTAGGGGCTGTCCATATATTACGTATGCAGCGAGGGGAGGGAGGGTTTAAAATTTCGGCCATTTTGCGTTCGGGTGCTTATGGTGGGGGAGGGGTCCCGAAAATATGCACGTACATAAAATTTATATAATTGTCTAATTATGACGTCCACAGAATATGAAAATCAGAACTGAAAACCTAATCACAGACTATTTAACAGAATAAGCAGAATCCTGCTTAATCAATTTTATGTAGTATTAAAACGGTTTCAAATGCAAGTATTGTTAGTGTTTTAATTCTTCATAACAGTTTACAAATTTAAGCTGTTAAAAATGATGCTTAACAAAAATAAATAGCCTGTGGTAAAATCAATGTCTTGTAGATGTTTTAGCTATTTAACCTTTGCAATAGCGGGGGGTAGAGCTCAAATGTACATACGCATGGGGATAGGGGTTCACGAAATGTACAAGGTGCAACGGGAGTATGAGGGTTACGAAAATCTGATTTTTTGTGTACGTAATATATGGATGGGCTCTAAGATCAAGATTGTGAGTCCAGTTATAATTCTGTGGCTTGGTAACCAATCACTTGCGGAATTGTACCGGGCTGCGGACCACAGTATATGCTAACTTGTTACGGTAGTGTTCAGCTACAATGCCACAAAATCTATTATACCGTAATGTTCATACTGAAATAATTTACTTCAATGTTTGAAACATAATGTGTATGTGATTGGTAAAACTTGGCACTTTGTGATGAATCCACATCTTCTGGACACTCAGATAACTTCTCATCTATAAGGCCTAACTACCGCTTGTCATGCATTCGTACAGTCACTCCTTAATTATAAGCTTCTCATCACAGCAGGTCAGAGCATGAGTTCATTCACTTCTTGTATTAAAGTAGCCTTTCATTATGTGCTGCACTTGCTGTTATATCAATCATACAATATAGTACAGCTGTTTGCAGGCACAGCTGCAAATCCATTTTAAGATAGATGACAAGTATGTATACAAGGTTAATATGTAGCAATGTTACCCACACCTTGAACATTTACAAAATGTTGTCAAATATACAAAAATGGAGATCTGAAAGAATATTATGTGCTGGCAAAAGAATTAAGACTGGTCAAACAAGAGGTTAACATGCTTTCAGTGTATATTATGTAGGCCTATGTTCCCTTCCAATGGTCATCCAGCAAATGTCTCACAGGAAGCAAAGGCCAAATATTTGCTAATCCTACTGAGAGAATTTTGCAAACCTGTTTGCAAAATTCTCTCAGTAGGATTAGCTTGGCGTTTGCTTCCTATGAGACGTTAGCTGGATGACCATTAGTAAACATGACAATTTATGGTTTTAGTGACCCCAAACATTTCTGCATGGTTTGTGGTCACAAGTGTTTGCTCAAATGGATAGAAAAATTGGTTGAAATACAGAGGCAACAGGTAGGGATTAGAGGAAAATTCTCTGAATGGTTGAGAGTAATGGAAAATGAGTGGAGTGCCACAAGGGTCGGTTTTAGGACCAGTGCTCTTTATATTGTTTATTTTACGATATCGACATGGAATTTTCTCGAAAATCTCAAAATTTGCTGACGATGCAAAATTATGTAGAGAGCTAAACAAATGGGAAGATGCAGAGGTCCTGAGAAAAGACTTGCAGAGACTGTACCAATGGTCAGAAGACTGGCAGATGCTGTTCAACACAGGAAAATTATCTGTTGTACACACGGGAAAGAAAAATTGAAAATTTCAATACACAATAGGAGGATTGAACATAAGAAAATTGAAGGAAGAAAGAGACCTGGGGTGGTCATACACAATAGCGCAAAGCCATCAAGGCAATGTTCAGAGACAGCAAAAAAAGCCAACAAGGTGTTACAAATGATCAACAGAACAATTTAGTCAGCAGAGAAAAAGAAATAATTCTTGAGTTGTATAAAACACTGGTCAGACCACACCTTGAGTACTGTGTACAAGCATGGAATCCATACTTGAAACAAGATATCGAGAAATTAGAAAGGCTACAGAGGAGAGCAACGAAAATGATAAAAGGATACGCAAATATTAAAATACGAGGAGAGATTGAATAGATGTAGACTGACAACAATGGAGAGAAGAGGAACTAGAGTAGACTTGATTGAAACTTACAAAATAATGACAGAGAAGGACACACTACCAGTACAGCACTTTTTCACATTTACCACAGACAATAAAACCAGAGGACACAGATACAAGATATATAAAAAACTGGCTAGTATATGGATGCAAAAATTTTATTGTTCAAGGTAGTAAATGCATGGAATGAGTTAGACGAAGAGACCATTGCAGTACATTCAGTAAATGCATTCAAGGAGAAATTGAAGAAATTTGGGCATTAGAAAGAAGTAACAAGTAAACAAAGGAAGTTACACAGATACGATCTTCTGAACCACTATATAACATATTATGTTAAGTTAAGTGAGACAGAGTTATCAAGACAGTACTTTGATCCAGTTTCAAATTAAGTGTTAGTATTTTAATTGATCCAGCTTCCATTAAAAAAATTTTTGTCATTAATCTGGCATCCATTTAAGCATAATACTTTGCATCAATCCAGCATCTGCTTGTGTAGCCTTCTTTTCATCCTGCTTCCATCTAAGCGGTGTTCTGTACCCGGTGGAATTAAATCATTTAATAGGTCGCGTATGCAGAAACTAGATTGATGAAAAGAAATACACATAAATGGAAGCTGGATCGATGAAAAGGATCGTATGTTTAAGTGGAAACTGGATTGATGAAGTGAATTAATATGCTATTTTGGGACAGCTCTGTGTTTTTCACGAGTACACTGCTTGCAGTAATTTTTAGGGCCGTTAAAACCATAAATGACCGGAAACATTACGACATATAATTATACCTAGGTTACAATTATTGAATAAAACTCTTTCCCACTAGTAATCTTTGAAAACGTTATTTCTCGATAACTTGTATTGCGCACTTCGGCACTTGAGACGCTAAATCAAACAGCGTCGAATCATTGCGATATGTATTGGAAAAACGAAATTTAAATTTTTTAAATATAGGTTTAGCTTAAAGTTGCTCGGTTTTGTTAGTGCATCACGATCTGGCCAATCTATAACAGCAGAGACGTCCGTTAGACCAATAATTGTTTAGCGCTTTCCTGGCTTAGCTTATCGCTCGCCTCCTCGTGGAATGCAAACCGCTGGCAGTTAGCCTACAAGGCAACTGCAGTGCGTTGATTCGATGGGAAAAAATGTTGCACAAAAGAAGACTCTGCAACTTACATTGAAGTCTGCACTTCGCGTCCAAACCCCTCCGTCCTCCAGACCACAGACGGCCGCTTTGTCCACGCTGCCCGTCGACAGCAGACTGTCTCTGTACGAATCCCAAGACATTTTTCTTTTCGTGAGTAACCCTTCGAAAAGTTCTGTCCTCTTCTTCCTTCGATACGACCTCGACGCCGGCAATTCTAAGCTTCTTGCGGCTGCTGCAACTGAAAACTCATCCTCTGAACTTTTCAGATATTCATACGCACTTGTGTGCCGGGATGCGGTAATTAGTCCAACACTGTTGAACATAAGAAAATACGTACTTTTTCAAAATTGATAAGCGTTTTAAAACATTAAGGCTTAGATGACAGCTAAAAGTATATGATTAAAAGCTTGCTAATAACTTTTTCTTATGTATGGTCGTTTCCTTGGAACTATTTTATTGAACGCACTAATACATATTGAGCAGTTCGGCGATAGAGCGACGGCGGGCTTTGCAGACGATGCGTTGGCCCTTAGTCTCATCCGCCGTCGAAACCCCCCTCCCCTTTCCATCACCACACCTTCTCTTCATCCTTCTCCTACAATGCTGCAGAAATTATTCGGGCATTGGGAGCGAAGTAATGGCTGGCGCTCGGTGAATCAGCGTGGAAAGCCTAGGCCAGAGAGTTGGCGCTGGCGCTAGGAAGTCATAAACCATCGGAGTCTGATCCTTCTTTCCTTCGTACATTCTCTGTTTCAGTGAATCGACTTCGCTCACAGTCAGCAATGCAGCGAAATGCGGAATTTAGTAATAGGAACGCCATAGTGCGCTCCCGAGCACACGTGGCCTCTTCTTCTCGTATAGGCCTAGACCAGTTCCAGATGAGGTTTAAAGTTCGCCCACAACGGATCTAGACATAAGGGCTCTAGAAAGTAGCTAAACAACGACAGAGGCCACAGATTACACATAAACAGCATAAATATGCGTCTAAGTTCTCAACCATACGCTCTGGCATGCTTGCTATTGCTCCATTCTTGGCCAAGTCTTCACTAGGTGATACTATACCTAGCAAATGCACGATTGTGCATGCTATGTCTAGAATAATTACTGCAGTCATTGACAGATCCAAGGTGAACGGAATGCATCGTATACATTCACAGCACTCCTCACCTCGGGTTCTCCCATCGGTGTTTCCTCGACTGGAAAAAGGGGAGTTTAAAAATGCGATGAGGCCTTGTGTGATGACTTTCTTAACTCCTTGCCACTTCAGAACTTAAATTCAAGTAGCTGAAATCATTGATTATTATCTTTCCTCTTTCCATTGCACAATATTTGCAAATTTGTACAGTTTCCATTCTATGCGGGCATCCTTAAATTCTACTCTGCTTTTTGGTGGAATGATAGTCATAATTTAATAGTATACAACCATTTCTAATATACAATTCTGGTGGGCAACTCTCAACACCCAAATTGCGTGATCTCCAAAATCACAAGGTTGGATTACCTCTGGATCTGTTTCAGTGAATCGACTTCGCTCACAGTCAGCAATGCAGCGAAATGCGGAATTTAGTAATAGGAACGCCATAGTGCGCTCCCGAGCACACGTGGCCTCTTCTTCTCGTATAGGCCTAGACCAGTTCCAGATGAGGTTTAAAGTTCGCCCACAACGGATCTAGACATAAGGGCTCTAGAAAGTAGCTAAACAACGACAGAGGCCACAGATTACACATAAACAGCATAAATATGCGTCTAAGTTCTCAACCATACGCTCTGGCATGCTTGCTATTGCTCCATTCTTGGCCAAGCCTTTGCATGACCCACTTTAACCGAGCAACATTCAAATTCTCTGATTATTGTAAACTGCATTGGTAAAGTGCTTGAATGTAAAGCTATGCAAGTGAGTAAGTAGCGGTAGGGTTCATTTGCGCAGTAAACTCTTGTGCTAAAAGTGTTATAATTAAATTATATGTCGACTCTTAGGTTGATGCGGGTCCGTCTTTTCTGACAGCATGGATCTTAAGCCGTGTTTCCGAATTGTCTTATCTTCAAGTCTACAAATCTTTTTAACCATTTGTGGCATCGGCTGCTGTTTAAATGTTATCCCTGAATAATGTGGCGATATCTTGTTCGATATCTTGTTAATATCTTGCTCTCCAGGCATGTTGAGCTTTTCTCTTACTCTTGATGCAGGTTACTACCTACTAGTGATTGGCTAAGTCGCAAGGCCTTTCCGATCAAAAACACTAGACCCGTAATTGATAATAATGATTAAATTATGCTATCGTAATCGTAATCTCCAAATTTATAAAGCGCCACTTGAAAGCCAAGCGCAAGACATTAGCATATTCACAAACGCTACATCAAATCAGAGGTTTTATCAAAAGGATAATCCGTGGCAGAGCATAGTCCAGTTTTCTGGAGGTCAGCGGAGGCAGAGTAGTTGTTAACGAGGGTGTCGTTTTGGTCGAGGATTGATAGGAGGAATATCAAGTAGGGCATGGGCGGCGATCCCGGGGGAGGGGTCGGGACGGACAAGTCCCCCCCACCTTTTACAGTGAGGGGACACGTACAACGTGTGTCCCCCCACATTTCCTACCCCTCTCATTGGGTGTCCTCCCACCTGTCAAACAAGATCGCGGACTCTGAAGTAAGGAGTCTGGGTAAGAATTCTTGAAAAGGTGAGACTTGAGTTTAAAATGGAAAGCCCGGGGTGATGGATAGGGGAGCTTGGAACAGATGATGTTGGATGACAGGCGGTAATGGTGAAGGAACTAAAAATGTACGGAATTCAGGAGGCAGATCATTCCAGAGACGTGATGCAGCGTTGGATATGGCTCGGTTGGAGAACTAGAGATGAGAGGTGACTGGGGTGACTATAGGCCTATTGTACCCTTGAGTGCAGAAGCTTTAACGTAGACCTAATTACTTTTTTGCTTACGTCATTATGAATGAGTAAGAGTGCATCTAGAACGACAACTGATGTCTCTGAGCCATTTTATATCAGCCGACTAGCAACCCATAAAATGCCTATGTAATTGCGCCAATAATTAAAACATGTGTGCCCCTCGAGCCCATAAGTTGTAGAAAGTGCAGGGGCACATGCTTTGGCCAGACATAAGGTGTGGGGGCCACTGAATGCATCCCAACATTCTTTATTTCTTTTTTCTTGTTTATATGCTCTTTTGAGCGCGAGTGGGTGGCGGGGCCCCTCCTCAGTCTGCCTTAAAACGGCCCTAATTATGCAGCATGCTAGCAATTACAGAGACTCTCATACTCTTGCCAAACTAGAAATACACACTGGGATATGCTAAACCTAACCATAAATATACTTACATTTCATATATCAGATTAATTAAAAACAATACTGTGTTGTTTATATGAAGCCTGTTCATCAAATAATATTCCTACAGAACATAAATGGTGCAACAACTGAGATCCTGAACCTGGCAAAATACACATCTGCATTTAGGATCTCAATGATCAAGTTGATCACACAATGATCAGTACTTTCAATGCTTCAGTTTGTGTTTAATAGAATCACGGTGAGAAAATACCATCTTGGCGTTAATTAAAGCATTTACCTCTGCATGTAGAGATCTTCACTATCACAATACACACCGATAAAATCTCCAAAACATCTTCACAGCATAAAATCTGGAATGTTCTACGAAATTTCATCAAATCCCCAATTTGAACAGAACATTTACGTGATTATCATATTGAGCATCATTGTCTAGGATTCAGAGAGGTTGTACGGCAATGGAAACACACACCTGTCATCATTCGTTCATACTATGTAATCATACCACGGTTTGTCAGTTTATTTGAAAGAACCAAATGATGACAATCATAAATGGTTCTCACTTCTCACAGTTAACAGACCTAAGAAGACTATCAATACTAATAGCCAGTTTAATCCTAACTGCTTACAATAAAAGTTTTACTTGACTGTCCACAGTTCAAATCATCTCAGATCAAATGTCAATATTCTCAATGCAATCCATCACCTAATTTCAACATGAGTTAATAATAGTTCTGTTGTATTCTTAAACTTAACCTTCCAGAAACAATAAGAACCTTCAAATTTCGTAAGCAAAGTGTCGCACAGCAGAAAATATACCTAGGATAACACAAATTCTTGAAGAGAATTGCCTGCTTCAAATACGTCCAACAGTTTCAAAAGACAAGTTCCAGCTGACTATAATCTGGTTGCATTTTCTAGCTAAAGTGACTTTTAATGTGTGTCTTGAGGGCAGGCATTGTAGTAGAATCCTTCTTGCAGACATGACATCTGAAAGACAACATGAATAAGTGTTCAGTATTGCGTTCAGGATGATCATCAGAAACAGTTTGAATACGAGCTATATATGGCCATACCAAACAATCACACTGGAATATTAAAGTAAACTTTGGTTTTTTGAATGTACTCCTTTCATGTTCGAAAGCTTCAACATTATGGTTTCACTCTAAGTTCAGAGTTCTGACGGGTGCCTTGCGAGTGGCTTGAGATAGGTGTTTGAGAATTTTTCAGTTTACAGTAACAATTACAGTTACTTTTAAAGTAAATAGCACTATCAAATTATTATGAGCTTTTCCTGGAAAATAATAACAGTAAACAATAATTTTAGCTAAATATTTTAGTCTACTACTTCAGTGACCCTGCCATAAAATTATACATACAAGTAAAATTATTCAATACTTGACACGGCTTACCTCGCCCTGACTAAATTCTACAGCAAGCTTTACCAGTTAACTGTAACATCACTGCAAGACATGTAAAAAATATTATATGATGTGTACTTATACTTGCCGCAAAGGACGCTTCAGAATCTCAGCATATTTCGTAGGATCAAATTGAATGGATCCTTTCTCTTCCATCATTGCAACGAGGTCTGCCAATAATATAACATGCTATTTGTCAAAATATGAGAAATTGTAAAATTAACTACCTCTAACTAATTGATATTATGATAACATAGCCAGCACACACTCCACAACTAGGAACATTGCTGGAGAATCATTCACTTGGATAACATTTCTACACCACTGATGATACAAAAATCAACAGTTCATTCGACTCTCTTTTGGCATTCGTTCGTTCATCATTCAGCCTCAATGTACCTTTGCAGTTGGGCGATCCACCACAGGCTGATTCTTACATTCTGAGTATTGAGTTGACTGCAGCCTGCTTCCTACAGGTGGTCCATCAGTTGATGCTTTGTATAGTAGACATTGGGACCATAGAAATCGTTAGCAAACACAATGGCTTAATTTAATTGAAACATAACTTACATGAAGAGAAGTGAATGCTATAGTATTTCTCCAGTATCAGTATGTGCATAATGGCAACAAAACAAGCAGTTCATAGTATCACCTGATGAGTCAATGAAGTATTCAGTTGTAAACGAATTCCAGTGTTTCTTTGTTTTCAAACATATTGAATCAAAATCTTGGCTGATCACATGTAGGTGTAGTTGACTAAAAAGACAAAATAATTGATGCTACACAATTAAACAATTAAAATCTCTCTGCTGTAGCTCAAGAAGCCATTCAATAATTAATTGGCTTCTACATTAGAATTAACTACTTGCTGGAAAGCTAAAGAGAGTATACAAACTTACTGGTAAAAGTAAGAGCACAGAGAAAGTGAATAATTGCTATACCATATTGCAAATAAAAGCCTTGGGTCATACCTCATACTAGGAATGGCATGGTAACCCAAGTGAAACTCCAGTTTAGAACTCGATCTAAAATTTGGAAAAACATGACACAACAAGAAAATCAAAGCAAGAAATAACTAGTAATGTGCATGAGAAGCTGAACACTGCATTTTGCCTTTTAAACTGCAAACACGGATGGTACGATCAAAATGGAGCTTCTTGTGGTTGGAAAGTATCAGCATCCCAGATGTGTCAAACACGTCAAGTTGCTGTCAGTGCAGTATCGTGCAAATCACAAAGCCTGGATATTGTCCAAATCATCAAAAAATGGTTTCAGACACTTGAAATCAATTCCAATTAGTAGGATTATATTTTGACAGTTCACAAATAACCATCCTATCCTAGAGACGAGAAGTTGAAAGCTATACCTATAGATCTCTGCTTCTTCCCACCAAAGACAACATCTTGTCTGCAGCAGATATACTAAGGCATCGTCAAAAATCCGGAAACAATTTATAGCAAGGTTGTTGTTGAGCACAATTAACACACTAAGGACAAAGCTATCATCACCTTGCTTGATGTGATTTGCATTCTACCAATTGGCACCAATTTACACAACAAACAATTGCTATTCTGGCTTTGTATCATCACCAGAAATTTCATTCCACTGGATGAAACAGAAACAGCAGTGCCAGGGTGACACCTGAAGAACATATATGGGAACAGTAGTAGGTAGATTAGTCTGTAGATTAGCAACACAAACATTCACTATGCGCCCATCTTTTTAATACTTAAAGGGTAGAAAATAATGAAGCTTAATATTTACTTTTTTGCCAGCTTTTCACCTTCATCGTGCATGTGTTTCAACAGAGGTACATGTTCTTTTGTCAGCTGTTTAAGATTTGCAATGTTCTCTTTCGGAATGATGAGAAAATGGAAGCGAGCCTAATGCAGCAAAACAAAAGACACAGCGCAGAACATGTTAAGTTTCAGCTATGAATCTTCAAGAGTAATTTAACTTGAGCCAAGCAATGCACAATCAAACAGCACCTATTTCACACAGGTGCCAAAGACAAATTGAAGAACATGACAATGGTTACCATGAGATTCAACACACATGAACAAATTGCTGCAAGCACAATATATATTCATACAGCCAGTCAACAGGCTTACTTTGAAAAACTTGCCTACCACATTTACTCTTTTCCTCTGGACCCTACTCCATTCCACCTCATCGCATGCCTTCTCTCATGTGTTATGCAAGAAGCATCCCCATATGTTTAATCCTTGCACATGTATATGCTTCCATTTCAACTTACACTCAATCTCTTCATCAGCTTTCACATAGGTAGGAAATAAATTAAATCGTAATCTCAACATTTCTACAGTGCCCACAAAAGCAAAGTTGCGGGACCCAGCTTCTTCACAGGACTTGCGTTTCAAGACTTTAGTTTACTGCCTGTGTGTAGTGAATCCTGGAATAGATAATTGCTGAAACTGAATAGTAACCAGATTCCTAAAGTCTATCTCCAAAGTGAAAACAATTGACTCAAATAAAACTTTTTTGGGTATTTCCAAATATATTTGACTCAGAATAATGGCCCACGCAAACTTATCAGTAGGCCTAGGGTGGGATTCTTTTGGTTCTGTCCTAGTACTTACCGTCAATGATCAATTAAATAACTCTCACAACAATTAATAGCAGGCTTGGGCAAACTAATCGATTAATCGAGTTTTACTAATCGATTAATCGAGGGTCAAAATAAAACTCAATTAATCGATAATTCAATTACTCAATTAATAAGTTACTCGATTAATCACGATTAGCTCGATTGTTTGATTAGTACGATTAGCTCGAGTAGTGGATCTATGCTTAACTCGATTATTCTGTGTGACAGAGCTGTACTGCTATCACAAGCGTCCACAGGTGGCGGATAGTGTAACGACCTCTAGATATAGAGGTCAGCTGCAATATAAGCAGGTGAATCATCTTGACGAATAAGCAGTTGTGGACCAACTGGGACCGCTGCTGGCAGGGCTAGCAGGGTGTGGTTTGGGACCTAGGTGGTACCCATCCTGCTTACCGCGGCTGTGCGACAGCCGCCGTAAATGGTTGTCACACAGTCACTTAGGGCCGCCCTTCTAAATAAGCCTGATGATCTCACTGCCTTGCGATTTAAAAGGCGTCGATGTCTCAGACACCAAGGGCGTGCCTCCATGTTACTGTCAGACAAGCACGTACATTCAGGGCTGTACCGAGCTATAATTGCGTCCTGTGCCTAGCACCAATCTGGCACCCCACATTTTGAAAATAGTGCATTTTATGGAATAATAAGTTATTCCATCCTGAAATTTGCGCCCTTTCCACATTTGCGCCCTGGGCCGTGGCCCCGCTGGCCCCTCCCTCGGTAAGGCTCTGCATACAGTAAGCTTACACAGGAGTTGAATAAAACTGTCGGCAGTCATGCATGGCACTATGACGCTATACATCTAATTTGCAAATAGTACTGAAACAAAGATAAATAATTATTATGTCATAAGCGTTATAAATAAGATACAATGCCACTTCCATGATTAGTTTATGCAGGCTACCGTAGCAGAGCACTTCCTGGGAAACTGAGTTAATATCACGAATTGAGATATTACTATTTGAGCTAATCGAACAATCTAGCTAATCATACTAATCGATTAATTGACGCCTACTAATCGCGATTAGTAAAAGTCACAAATCGCCCAAGCCTAATTAATAGCCCGTGTTCTGTTTAAATTCCCCGCGTTTCCCCACACAACTAACTTTGGGATATTTATCTTTAATGATGACGACTTTGTCGTTTTCGAAAACTTTCAATTCTGGATCTTTCATGGAATCTACTAGCCCGGAACTCCATATGCCTGGTCCTTTTTTGGATGGAGCTGGAGAACCATCACTTCCAGACATTTTTCGTTTAAGCTGTTGCGACATTTTATTCAAAATTAAAACACAACATCGGCGAACTAGTACTGCTGGGTTAAATCGCACCAGGTGAATGCGAATTCGCAGCGGTTCAACAAAAACGCCTTGAGGCTTGATGTGAACGATGGCCCACTACTTAAACAACCGTTCTCTACTAGATGCCATTGTTCTTGTTAAATATAGTTATCTGTCATCTTTATGGTGCGTTCCAAACTCCTTTTGGCGTATCTGTTTAATTTCTGCTAAGATATATTTCTAATCGTTGTGCCGCTTTATCGTATCATTACAAACGTTAGTAATAGTGATTTGCATGCAGCAAAAATAAAAAGTTTTCAGCATTATATAACGCAATTTAGGTTTAGGTCGACATTTAATTTTTCAGTGTAGGCCTAGTGGGCAATAGACAGCTAAGAAGTAAGAATGAGTGACTGAATGGGCTTTGTTGACTATAACATACTCACTTGCTAGGCGAGTTAATAAGTAAGTAAGTATATATTTTTAATCAGATGTCTGCAGTGCAAGCAGTTCAAAGAGTGCAATCGCACGACTTGTACAAATAAGCAGGTACGAATAAAAATAGGTGCGAACAAAAGTGCTTTCAGTTTAGCGACACTGTGTGATAACAAAGTTCATTGGCGTTGACTTCCTATATAATCCAGGCTTGGTATTGGCGCTGCTAGGTTGAAAGCAGTGTAAACGTTACTAAGTGGCTCGCTGTTTCGACTCCAAGCACCATCCAATTTTGGTTGCCTGCCTGATTTTCTAGATCAGTTGACCACTGCATGTCAATTACTTTTGAATAGCCTAAGCGCCTTTGTTTTAAGCTGGTTGCCGCGACCGGTTTGGCGCTATCGAAATGTTGGAATTACGATTTCTCGACGTTACGATTACGATTAAGCGAGTTTTCAGCTTATGCGAGTTTTTTGCATGTGAGTGATGTGACACCCAAGGATCAATTATTCACACAACTGAAAATTCCTTTTGCAACGACGTGGAAAAGGAAAATTGCATCGTGTTTACATTACAAATGCATTAGTTAATTATGTTTATGCAAAAATTTCGAAGAATTATTACTTTTGCGAAGTAAAGCAATTGTATTTGGAGGTTTGAAACGTGATGTTAAAATAAGAATCACGCATAAAATTGAAGCGTGGGGACATCTGTGTTCTAGCTTGGAACGTATCTCTATATTTTTAAATGAGTAATCTGTCCTCTAAATATAAGAATCCTTGCGCGACATCTAGGGAATGTCTATGGCACTGAAATTTTGACATACAGTAATGAGGAAATTGCGGAAGGTGCTGCTTTGTTGATGTATTAGTCAAATTCGAGCCCAAAGACTCGAAAGTAAGCAATTCAGATATTTTGCACATGTTTCGTATTTTTTTAAATGTATAGTTTGCGCGTTGACGTAGTAACTAACGTTCAAATGCATATCAAACATGACAAAATTATATTGAAAATTTCTATAGCGCTCATCTAATTTCATGTAAATTGATTTTATAAGTGCCGAAGGGTATTGAAAGACAAATTTCGAAGCGCGTTTTCATGGTTTGGCTTTGCTATTACACAGTAAAATATTGGTTTGTTATTTCATACTAGGTTTCTCGGTTTAAGCACTGAGCCTAGTCTTTTGCAATTATTTTGTTCATGACTGAAGTTACCGTGTTATTGAACGATGATCGATAGCTTACAATTTATGTAGTTGTCAATCCGAAATTCAAACTGCAGTGAATTTGGATTCTACCGTTTTTGTCGACGAGGGCTCATCTAAAACCAGGGAAATAATCTGACTGTTTATTGGGGTTTTCCTGTAACAAGAGTTTGTCAAATCAAAAGAGAAGAGAATTTATGAGAAAGATAGGACTTAATTTAGTTCATTTTTACGTTGATAAAAGCGTTTATAACTGGCACGAATCTCACCAGAAAATTGGTTAAAATTATGCCACATGGATTTCTACAGCTACAATGAACATAATCGATGAATGGTAAGTGCTACCGACGTTGCCAAGTTCTTGTTGCAGATGCACCAGTGTTAGATGCAACACTGTTCTTTTTTGTGTTTTAATAATAGTTTTATTTAGCACAGAGTCAAGAGTTAGTGAGGTCAAGAGTTAGTGAGCAGCATGTTTGTTCAGTGACTCTTGTTCCCTCAGAGGGAAATTCCTTTATTTTTGTGGTAGAGGAAGTTGTTAAAATATGCTGTGCTCTACACATAGAGATGTTTTGTGAATGATTACTGCCTACTTCGATATGTCATATTCTTCTAAATCATGGCTCAAATCGGTTGTATTTGTGTAGATTGGTCCGGACGAGATGGCTGAAGAAACAAAGGAGTATGACCATACGGAGCTCTTCAGTGACCCTAACCTCGGCCCTGTCGGCTCTGCGGGTATCGGTCGATTCCTATGTCTTCTTTGTTTTCTTGGATCATCTGCTTATATTTCTGTCTTTATCCAACTTTAGAATGCAGATATGTCAAAGAAGCTTTTAAAAGGCATGTGGATGCCTGTGCTATTAAAATAGACTATGCTGCGTTACATAACTATTTTCTCATCTGTCATAGTACTATGTACTATACTTGATCCAGCCACTAAGTCATTCGCTGGGCAAGCTTGTTTTGCGGCAGTAGCTGATGTTTATTCATTAGATTAGTGTAATAATCCTCCTTGTTACACACAAGGAACAGCAGTACGATCAACATTTGTACTTTCTGTGTATTTTATGTGCCTGTTAACATATTCAGCATTGCTCCCAGTACAGGGCTCACAACTAAAGAAAATCAGTGACTTTGTGCTTGTGTGAGTAGGTGAGGGAATATATATGAGAGCATCATTAATAGTCATCATTCTCGACTGGTGTAGTTTAGATTGTTAGGCATTTAAAGGTGATGTGCCGAGGTTTTAAAACATCTTGATTATGCCTCTGAGTAGATACCTTGAAGGAGCACTATATCAAGTATTTTTGATTGATTGATTGATATGGTTAATTTGTGCCATAGGCTTTTGTTGACTAAAGGTTTCATTTCAATACTGGATGATCCTTTCCCAGAAGGTTAAAGGTGAAGGTTGCATAAACTGCAGATCAGTGATCCTGTAGCAGAATGCCACTTTTACCACTTGACAAGCATTGGTTTAAGTTCATATTCGAATCCTAGTAACTTTGCTTAGCTCTGCTTGTTATGCCAGTGTACTATCAACAGTTGTTGTATTCAGTAACTCATATTTCCATGACAGTGTAGTACATTTTATTGTTTAGGTGTTGATTGTTCGACCCATTCTGATGAATTCATAGGAAATAGCGAATATCTCTGTGACATTGACATGACCAGTTTAGAAGCAGAGGTTCCTGTCCCAAGTTGTGAGTAATTTCTCCCATCTTCTATGAAATCTGTTTTTCTAACGATGTTTTCTCCTTAGGTTTACATATTGAACTGCTTCTTCCTAGAAAATAATTTAGAGTGTCTTGTTCTAACAGCATCAAAATTTCTAATTTATATGTACTATAACATGCGACATAAATACTTTCCGCAGTGCCTGTAGTCTTTTATCCATAACTTCCATCGCGCCCTGTTAGGGGTATAGATGACACCCTCACAATTGAGGTGACATACATTTCACAGCACATGCCATCCACCATAGGCAATGAATAACAGCCACTTTGCTGTGAGTAACAGCCAGTGTTGTATGCAAGACTTGAAACTTCAAGACGAGACCGAGACAGTGAGGTACCAAGACACTAGACTCAAGACAGTACGAGAGAGTAAAGGACAAGTGATCCTATATAAAATGATGTAAAATACTAATGTATCAGTTTTTGGGAATAAGGTTCATTTGTAATTTCAATTTGAAACTTGTAATGTATATAGTACCAATTCCTGAGAATAGTTTTTATATTGCCGCAAGATTTTAGGGCAGTTAACGCGAAACTTATCGAGATCTCTTGTTCGAGACAGAACAAGACTTTCACTTCAAGACAGTTTCTAAAAATTCGAGACACTGCCTTGAGACCGAGACAGAGACAGCAGGCGACCGAGACCGAGGCAGTAAAAAACTGTACCGAGACACTGTCTCGAGACCATACAACTCTGGTAACAGCCACCTTCGTTAAAAAAAAGGTTGTTCAATTAGCATGGGAAAGCGATGCTCAAAACATTTCAGAATTGTAAGGACTACATTACATTATTTCGACCTGGGCAAAGCAGGGTAATTCAGCTAGTGTTCTTTAAACTCTGTGGTATGTTTTTTCTTAACATTAAATGTTAACTAGGCCAGAATAGAGCAAAATGTCAATGCTGTTGTTATCCTTATTTGTAAAGTCATTGATAACCTGTGTTGCAGTCTTTGCTCTGCAGGGTTCACTGGAACTGGTGATGACCATTCCTTGTTTGAGAATTTCCTGGTTGTGAATGGGAAAGATTCTGTGTTTGATGATTTTGCTTACTTATTTTTGTGTTCTATACAGTTCCCTGTAACAATAGTCAGACTTCAGTTCCAACTTTATTATCAGACTTGGATGCATTTCAGACACACAACAGAGATGTCAAAGGTAAGACATTCATTACCTGTTGATGGACAATGGTAAGCCATTGATGTGTGTCTACTGTCTAATCCAGTGTGTCTTCTCTAATCGAGATCTGAGGAGACCTAGAGTTCATTTGAATCTTGGGTCTACTTGAACTGACTTCTTACATAATCAGCCTTGCAGCAAAACACTTGACTATTGAGTTTAGTTTTAAGTTATTATTAGTTTGAAACATATGCTAGGTGTTTTAGTTATTTATTAGTTTATCTTTTTGGATCATGTTTTGGTTTTAGGTAACAAAAACTGAAACTTATTACTTTCTGTCACTTATACCAAGCCATCATGAATCTACATAAATTTATTATGAATGACAACTAGGGCTGTACCGAATATTGGGCCAAATAGCTATTCAGTATTAATTTTGGCCGAATAGTAGCTGAATATGAATAGTTATCGCATAACATGTGTTTCTGCACAAGCGGCGACTGCTATATATCGAGTGGATTGAAGTAACTTTCTACTGCCTGGACCACAGTATTGCAGTGTTAGCCGTCTCATTTCTAAGTTTAGTTAAATTAGTTCCATTCCAAGTTTACGCTCACTGACAGACGGATCCTAAAATTACAAGCAGTTAACTGTTTAATTCTAGTTTAGATATTAAATGTACTGAACTGAAATTTTAGCTCGCATTTAAAATTTGTCAGAAGACCCATTTTGTACACTATCTGTATTTGGCCGAATAGTTGGTCCAATTATTAATATTCGGCCAAATAGTAAAATCACCTATTCGGTACAGCTCGAAGGTTAACTATTATTTTTACAATTGGATAGCATGCCAGATGCATGTACTTATTTAACCTTTTAATGACTACTCTTGTTGATTTTTTGTAAAGGCTTTATTTTAAAGTGATTGAACTGTTCAGTTTCGCTTACCTTTCGTCAAATCATCACAAAGCCCGAAACCATGCTTTGTGTTGGTTTGACAGGCTGGGGTAGATTTAAGTTGGCTAAGATGTGTCTTCATTAAACCTGATCCAGAGGAACACCTTTGACCTTGATGAGTGGGCACTGATTCCTTTGTAGATATTATTAGCACATCTTTTTCTTTTAAGTTAACTGTTGGCCTAATTGTGAAAGGTCATCTGATTGATTTTCAGATTTGTTGGGGGAACAATCCAGCAATGTTTTCTCACATATCATCTTTTTCCATGATAACGATGTGATTGCTATAATTTCGGGTGACCCTGCTGGCGGGATCTCAGTCCCTTAAGGGTTTTCCATTATTGTTTCATGTGTTACTCTATGTAAACATCAGATGGTATTTAACAAAAATGTAATTCTTACTTTGAAGTTATAGTTTATAACTAAATGAATAATGATGTTTATAAATATATTGCTCACATAGAATTTGTAACCTACGTTTGTATGATGATGGTAAAATAATAATAAAAAAACTGTGAATATGGTTATCTAATCTAAATGATACTTAAAATAATTCCATACAGGGTTGATTAAATTAATGGTGATATGGTGCATATCTTGCATCTTACTAGGAGACAAGCATGTTTTCATCGTTTCTTCACTCTGAACGTCTTCCGATGCAGTGGTTCTAATATTTTAATTTTTTTATTATTCCAATTTGCATTTGGGTGCTGTGTGTGGAAATGTTCATAAAGTATTAATTGAGCTCTGACTTTTGGCTTTAGATTCACTGGCAGAGCCTGGGATTGCAGGTCTGCGTAACCTAGGCAACACATGCTTTATGAACTCTGGGATGCAGTGTTTACTGAGCAATCCATGCATCGTCAAATATTTTCTAGAGGACTTCGTGATTGATGAATCCACCAGACATACGCTAACAGGTAAGCTGTTATCTGCATCTGGTAAGATAAGGTTAGATTAGATTGATAAGGTTAGGTTAGACAGAACAAAGTAGTGTGAGTTAACACGTTCCCACTGGTTCAGCTGACCCAAAATGGGAGGCATTGAACCAGACTATGAAATAAATATAGTTCCGTTAGGTCATACCTAATAATAGCATCATCGTTGTTTACAGCAAATTTTTTAGCAGTTTGATACCAAGTTCGTTGTTATATAGTAAATAGTCGCCGAGTTTCAGCAGTAGATAAAATGTGTAAAAGCAGTCTATTTGCCAAGGTATTGAGACATGTCTTGGATTAGAGTGATGACACATTTCTGTCTGTAAAAGAATAAGTTTTAGTGATCGGCAACGTAATGATTATGGCTAGCGCACATGTGGAATAGGCCTGGGTTGGGGTTTGGTCCGAATTTGAATGTTGAGCCTTGTTTGTTATTTATTTGAATGAGCATTTCTGAATGTTGATGAAGTGGGATGCAATGTTTCTTATTTGGGTTTTATCTTTTGTAAATTTCGTGATAGTTGTGATGTAAAGTGTTTTTGATTGTGTTGTAGTAATTTGTGATTTTGTTTGAAAGCATACCGATGGATACTGATATTCCAAGCAAACAAAATAAAAAATAAAATAATGCAATGCAAAAGTGGGCATGTCCATTGATCAGCTTATTGATGAAAAACAATTATTTTTGCCGCATGGGCCCATTCATATAGTACGTACACAAATTTTTAAAATTTTTAATCCCTTCCCCTGTTGCACTGAATACGTTTTGTGGACCCCTCCCTCATGTGTACATACATTTGAGCTCTACCCCATTGCAAGGGTTAAATAGTTCAAAACATCTAAAAGACATTGATTTTACCATAGGCTATTTATTTTTGTTAAGCATCATATTTGACAGCTTAAATTTGTTAACTGTCATGATGAAATAAAATACTAACAACACTTGCATTTTACAAAGTTTTAATGCTAAATAAAATTGATTAAGCTGGAATATAGTCTGTGTTTGGGTTTACAGTTCTGATTTTGATATTCCATAATGTGGACGTCATAATTCAACAATTATATTTGCGTATGTACATATTTTTTGTCGGGACCCCTCGCCCGCCATACGCACTCATGCACAAAATCACCAAAATTTGAAACCTCCTCTTGCTGCATACGTAAGATATGGGTGGCCCCTAAATGAAATTCAGAATTTATAATGTTGTCCAGGCTGGGCCATTATTATAGTGGGGTACTATTATGGTCAACTTTAACACAATAAAACATAGCTTGTTATGCCTACTTGAAACTGTTGGACTGATGTTGTTCAAATGGAGTGTCAATCTGTTTCGAAGGCCGCTATTTAAATCAATTGTTGTTTAAAAATATATATGGACTCCATAGCCAAAAGTCTGCTGATTCAGAAAATATATACTTTATTATGCTTAAGCATAACCCCTTTTGTAGTATTGTTCGTGCTAACACAGACACTATAAGTTTCATACATTTCTGAAAAAAAAACAATTAAGGCAGGAAAGCGTTAAGATAGGATGAGGTAATAGTGCTATCTCTTGTAAGTTCTGGATTTGATGGGTCTTTTTGTTGAGTTCTTTACAGTCAAGTCTAATATCATCTCTTTGTTGTAGCGATTTATCTTTTACCTTTTGAGTGTGGTTTAGAATCAAGGTGGAGGATTTGCAATTCATCTGAACTAACCTTAGGTATTGGAGGTCTAGTGTTGAAAAGAGTGCTAGTATTACTGCCTTTTTTAGTATTGCGGAACCAGGAGCGAGATATAGTTACTGCTGTCCAAAGTTATGTTGTATTCAAGCCAAAACCTAATGTTTGAATCCAGCCATTTCGCTGATGACTCACTGCTCCATTCACTGATGACTCACTGCTGCATTCACTGATGACTCACTGCTGCATTCACTGTTGACTCACTGCTGCATTCACTGATGACTCGCTGCTCCATTCACTGATGACTCACTGCTGCATTTTCTGATGACTCACTGCTGCATTCGCTGATGACTCGCTGCTTCATTCTCTGATGACTCACTGCTTCATTCACTGAGAACTCACTGCTCCATTCACTGATGATTCACTGCTCCATTCACTGATGATTCACTGCTCCATTTATTGTCGAATGACTTCATGAGTTAACACACTGAACTAAATTTGTTAACTTGTCCAGGATTAAAATAAATTAGCAGTTAATTCTTTAAAAAAAATTCTGTTTTGCAAAAGTGTGTGAAACAAAGATGCCATCTATTTTATGAAAGTACAAAATCTGTTTTATGTTGTCAACCAGCTAAGTTTGCCAGTCTGCTTAGGAAGTTCTGGAGTGGCAGTTTCTCCATGTTACATCCTTCAGACTTCAAAGACATGGTGGGACTGTACCATCCGCAGTTCCAAGACTATAGACAGGTTAGCATATGATGAGATTTCATGGCCTTGCTGCAGACAGCTTGTTTTTGTGTGTGTTGAGTCTTGAGTGGCAGACCATTACAGTGATGATAATATTGTATGTATTCCTAGCAACTGCCCCAGTTATTGCTAGTCCCATATATGAGAGATAATCTAGAAAGACTGCAATTTTTCTCAGATTTTTACCTCTGGCCATCCACCACTTTAGTGTGTTACGTTGCACCATTACTGTAATGCAGAACAATAGTTAACGCTGATTATTCCCGAATTATGCTCCTTGTAATTTTTATGAAGTCCTGAGCGATGATTTACACGTTAGGTTCAAAGTGATATCACTTAAAATATTTTGGTTTGAGGCATTTTTTGCTGGAATTTTAAACGGTTTGTGCACTTTCTTTTGATATATAGACCCTGCAGGGTACAGCGTTTTAAATGACTTGTGAACTGTAAGTTTAGATTAATATTTATAATATTACATTGGAAATAACTTTAGTGAAGACTGACTGAATAATTTTGTAGCTTACCTTTGCTATATGCTCCTTTAGACTAAAAGGATGATAATTATGTTCAAGAAACTCTTTCTGGTGCTGATAATAAGTGATTTGATGTTACTGATTGTGAATTTTGGTGCTGTCTCTTCTTTGCACCAAAGCATGATTGCCAAGAATTCTTGGCGCTTCTTCTTGACAGCCTACACGAGCATCTCAATTCCGGAAGTTCTCACATGAAGTGCAATTCCTCTGGAACAGATGCAGAAGATGGAGGAACCGGAGTGGGAGGAGGCACTGGTGGTGTAGGAGGAAGTGGTACAATGTCGATGAAGGACTGTCTGGCTGGACTTGAATCGAACGATTCCTCTGAGGCAGGGTCTGAATGCTGTGCCAGTGAGGCATGCCATCTGTCCTGCCCTCCTTCGGACTTTGCCATCTCGTCGGCTGTGGAAAAGATGCGGAAGGAGACGATGACCCTCGATTGCACGAACCAGCTCTACGGAGCATCGGAAGACAGCAACCTGTCCGAGCCGAGCCACGCGAGCACCGACTCGGGTGTGTCCGACCAGAGCCGCGGGGGGGTCGCGCGATGGGATCCGATCCCTGAGGAGATGAAAGCAGATGCAGGATTCTTTGGCAGCACTGGCCCTTTTGGCGATGTTAGTTCGGGAGTAGTCGAGGTCAGAGGAGAGGACAAGGAGAGCAGGTGCTCTGAAGGTGAGGAAAGGGAAGTGAATGAAGCAGAGAAGGATGGAGCAGATGGTGTAGGTGAGCGTAGACTCCCAAGTATCGAGGATTTCTGCATGAAAGATACAAAGACACTGAACACAAACGTTCTTGCAACTGAGTATATGCATGAGGTCGTCTCCACCGATAGCACAAAGTTTCTCAAGCTTGACAACAACTCGAGGTCATCGGTGATGGTACAGGATGAAGAGGTGAACGCCTACGAACACCTGAACGAGCTTCTCACTTGTGATACAGAGAAAGAGACGTGCAAACCGGTCAAGGAGACAAATCTGCTCGTCAACTGTCGAGACAAGTTCTCGGACAAGGGCTACTACGGAAAGAAGCTGCTGTTCTCCGACCTGGAGTCTGGTGATGAGTACAACATCAACAACACAAAGAGGATCAAGGTTGATGAGGAGGAGAAGAATCTGAGGATGCAGTCAAAACTAAAAGTCAACACGGAGCAGAATCAGACGAAAGACTGCGACTCGAGGACGTCTGTCGTTGGTGGCGTTCACTCGCTCAACGATCAGGCATTTGCTGGACCGTCGGCACCAGGGGACCAACTGCTTTCAATCCAAAGGACGCTCAGTACAACTGCCATGCCATGTCTGAACAATGAAGATCATCTGTGGGTGAAGTACATACGAAGCGCAGAGAAGGCCTGGCTGAGGTACACGCGGCAGAACAAGAGCGTCATCGTCGATACTTTTCAGGGACAGTTCAAAAGCACTGTGAGTTACGGTCATCACCTGGACATGTTGTCAGGATCATCATCATCATTTGTCATCATCCTCATTGTTTGTCATCATCCTCATTGTTTGTCATCATCATAAAATTTTTCAGTCTTATTTGGAGCATTATTGTCACTATATTAGTGGTTGCTAAGCTTTTGTATAATGCTTTGATGTTATTTAAGTGGATCTATTAAGCTTACGATGGTTGTGATATAATAATTTTGTTTAATATGTTATTGTGGGACATTATTCAAGAGCAATATTTTGCTATAAGAAATTTGTCGTTAAATTGAATTTAAATTGCATATGAAGGTTATTGTTTCTGTGAGCAGAATTTGTCTGGTATGTTTTGTTGTAGGTGATATGTTTAGAGTGTCACCATATCTCTGTCACGTTTGAGCCTTTCATGTATCTGTCCGTGCCGTTACCTCATGCTCTAGAACGACAAATAAGTGAGTGTTTCCTATTAACTTTTCTGACAGCTGCTAGCTAAGACTTCTCATTTGTTGCCCTTGTTTTTGTGAAATATGTTTCTTATTGTTATATTGTGTTTGTGGGAATAATGAATATTACGGTTGTGGTTATGTGCTTTATGGGGAAGTCACAATATAGCATGTATACCTTGTTTGAAAGAACGATTTGATTTGACATCCTTTTTATTGCAAAGGTTTGAAGTATAAGCAAAAGCTTCAAGGTAACACTGCAGAGTAATATTGATTAATTTTGCAATGCCAATTGCAAGCCGCATTTTAGCATTCAATATGAATAACTTCTAGTTCAGGGAGCTTATGAAGTTGTTTTCATGTTCCCCAAATATTGTGTTTTCACTAGCACATTGGGATCTTATTTATGTTCAGCCCGTTTAAAATGGAGATGCAGTGTAATCCAAGAAATATCATGCTTTGAAATAATGTGTGGAAAGACTAGATATTGATGTGTTAAGAAACATGAATTATCTGGTTTTAAATTAGTCTCTTTTGACAATGACCAGATAGTAGTGGGCTTTCAAAGTATTTTGATTAAAGTTGTCTGATTAGCAGGCCTTCACATCACCCAACCTAGACCTTTCTAGCCACACAAGACATAGGTAAATCACACACTACTGTATTTCGGTAGTGCCCTCGTAATAAATCCATGGTCGATGAACATGTGGCAGCATTGATGTTGTTTCGCATCAAATGCATGTAAATCAGTCTGTACTCTACGTTGTGCATTCTTCCGTTGATGCACCGTGTGATCTCTTACGATATGTTGTTCTATAGTGCACATATTGTTTCATCTCTGGTGAGTGTATCTTACAATCTCTTATAAGGCAATCTGTAAAATTTAGAATTTCAGCAAAACATTTCAAGTTATAGCTGGGTATATACACTATGTGTGGCAAATGGAAAGGAATTTCAGAGAATATATGGGATGAACAGCTGAATGGAAAGATTGACTTAGAACAATTCTTACTATTGGGGAATCAATTATGCACGTGCTTCATTCTCTGGCTTCTTGTAATGATTCTTTTGGTCTCTCTGAAAAATATTTTACTATCTATTAAGTCATTGTTTTTCTGATGGTGTTTTTGCCTCTGCAGATGTGACATTTATACCATGTGACAGCAAAAGGCCAGTCCGTTATCTAATAACTGTCATGAGACAGGACAATATCAGGAAGATACGGCAAGAGTTGATAGTCATGATCGGAGAGGAGTCTTGTGACATCATTCTGGCAGAAGTCTTTGACAACCATATTGCTCGGATTCTGGTTAGTCGGCATTTTACAGACTGCTTTAAGAGAAGCATAAAGATGATCTAGTCTATTTTTAAATGTTTGCTTTATTTAAATGGTGGTTTTGTTTAACCCTTTGGTGACATATGTGTGCTAAATGTGTGGGAAACCAATGCAGCTCATCATTAACGGGTTGAATGTCTGCATTAGTTTGTTACTTGCTTTTTTATAATGGTTACTGACACATTTTTCACCATCAATCCCACTTCCATTTAGGTGTATTTCTTTTCGTCAATCCTGCTTCCATTTATTTATATTTCTTTTCATCAATCCTGCTTCCTTTTGTGTATATTTGTTTCATCAATCCCGCTTCCATTTACATGTATGTTATGCGGCGGCGAAAAATTTACATAAAGCCATTTATAATCCTGTTTTGTTTAAGTACTCACTTATCGTAAGACCTGTTTCGTTAAAAGTGTTTGATTCATGTAACGAATTGCTCTTTTAAATGTTTCAGGTACTTACATTTTTGGACCTGCTTCTTTAATTGTTTTTGATTCATATAAAGAACTGCTCCTTTTAAATGTTTCAAGTACCTGCTTTGTTTATTGCCTATTTCTTTTAAATACTGGTATTGATCAAATACCAGCTCTTATAACACAAGCATTATTCTTTATGTGCACCTGTCAAATGCAGGTGAAGGCTGCTTACCTACTTAAACATCTTTTTCGTGTTAATAGATGATGTGCTATTATAGTTTTGTGTTTAAATGCCTGTTACATTAAGGGAAGCCAATAGTTCATAACTTTGTTGCTGAAGTTTTCTGTCAACCAAGCTATTCCATAAATATCCTTTGTCTTGAACAGGAGGACAGCATGCAGATTAAGTTTATCAATGATACAGATCGAACGATATATGCCTTTGAAATGCTTCCGCCACCGCGTATTGATGATCCTCAAATCGAACAAAGCCCCTTTGATGACATGACAAAATCTCAGGATGGGGGCGATTGTCTGTTGCCAAACAATGTTTTATCGTCGTCCGCCAAAGACAAGATGCTTTCCGCCCATGCCAATTCCCCTGTTAGTGATTTGCTTCACTACTTTGAGGACGAAAATGCTGCTCACGCGTTTCAAGCAGCGACAAACGTGGAAATGGAGGATGCATATGCCGCAGAATCATCAACCGACAACCTGCTAAACAACAGCTATGAGATGACGGCATCGATGTCAGTTTGCGACTCTCGACTTGAGTCTAACCCAGACGTCAACTGGCAGCACAATCTCCTTCAACCTCCTGCAACAGCGACGGATCGAGCAGACGAGAACCTGCTCGGAACGAGCGTCTGGAAGACGAACACTGGCACGGGGAATGACATCGTGTGGGGTCAAGGAGACGAAGGCACTCCAACTGACCGGGCTTCTGCTGCAGTCGGGTTCAGACGTGCGGAGGTCGCCGACCATAAGCCAGCGGAGTTTGGGGAGGAAGGGGCATCGGGTGGTTTCCAGGAGGAACCGGCGCCGTGTGGTGAGAATGAAGTTGTCCCGGATCAGTGGAAGAGCTGTGCCATTTGCTTGGAGGAAATGATAGACAGTGATCTTGTGGCACATGCTGCCTGTGGTGGAACTCTCTGTCATCCTTGTCTTAAGGTATTATAATTATAATTTATATTTACTTCCTTGATATGTAATTATATTTATATATATACATACATATATATAATAAGTGATATTGGTAGTATACAGCTGCATGATACACTTATCTCATTGAATATTTTTAACACTTTACCATTTGTTTAGGGAATGGTGATTAAAACTAGTAATTTATTTTGAATAATTTTTTCTTGATTTTGTTTTATTAGTTGCTTGATTGTTTTGCAGATGTCTTTCAAGCATTATGGTCGTTCATCATATGCCTGCCCTGTAAGTGCCACATTCCTCAATCTCACATACTTCACCTTACTAGGTTATGCCATGACTGTTTCATATAGCATACCGTGCTGTCATGCCACTTAAAATATTTATGTATAGTATGCTGTTTAATATCAGATGTCATATCAAACTTTTATATATGTATGTTGTAGATAATTTTGTAGTAAAGATCGAGGTTCAGTTAAGTTGATTAACACTTTGAGTGGACTTATTCTTTTATGTAGATCTGCTCGGCTACAGTCAGTCCAAGTGAAGATTTTGTCAAGCTGAACAGCATGGTTGATTATAAGCCAAAGACAAGGTACAGAGTCAAACAGAAGCAGCTCTAAATTGCAATCAGTTTATTTCTTGATAAGACCGGCCAGCATTTCTCTTTTATGATGAGCTGCTTGGGTTTCCCAGTTTCTTATGTGCATGCTTGTCATTAAAGTATGAGGTTGCATGCTTGATGCTAATTGTTGGTTGAGCCATTGGTAAGTAACTAAGACTGTTATCGTAACAGATATTTTTATATAGCGGCTGTTGAGAGCCATTTAGACATGCTCTGCACATGGCCATCTGTAGATCGCACCATCTCGTACATTGGACCATCCTTTAGGAATGAGCTTTCGTGGAATAACCATGTTATATATAATGTTCTACCATCTACGAGAAAGATCTCTAGAAAGGTTTTTTGGCTTTCTTCAAGTTAAGCCTTCACTGATCTGATGGATATTCTCATTTCATGGCCTTTGAATGATTCTTAAAAGGTGATTTAAGTGTTGAGTTGCGCACCTACAAAATACTGATGAATGGCCAAGTGGATCATGTTGGAAGACAAGGATTTCGGACACTTCTTAGCTGAAAACTGGATGCGGAATGACATGTATTTATGACACAAGTGTATTATTATATCTGTTAGTTTACTTAGCTTTTTATGACTTCACTAGCTTACATATGTCTCCATGTGTAGGGGTTTTTAATTTCTTGCAGTATTTGATTTCATTTACATGAAAAATTATTGCAAATGCAAGACGCTGTTTTCAACACTTTAGGATACTGTCTGTTCCGGTTATGTATCGATATGATCAAGTCAATGAAACGGGTCAGAAGGTCATGAAGTTGTTTGGTCACCCAAACATTCTCTACATGCCTAGTAAGCTGACTGGTGAATTGTTGTACGAAACGGTGGACAGGGTCATCGTTCCATGCAGTGTCAACTATTCCATTATACTTACCGATGGTCAGGTGCGTTGGTCAGGATTAATCACTATTTATTTTCTTTTGTTATAATGAACTTTAAATCTGAGGAAAAGATATTGTGCATTGTGTGTCTGCCTCTGTGTGTATACATGTATTTTATGTATATATATATATACATATATATATATATATACAGGTATATATATATATATATATCTATATGTTTATAAATGTATAAAACTGCATCATTGTATCTCAATGACACGTAAAAATTTGTGGTGTCGTGTGTTATAATTATATTTAATAAAATACTCTAATTGGTAATTGCAATAGTGGAATATATATCCTTTTGCAAAAACATATTCCAACTAAAGTTGTTAGGAATATGATTGGAAGCTGTCACCAAATGGGTTAACTGTGACTTGTACTTTTATACACGAGCTGTCACAAAATACCTAGGGTCTTTTGTTTCACTGTCCAGTTTTTGCCCATTTTAGAGTAAAGTTTCTTAACCATTTAACAACCAATGTTGTTTATTATGCCTTACATTTTACTACACGCTGGTCGTTAAAGGGTTGAAGCTTTATATTGAGGAGTAGGTAAGTAAATAAAGGACAGAATAAAATTGTAGAAAATGTTTCAACAGATGATGATGTTTTCTTGACTGCAGCTTACTCTCTTGGCCACCATGCTTTTGCTGTTGAAGTTTTGAGCATATCATCATGTTTCTAGTATCATTGTATCAAGTCTGTACTTGTTCCTGACCGGATGTTTTCTAGCTTATTGGCCAAAAATAGCCATCAACTGATGCATGGGATCCTTGCATTGAGAGTCATATTATAGCACTCTTTAACAGTCCCACAGAGTGCCTCCAGTTGGGCTGTGCAGTAAGTGATCTTTACCAGTCCTGTGAGGTTGTCGGCCTAGAATTGCAGTTGTTCAGGCACGTCATCTTGAAAGAATGAAGCTGGTTTATCTTCACATTGGCTACAGATGTTGACTTCCTATGTTTAGACCTAATGTTTTAAGTTTCTGTTGTAATTTAGACTGACACAATTTTATCATTTGCTGATGCTCCTCATCAACAATTGACAGGAGGTCGTATATGTTATTACTAGATTGTTTCTGTGTTCGTACTTTGCTAGGGTTATCGTTGTTCGCGCTGTCTCTACACTCAGCACTGCAGTGGATGTGAACTCAGTCGCGATGGGCAACTGAGTCTTCAGCCAAGCGACCATCTCGTTGCGAAATTTACTGATCTCAGCGAAGCACATATGGAATCGGCCAAGCGATTTGATGACCACGTTTCCATGGAAAAGCTTCGTTCATCAGCTCCTTTAACTCTCTACAATTGCTTCCAAGCATTCACTGACAGGTAATTGGTTATTAAGAATAATAAGATTATTTAGGAATAACAATAATAATATCACCAATGAGGGCTTGAATGATTGAGCAGTTGTCTTTTCTATTTTTGCCACAGCATTATATATTGTTTAAGTTCAGTTACTCATAGAAGATTAGAGTCAATAGATATAAACTGTGGTAATGAAGCTACTAGATTACGCTGAAACATCTCAGACTATTCTGCATATAACAATGTCATGTTCCTATCAGCTTGTTTCAATTACATCCCTAAACTAATTCAAATTACAACTACTTTGTATTTAGTATATTAAATTTAAATTAAACCTTGGTCATTTAAATTACAAAAACATTAATGTCCATTACAATAATGGCATTCTTGATTTACTCTTCTTCAGTTTAAATTTTAAGTAGGGTTGAAGTGCAACACCAGTTATGCATAAACACTACAAGTCTCATATCTGTGATGAATGACAGAGATCAGAAACAAGTTATTTACAATAATTTTCAGGGCCGTACCGAGGGGGATCAGCGGGGCCTAGGCTCCGGGCACAAATGTGGAAAGGACACAAATTTCAGGATGGAATAACTTATTGTTCCATAAATGCACTATTTTCAAAATGTGGGGGGTGCCAAATTGATGCAATGCAAAGGGCGCAATTAACTAGGCACAGGGCACAATTATAGCTCGGTACAGCCGTGATAATTTGTATGTATTGATTCCAGAGAACATAATTTACAGCAGAGGAAAGTTACCCTATGAAGTGTATTTCTATCAATCTGCAGTTTTTGACTCAACCTTAACAACAAGTTGTAAAGTGAGGCAAAGTATACTAGCTGATTTGGAATACTGAACAGTAATTTTTATTCTGGTCAATTCCAGTCACATCGAGTGAGCCTTCATCATCCTCATCAGCTTCTTGTAACTCAATGTGTTCCAATACAAAGTGAGAAAGTGTGACCTTACAGACTTTGGTCATGTTTGAAGCAGATTTTGCAAAACGAGCACAACTAGTTAGTATTAGCCCAATGTTAGCTGTTTGAAAATCATTTACAGTAGGACAATTACCCCATTTCAATTACAATAATTGAAGGTTTCATCAAAAAAAATTACAATTTTTAGCTGAGAATATAGAAAGCTGAATATTTTTACATGACAGTTTCATTCTGACATGTTTTAGAAGATATTAATAATGGATTTGATGTTATTAATGATCTGTGGTAATTCACCATTTAATTAATGACTATGAAGTGTTCATTGTCATCTGTGGATGACTGATATCTGATTGATGAAACTTGTAGTGAATTGCTAGATGAGCACAATCCTTGGTTCTGTCCTAAGTGCCGTAAGAATCAGTGCGCTAAGAAAACCATCTCGGTTTGGCGCTATCCAGACACCCTCGTTGTCTATCTGAAAAGGTATTTTGTGGTTTGTCCTTATTGCTTCATTTTATGGACAATGGATACATAAGTTGCTATATTTGTATATACTTTTGCATCATCACAATCAGGCAAGATATAATTAGACTGATTTATTTTGCATTTTTTTTATTATTTGTGAAGAATTTGGACAAAGTTTGTGACTATTTCTGGTGTTGATGTGAATTTAATGCATGAGTTTCTGTTCAAATTTTCATATTTAAAACTTTGCTATTAAAAAAATTTCTTTTTTATTTGAACTCTGGTTGTTGGTACTTTTTTCGTAAGTGAGATGATTTAACTTTTACATAGGAAAATACATTAAAATAAAGTATTTGAAGTAATTAAAAATAATTGAATAAATTGCTTTGACTGAAAAAAAATATTTCTTTAAAAATGCACAATTAATGGTTATTGATATGAATTGAATTACTCCTAATTGGGCTTTGTAACATTAAATTGTGGTAATACAGCTTTTAAATAAGAAAATAGAGTTGATACAGAGAACAGACCCATTGGACCTATGTTTCCATTACTAATATGTGAGGCGAGGGGTCAAAACTCACTTCTTGTCAGCTCCTAGTTATTGAGATAAAGGCTGAAATAAGTGATAGGGGTCAAAAACACATAAAATCGTTTTATGATATATTGTTACAAATAGATATGTCTTCTTTCAATATCTGAAATAAAAAATGTTGAATTCAAGTATTTAGTTAGAGAAAAATGACTTTTAATGAATATGCTGTCAAGATTTGCATCGCTATATCTGCATGTTTTCAGAGGTCAACAACCTAGATTAAGTTCGCCCACCTGCCATAATTGCAAAGTAGCAAACAGATTTTGATGCCATGTGCTTTATTTCATACAGAATCTCATGTATGTGCATATATGTGTATATATATATATATTTGTATGCTTGTATATGTGTAATCACTGTGTATGCTTCACATTTCATATAATTTTTTATTAGGCATAGAGCTGTTTCGTTTTGGATCCAGGGCTACCACTTATTAGACCTAGGGCAGTCGCGTGCTCTCTTAATGAAAGGTCAGATGGTCAAAGCGTTAAACAAAGATAATTGTGTTGTCAGCAACATTGTGAAATAATGTATTTTTGATGCAGTCGATTTGTTAATTTCACAATTATTGTTGCAATTGTGAGAACTCAGTTCGTTGTCATTGATTTTAGATTTGTATATCATGAGCTTTCAAGCACAAAGATTGACAGCAAAGTGATTTTTCCAGTGGAAAAACTGGATCTTTCCAACTACACATCTGGTCCACAAACGGATAGTTTGGCCTATGACCTGCAGAGCTGTGTGTGCCATTTTGGAGGTTTGTCAGTATTTTCTTTCTGCAGTTATTGAATTTTTTGTGTTTTCATTGTTTCTATGCATTTCCTATGGAAGGTCTAATCTATTGACCTTTTTCATTTGTCCTATATATTAAGTCTTATAGTATAGCATTGTGAGTCTTGCTTTCAGAATTGCTTATTTCAAACTGACATACTGTATACTGCAATATGACTCCCAAGTACAGTATGAATAGATGATGAAAAGTTATTATAGGAGTCGAATTTAACTGTCGGCAGCCGTGTAAGGCGCCCACGAGATTGTACGTCTTATTTTGCCAATGCCGCCACCTAGCAAAATAAGAACTAGTAAACTTTATGGGAAGTGATTATAAACTCGTTTCCTCGGCTTTGAATACCAGTGTCTTAACTATTGTGCTACGGATGTACTGGAAATAAAAATGAGTGGTAGGTTGACTGTTATCTCTGGTTTTGAAACTTTTCAGAAACTGCATGCGTCTGTAGAGCTTTAGCCAATAATGGTATTTGATGCATCATTTGTCACATTATTTAAAGAGAATAACCTTAAATCTTAAATAAGAATTTTTAAATTCATAGCAATATGTGCTACTAATTTTGCTGAATTTTGCTAGTTTACTAATTATTTTTACACTTGTTTTATTTCTTTACTGAGCAAAGAGAAGAATAATGTGAAAGTTTATTTTGTTTTGTTGTGTCAATCAGGAGCTAATTCTGGCCACTACACAGCCTATGCTAAGCACCCAATCAAAGAGGAATGGTACTACATCAATGATGAAACAACAGTGAAGCAGGAGCCTCATGAAGCAGACTACAGCCATGCCTATGTGCTGTTCTATCAGCGAAAAGGTTGGACGAACTGTAGGAAATTGTTCAGGGTTTAATACTAGAAGCATGGGTTGATACTGATGATGACCTCACTGTGGCAATATTTCCTATCTTATCTTGGGACCTACATGAAAGCACTTCAGTCTCATCAACAACATATTGAGATGTCCCTAAAAGGTTCTTTGACAATGGTACTGACTGATATGGTTGAGTATCAGTTCTTGGAAAAACCTTAAAGGTTTTTTCCCTCATAGCCAGTATTTATTTGACCATATACCAAACCTGATCCAACCTGTGTTGTCAAACTAGTAAATGAATGTAAATGAATATATTTCTATGCAGAGTAACTTATTTCAGATTGATCAGTCTTTGTGATTGACGTTGCTACTTTCATTTCAGTCGCTGTAATTAAAATCCGATTTTATGCATTTATGCTTTAATATCAATTATGTTTAATTGTGCCATCTCACCTGCTTTTGTCAAACATCTTCAGGTAAACCTGTGTCTTTTCGCCTGCCTCCGAAGACGGGCTGCGATGACAACGTGGATTCTGATTGTGCCTTGAATTCTGGCATCTCGCCCGTTGCTCTGGCTCATCAAATGTCACCTGTACGAGATGATGCTGAGACCCCCTATGGAATGGGTGACCAGGGTACCAGCGCTACTGACCTGACCAGTGCAAGCTGCTATGATTTCTATTCATAAACTGATCACACAATGGTCAATCGTTGTGTATTCATTCACTGCACAGCAATAGCTTCATTTCATAATTAATTTGGTTTTAAAGAGACAACAAGAGGATATTTCCAAGTGTGTTTTGTTATTCTTTATCTTTCCTTTATATATGCCCACAGCTAAACAAATCAGATAAAATATTGCAACAGCGAACAATTTTTACTAGAGAAATGTGAATGGTTAAACAGATGCATGCGTAACTTAGTTAATCTTTTACTCGTCTGTCTGGCTCTTCTGTTTAGCTATATATGTTGGACAATTTAATGATTGTAACTTAGGTCTTTATGTAGCACTGTTTGCATGTAACTGTGGCATTTAAAAAATACCTGGGCTGTGGAGAGTGCATTTCATTTTGTAATTTTATCGAGTGTTTTAGGAACAAATTTGTGCAAAATTATTCCTGGGTTAAAATCTTGAAACTTATGTGTTGTCCAGAATATGTGAGTTACATACCTGTACATTTATTATATATGGAACTTGGACCAAAAATATACCACAAAATAAGAAGCAACTGGTTTTCTTGCTGTAGTCTTCTTTACATCAACCTTATGCTGTTTGTGTGTAATACATTTGCATATTTAATTTTTCACATAAATACATTTCACTGTTCTCTTGCAGAATATAACTATTCAGAATAAAGAGTTAGAAGAGCAGAGTATGAAATGCATCAACTAAGTATAATTGTTCAGTTAACCGTAGTCTCAGGAAATTCCCCTTGTTGAGAAGTTTTCATGCATAACTTTAAACAGGAAGAGATATTAAAAATCCTCTGGCAACATTTCCTGAATATGTTTTACTTTTACCTGCAAACCATCTTTCATGAGGTTACTCTTGCTTGATGCTGCACAATATGATTTCTTTGTTCAATTTTATTCATCATAGTACTTAGAAATGGTGTCCAGGTGCTCTGATCTTCAACACTCCAAACCTAAAGTTGTTTACTTAAAGTATTGTTCTAGAAAATGATCTTGGCATCTAGCTATATTTTGGGTGGGATAAATTTGCACAATATATTTTCACACTTGCTAGTTGTTGTGAAATTCGTAGTGTCACGTGCCACAACATTTAAGGTTAAAGTGACATAGTTGTAAAGATCTCTAAAGCTACAAGTTTTCTACTATAAGGAATCAAAAAAAAATGAGAAAAGCCCATGCTTATGTTCCACGAACAAAGTGACTTGATGTCACTCAGCACGACGTTCCAAATTACCATTTGTTTCTCCATAGCCACAACTTTTAGAATGGTGATGGTAAGTGACTGGTCAATTTGTCTGTGACAGTTCAGGCGACCTCAATATGTTTATTATTATTAATTAAATTTGTAACGTGTGCAAGGTCACCGAAATGTGAATCCGAGGAGCAGATACACAGAAGCTGGTCTGAAAGTTTGGCCAGCAAAATAACTTAATTACTACATGTGTAGAAGAGCAAAGGAATCTGCGCCTATGCAAGGATGAGACTGAAGCGCAAGATAAGATGGAGCATATTGCCGCAGTGCAACATGCAAGTCTTTGCAGTGGTTGGTCCCTCATTCTGTAACATGCTTCCATGCAGTCTGTGACATCAGCTTCAACTTTCGATTTCTTTACAAGTAGTTGAAGACCATTCTGTTTGACTGGTCAGGAGCATGTCTGAGAAGTTTTTTGTGAAGAGTTCCTATATGAATAAGCACTCGAATCAGTGTTGGGCACTAGACCAAAACCTCGAGACCAAGACCGGGCGGTCCGAGACCAAGACCGGGTGGAACGAGACCAAGACCGAGGGTCCAAGACCGATACTCTTTTTTATAAACAATTCAATTTATTAAGACGCTAAAATGAAATAACACGCTTAAAACATTAATTTTATTGCTGAAGAATACTAATATTAAAAATGGTCCAGAAAACAATTTTACCAGCCAGTCTGAACTTTTGCGGGGTCAGCCTGGCCTTGGCTTTGGCCTGAGAATATCACACTACAAATTACTCCTACCATACGATAGGTTCTAAATAAGACATCTGAACAAGTAGATCAACGTTCCGTTTGAATGGTGTAGGCCTACTTATACTCTGAATTGTAGGTTAACTGACTACACGTGGCCAACCACATAATTATTAGCTTGTTAGAAAACCTTGACATTTGTGAAAGCAAATTTTGAAATGGCTGGTTCCGTTGCAAATGCATTTTTTGCCCATAGTAACATGTATATACTGTATAGATGGTCAGCACATCATAAATCGATAACAAGCGCTTAGGGCCTAAACATCCGGTGTCTCTAATAATCAAAAATAACCGACAACTATCAAAGATATTGCTCTGATAAGGCAAATGACCAAGAACGCTAACCTAAGACCAATCCCAAGACCGTTCTTTTAAGACCAAGACCGATGCATTCGAGACCAAGACCGTAGTTTTCCGGTCTCGAGACCAAGACCTCGAGACCACATCCCTGCTTACAATTACAATCAAACAGCGATCTTACACTAACAAATGGGTTTTGCATGGTACACGGCTCAATTCCACCTGTATAAAGCTGTATACTGTAGTGTGCCCAAACCAATCAACTGAGGTGCAGCATTTAATACAAACTGAAATTTATTTTATGCAGGAAACACTTTGTCTAGCATAGATAACATTAGCATAATCAATCCTGATACATATAAATCCGAGCTTCAGGGTAGTCGCAGCTAGAGTTGCAAGAGAAAACAGTAGATGAGGTCATCTTTATGCTATTGCTCAGACATTTGGTATGCACAATGATCAATGTACTTCCAGGTGTTCAGATCTCTAACATTACAAACCTAAAGTTTATATTACTTCAAGAAATGCCATTATATTAGCTCAACAAATTGGACTAGCCCGTTTCTTTGGTGTCTGGCAAACAAGTGATAAATCAAGTTAATATCCAAAGCAGAACACATGAAATGGCCAAAACCTCGAATAACAGGGTGCCAAGACAAGAGCTTTGCAGCTGCAACTTCTTATTTTGATATGAAAAACTTATAAAATTATTTAAAACATTTACAGTTCCTGACAATGCATTTCATTCATTGATCAAGTTCCTTTAATTTAAAGTCTTTAATTTTTTCACCTACATACAGTGTCACACAAAGACCACATACAAAAGTATAATATTTAAGACATGATCGGGCGAGATATAAAACGTACGACATAGATAACAGCAGTAAATTTGTTTGACATGACACAAACACAAACGTTTTGAATCTGGCTGGATTTGCATAATAACTTCTTGCTTTGCCAATGCTAACCAAAGCACTTGGCTTATAACAACCACATGCAGAAATCACTAAAAATTCAAAGGCTAACATCTATATAAAATCTTAAAACAGATCAATAATCATTCTTTGTTTTAGGATAATTCTGCAAAAGTGTAAATGGTATATGCTTAGATCACTTGTATATCTTAAACAAGTTGGATGACATGTTCCAATAACTAATTGGCACCAAGTTGCTGTTCTATGTTCATTCTGATGATGTCTTTAGCTTGTTGCACACTGGCATTTAGACATATCTCACCCAAAACACTTCAGTATTCCTTAACAAAACAGGATCCTCTTACATCATTTAACAACTGTTTTCAAGTGCAGCTTGATAGCTGCTTTCCCAAAAATCATATGGTAACATCACCCAACCAAACTGCATGATCATGCAAGTCAACAATATAATGACTTCGATTCAGAAGACAAAAGGCCAACCATTTTAATCTTTTCTATGTAACACTACAGTCCACATGTAGGCATAATACCAATGTAGGAAAATGTGGTCTTTTAATAGCTAAAAGTATCCTTAAGTATCGCATTTCAGGTTGGAAACATTATCCAGCAAAAGCAAAGTGACATTTTATAACCTTATATAAGAAATAAGATGAATCCGACAACCATACCTGTTAAATATCAAGAGGTAAATGGCACAAATGAACTGGCAAAAATCAGAATTTGCCAAAAGAAGTCTACATAATATTAACAGATGCAAAAGACCAATGCTGAACTTCATGAACATGCATACACTGAATGAAGCAAGACAAGATTACATGAAATGATGCTAAGTACAACTTTTTGACTATGAAACCATCCTTGGCTCTTTCAAAAGCCGGTAAAAACTGTCAGTGAAAACGATACTGTCTAGCAGGTTTAAGGTTTATGTATGTATTTTTTGCATCATCATCTTCTGGCTTCTTTATCTCGGTAAATCGTTCGCCTTTAATGCTAACAACTTTGCTGTCAAGATAACGAACTAATTTTTTTGGCTCCTGCAATAAATACAGAAATAAACTTTTACTACCTAAGAACAGTAGCTTTCTTGTAATCTAGCTCCATGCCAGTTTTATTACTTAACTTGGAATCTTCAAACTGTTTTTCCTTATGTACACAGCGCTTTTAGGCTGTAACAGTTGCTACCTCTTGTAATCTGTTGCCACTCATCAGAGGCCTATAACTAGGGGAACAGGAATTGTTAAATTGTTCAGAAATTGTTTAGAAATTCTGTCTGCTATAGTGGAAGTCTTTGTCACAAGGATTATTCATAGTAGTATCATAGGGTCAATATAATGCTACGTTATAGTTAGACAGACCACTCCAGGGAGGCATTGCTTAAGGCTAGATCTGGGTCACTATATAGGTAGTCATTGCTTGTGCACTAGTGATGATATTAGTTGGTCTGACGGCCTGTATTTTTAGTAAAGGTATTCGGCCGGCTTCAGAGGTCAAAACTAGTGACTCGTTGGATACATTGTCGGTGGTGTTCTTATATCTGGTTGGTCAGAACTGGGTGACCTGGCAGTCTGTTTCACAGATCAGGCTTACTAGAGGAACAGTATTCTTGGATCAGGTCCCTCAGATTCGGCTGACCCCGCTGCTCGGTCTGACCGCACTGCCACTCTGTCTGACTACGAGATTCGGTATAAAATAGCCGCGCACTAAAGACAAAGGGCCTGTCTGGTTGGAATCGCTCGTTGTCCGTGGGTTCATTAAGGTATAGTCAAGTAGATTAAGATCTTGGGAAGACTGCCGCTAGTGATGCATTGGTGAACTCCGCTATTGAACGTAGACGGTAACTGTGTCATTATCTAGATAAAATTATTCATATATTTATTATTATTATTCTGAAATCTCAAACTGAGTAATTGATTATCAACTTTATATATGCGAACTCATTATCAGCGTGATAGTGTATAAGTGAAAGAACTCTTAAAGCTTGTATACTAGGTCATCTAAACACGCTGTGCAGATTAAGTTTAATGTTCATTTCTAAAGTCTTTTGATTATTATTAGAGTTATCGTTTACGTGTTAATAAAACAATTTATTTCGTTATATTTTAAACCTCTCGTGCGAGTTGCTAAGCTCACCCATAATTTCCTGTAAGTAGATACTTCGTACTAGATGATAGTAGAGATATGATAGCTTTAGCTTTACATGTGCAATAACCCTTCAGGAAATTTAAGAATTAGAAAATGATTGGCACTCTGGTGGTGGTTTTTAATGACCCAGTCCACTCTATCCAGTTGTGTCCAATCTGCAGATTTGGTGCTAATTGAAAAGAGAAAGTGCAGCAGAAGTTGCTGTTGAACCTCAAAGGTTTATTTCCCAATAGTGCTCCGAGGATGACTTAGCTAATAAAGTTTCTGCCAATGTAAATTTCAATACTTCTGACACATTAACTACATTAGACAACCACATCAGAGGAATAAGTGAGATGTACACACGGATTTTGGAGCAGTTGGTCTATGTTGTTTCTTGTCTTCATCTGTATCAACATACGAGTACCTAAAAAAGAATTCAACACTTTTAAAATATGGCTTGAGACCTGTTTCTATAATCTAGTTCAGCAGTTTCAAAACTATTTCATTGCACCACCAGGTAAAAATATCGAATGTTGGCATACTCCCAGAAAAGGTCAGATCAAAAACAACAGTCGAGCCAAAGTCCCATTGCATTTAATCACTGGCGGAAACATCGGAAGTTCTCCTGCTCATGATTTATGCTTTTGCAAGTCATCAAATTGACTTTGTCTCAAGACCCAACTGATTTGGTTTGGAACGAAGCAACAATTACTTAATCATGACCTTTTACTGCAGAGGCTAAAATGATGCTTTAGATTTGGCTCAAATTCAATATTAGTACCGGCACAACTAATTTTAAAACTGTAAATTATATCATTAAGCCTTCCTGCTTTCGACTTTTAAAACTGGTATTAAAATTCTAAAAACTTTCCCTTGCTGAGCAAATGTGAACTGACAGATAAAGAGAACTCACTTGGCCAAAATGGATTTCTTTGTATGATGGTCATCAAATTCACCAAATGCTTCAGGAATATCAGAACGACACTTCTGGCCATCCTAGACAAAACATCCATAATATTAAGTCCAACTAGTAGACATAGACAGAGGAGGATGAACTGACCAACAGCTTCAATGAAAGAATGGATGTAATGACACAGTTAAACAATAACACACAGAGTGACTTTGGACAAGAGTGCAATGATAAAAATAAAAATTAAGACATGATGAGTATATGCAAGCAGAAGAATGACTATAGTCAGTAAGTCAGTCAGGTCAAATCAACTCAGCACCCAATATGATCATCTCCAAGTTGCCTTAAATTTGGCAGCATCATTCAACTTGATGAGAAACAGGCAAAACCAAGAAAATAGATTTTGGGCCGTTCCATATCCTAGATGCTATCCGGACATTATCCTAGGACAATATCCCCAACCCCAATTTTTCACTATATCCAGTAAACAGGAAGTCTGCCAATGTCCATCCATGATAACTGTCATCAATCCATAAATGTACAGCATGAAGTTGACTAAGACCACAGACTTTGCTCGACTGTGCCAGGGATTCGTCCGTTTCCTGGCGATGTAGGACCCAGACGACAGCATTCTCCAGGTTACCATCTGATAGAACAAGGCAGTGGACGAGTTCAGTTGTACTAGCATCTGGAAACATCTCTCGGAGAGTATCCAAATCCTCCTGGTGCACTTCATCTGAATCCTGAGTGGAAAAGATAGACAAACCAAAAATATTAGTACACTGTTCATTCATTTGTTCAGAGACAGCCCCAACTAAACCATGGCTATACATATTTGTCTTGAGCAACTTGTGAAACAAAAGCACAGTGCTCTGAGAGGAGAGTGTTCAAGGTGGAAGGGTCAACAACTGAGAAGGTGCGGCGCTATGTGATCGAGGTGCTTGCACGATGCACCAGAAGATCGCTACCAGAGGAAGAACGAAGAGGTGGAATGCTCGCCATTAGAGCTCCCACAGATAGGCCAGGGCAGAGCCAAGAAAGCATAGCCAGCACGGCTATTTTACGGCTGGTGCATTGCAAGATGGGAAGCCAGTGCAAAGAATCATGCATGTAGTCCGAGACAGGAGTGCATTAAGAAAAGTTCCCAATGAGACAGGCAGCAGAGCGATGAATCGATTGGGAAGCAAAGTCACTATATACATGCTGTAGATGGATTTATTATACAACCATGGTAAACACAGCACATCCGTGTTGCCAAAAGAGACACTTTAATAATGTTCAGGTGGTATCTGTGCTTCCGCTAAAACATCCAACAACCCCTACGGCTGCACTCTCAAAGACTGCAATTAACAACCGGCTGAACAGAATTGTCTTTACCTCACCTCCACATGTGCCATTCTCCCACAAAACTTATGCTCAGAATACCTATAGCTATGTGTACTCACAGAAGACACAGAATTAGATGTTGCACTTGAAGCAGATCTGCTTCGAATCCTTTTTGGTCCGCTTGGCTCCCTCTCATTCTGACCTGAGTCGCCCAGTGGCACACTCTTGCTCAGTCGGAATGCACTCATGTCAAGACAGGACAACGTTGTCAGCTCAATGTCAGATGAACTGGACGGTGAGTCAACATTGAACGTCATGTTGCTAAGTTGATTGGCAAGTTCAAACATCCACTCAGACACTTCGACACTGTGATGATAAAAAAGCACAAACAACAGATGAGGATAGGCACACCATCATTCAGACTTCAGAGACATACTCTCAAGCACACCATAACCCTCAGAACCTAATAGTTCTTTTGAGAACTATCAAATAAAATTTTTTAATAATCCTATCACTTCACAATCATCCATGAAAATTCTTAGAGTAATGAAAGCAGAATCGGATAAAGAATTTGTTTAATTCCTGAAAAAAATACATCACAAATAACTTTGCTGATCACCAATGCCACAATTGACCACTAATTTACAGCCTTGGATGATAAACCCAAAAGAAAATTTATATCATCGTAGGTGGCGTTGTTTTCGTCAAAGAAAACGGCAATTAACGAAATTGAAATTTTGTTTCAATATTCGACTAGAATACGCAGACAACTGAAACTAAAAGGAAAGTTAAGGCAACAAAAACTCAAACGAAGACAGATGAAACGGAAACTAAAACAATAGTTAGGGATGAACTGAAACTTCAATGTACGTGGTATACAATACATATCCTATACATATCCTATACCATTTACGTTGAAGAATACTATTTTAGTCTTCCAGCAACACACAACAAATGTTAAAACATAAATAAAGTGTGCCACATAGAACCCCTATTAGGCTCTCATTATTGAATCATTGACATTAAAAACCTGTTAAAATCTTGGAATCCTGGAATATAAGCTTCCATCATTTCCGTAAACTGATCTACGTCAAATACTTCATCCTCTACTGAAGAATTGCCGAGCTCTTCAAGAATACTGATCATGTAATTCAGTACAATGTCATCAATGGAACTGAAAAATCCATAACAATTTTGTACTTACAGTCAATGCTAATAGCAGCATTGAGTCTAGAAAGAGGGAATGATTCTATAAGTATATAAATGAAATTCTGATAAATGATCAACTATAATAACCAACAAGAGCACATAAAAAACGACAACAGGATGATGATTGCAACTTAAAGTATGGTTAAAAGCCTTCTAAGACATCTGACAATAACAACATAAACTAATTGATAGCATTAACTCTGGTGCTGTAATAGATCATTTATTTATTTATTTTTATTTATTACCAAAATTTGATACCGCCCTTCTTCCAACATTTTTGCTCCGACGGCGCAATTGCAGTTGTACTGCAGAGCAAATGTGCACGAAGGACTTGCTCAAGGTCCCTACACAGTGACTCCCCGTACGGGTGTAGGACAAAATCCCTCTGACAAAAACCCCTCTGACATAAACCCCCTTTTTAGGCAGGACATAAACTCCCGCGGACAAAAAACCCCTCTTGCCCTTACTAGCTTCTGCAATTAGAAGCCAGACCATAATAACTGACACTACTAACACAGTTTGCACAGCATTACAAGTGACACTCAGTACTACTTTTGGTCTAACTCAGAGGCGTCCAGATAGGGAGCAGGGGGTATTTTTTTAGTCTTATCTTGACTATCTGACACTTGGAACCAGAGTGTTTGCATCTATCAGTTAGAGGAGGATTGAAGCCTCTGGTCTAACTTATATAAGAAATCGTGTCACAGATAACACACATATGCTCTGCATAGACTCACCTGACGCGACTGAAAAAGCCGTGTCACAGATAGCCTGCATTACGCACAGTTGTGCCTTCAGTGTACATAAACCTATCATACATTAACAACAAAAAGACCAAGGAAATAATTAACTGTTTGCTATTTAACTATTGGACAACGATACCTGAGTGACCGCATCAGACTTTGAAATGACACATATGACTCATGCTTTACTTGAGACTTTAAAGTATACACATGTTTCTAAATAATAAAAGTTAAAAAAATTAATTCTTATGGAAGGTTTTGTCCTACTTGGGAGGGGGGGGGAGTGTTTTGTCAGAGGGGTTATTTTGTCAGAGGGTGTTTTGTTGGGGTGTTTTGTCAGAGGAGGTTTTGTCCGCGACCCCCCGGTGGAGGGTCGAACCCGCTCGCTCAGCATACACTAAACGTTACGGGCTGGCTGCTCTAACTGATCAGCCACTGTGCCACACACATATCATATATTGGACTAGTACTACACATTCTAATCAACATTGGCATGATTTCAGTTTCAGCATTAACTATAGAAGTTCAGCTACAAAATATGTCTACACTGTATCCATCCTTCAAAGAAAAAATATTTCAACACATACCTGACAGAAGCTTCTGCCGAATGTCGCCTCAGAAATTCCGAAAGTGCATTCTTAATAAACTTCTCTCTCGTCTGCATCACCTAGAAATATCAAATTAACACAAGTATAATACTGCCTCCATATAAAGCCCAGCTTAACCAACTATCAGATATCACTCTTAGAAAATATGCATACATATGTTATGGCTACCCTTGTCACGCTCAATAATTTTATCAGCAGAGATACTTTATCACTGTGGCTGTCCATTTGAATGGGCGCCATGCCATGTTGTTCCCAGTGCGCAGTGCGTTACACAAAAGAGAACGCATTCCTTTATTTTTTGCGGTCGCTCTTCAAGCGGCACTAAATACTGCATTAGCGTCTTTCAAAAAACAAGATATAACGCATACCAGTGCAGCTTAGAATCTACAAATAACTGATCTACAGATCAGCAGTTAAATAATTTTATATTTCATAAAATGCTGCGAAATCGAAACTTTATTACGTTCTTACTGACAGAGGTTTATATTTGGAAACTAGAATATTTGGAAACTAGAATTACTTCCTGTGCGCCATTTAATTTGTGTGGCTCCAAATAAAACCACCCACTAGATGTCAGCTGTACTCAACATTCAGCCATATACTAAAGCAAGCAAATAATAATATAATTTGTATCTGACAAGCGCACATGAATTACATTGTATACAACGACCACATACATTTTTAAATAGACCATAACAGTTGCAGACAATGAGGTTATAAATAGCACATAATATATATATATATATATATATATATATAACAAATCTCAATGGTTGCAGATTATAATGACAAAATCACAGATGCACAACTCAAAGAGTCGTTGAGCGACAGATTGGATTGGACTAATCTCATTGGACGAACTATTAAGAAATTGTAAACAATTAATTTAATTTACAAAATGTCTTTTAGAATGATTCCGTTATCTTTTGGATACAATTAAATAAAGTGCACAAGATCCCGAAAATTTGCACAAAAGCAGTTTGACTGTAGACAGGCTCAACGCAGTAGAAGGTTAACCAGTCGTCGAGTGAAATGCATGTGATGGAAAGTTACTATAAGCCTGAAGTAAGATATGGAGATTAACGGCAATGAGTCCTCGATTGAGCTCTTGTGTGCACTGTGCACAGTGCATACCAAAGTTGCCCACAGGTAATTTAAACTCTTTGGGGTCCATTGTTCATGACCCGATCCAGAGGCCGTCCATAAAATGATGTCACATGATGTGCGCGCGTGGCTCTGTTGATCGGTTGATGCGGCAGGGCGCGCGTGTGTCTGTTGATCTGTGTCTAACAGAGGCAGTGTTGTGGTATATGCCAAGTGAGCAAGAAAATTTATATATATAGCATAAAATTTCAGCCATTTTACCATCTACCTACCAAAAGTTATCATAATTGGTGGAAATTTGACGAAGTTCTGACAGAAACAATTTTACACAGTCTATTTTGAGACACGGTGTATATTCCATGAAGGTGCGAGTTTGCTTTATATCCGTGGGAGATTGGAGAGGCATAAAGTTTGGATTGTTTCGAGTTATTGTCATTAAACATTTATTTAATAGCTGTAATGATTTTGCCAGAGCCTTTCATCTCCAGGAGTGCATAAAATTGCAGTAATCAGGCCTATACTTTCTCCATTTCTACTCGTTCTAATATATAGTTTCAAGAATTTTTATAGTTATATAGTTACTTTTTTGATAATTGTAGGAAAATTTCCATTACATTCTGGATATCTGTTTTTTCGGAGGGTACGTGGTTTGTGACGGGGGTCATGGCATTTGTGACGACGTGTGACGAAGGGTGGAGGGGTCAGAAATCGTCCAAAATTGCCTGATGTCATTTATGGACGGCCCCTACTATAAAGATTCAATTAATTATATAGTTATAATTACTCTAAGCTTGATTGATTAATTATAAGAACATTTGCATATATGACATTATGCACATCTGGCTTCTAGGGATGGGTGTTCAGAGCTTCTGTGATGTCATATTGGAGAGGGGTATGACTTTTGTGACGAAGTGTGACGAGGGGAGGGTTGAAATTCGTCTTAAGTAGCGTGACGTCATTTATGGCGACCCTCCATCCAAAATGGACCCTACTTCTGAATCAATATATCCGACATAACCATAGAAATGCATAACCCGAACCAATCCGACCCGGCGGGTCGCCTTTGGTTCTAATTGTACTAACACTATTAGAATAATCGTCAAATTCTAACGTCGTAAACACAGAACGCAGCCAGGCCGATATATAGGATAATAATAATATTAAATTTCAAGCTCAAAATTATTAAACGTATAAGTAAAGATCTACCATTCGTTTGTTCTATATAGTTTAGTAAAAACTAAGACTTACTTTTTTTCATAAATTCATGCAAAAGAATACCTGCAATTACTATAGGCACGGGTAAGTTTCGGGGTCGTACTCGGCACCGGTCGCTAATCGGTGACGTGGGACTTCCGGGTTCCCAACCGTGTATAACCCCTCGAGTCTTCGTGAGTCTAGAGAGTTTAAACCACCTCCTTCTTAGATTAAGGGTCGGAATCGGTTAGCTTCCTCAAAACTTGACCACATAGAAGAAGGGCCTAGTCTATCCAGCATTTTATAATCTGGACGCAATCTTCCTTTTAAGCGCTCACTTCTACGCAGAAAATCAGGGGCTGTACTGGCTTTCTGAACCAGTGACAAATTCCTTAAATCACGTGATGACGAGTATAAAGGTTGGCTGATGGTATAGGGCACGGCGTCACAGGGTGCGGCAATTGCTGTATCAATGCAATCAGGGTTCGAAGCTCGACTCACGGATCCCCGAGTGGAACCTTCTACTCTTTCCAACCTCTCGCTAAGTTCTGATAGATTAGCCAATTGTTCAGACTGACTTCTAACTAAATCTGCATGACTCTGAGAGATTTGAGCTAGTTTCTATCCTGTTCTCTGATTCTAATTGATTCTTTGACATGCTATCTGGTTTAATAAACAACCTGTCAAGTGCAGAATCAAGTCTACTGAAAGGTGAATTTATCCTTTCTACCTCAGTAGCCAATCCTACTTGATGTAAAGACTTCTGAGAAATCATGAAAGAATATGAAGAAGTTTAATTGGAAGCAATAACAGAAAAGTAGTCAATTCACAGACAAGTATTCCAAATAAAATCACAAGGATCACAATCAATGTCCAAGTCACAAGTCTGAAATAAAAGTGCTTCATATTAAGCATACATCAGTCAACCTATATATATATATTCTCAGTCAGAATAATTCAATCTCCTGACCCTAACCTATGCGATCAGCAATAATGTTCCCTAAATTTCATATCTAGGTGGGCATAATTAAATACAAAATGGATGGCACTTAATCTCAAAATCTGGACTGTCACGATTCAGCAATTTGGGAACGATCAATGAACAAATCCAGTAGAATACACATCCACGGGATGAATCCAATGGCAATAGTGCTTTCTAATTCAATAGATCGCAACTGATGAACTTAGTATACTTCACTACTAAATTCGATTCTCAAACGCTAATATCACGGTTTTCACGGCTCAGCTTATCCGAAATTCTCTGTATATAGGCATACAGCACTATCACAGACGACGACGACTCTCGGGTAACTGACAATGGGCTAGACTCTAGAGGGTACTCTTCCTTACATAGGAACTAGGTTCTACATCATTTCGCGGGAGGGGGGAAACTGTCAAAACCCCTCCCTTGGAGTACCAAATATGCCTTGTCGGAGATCAACGCGCCGAGCGATTTATCAGCCTTTTGAAGACAGGCAATCGTCCGATTAGCACACACTGACTTCGGCTCCATCAAACCGGACCACCTATGTAGTATCTAATGCATCATCGTGACCTTGCTTGACCTTAATAATGATACAATACCCTTAAATGACAATCAGTAATGTAAGACATGTAAAATAACTCTTTGGCAAGCACTTATAGGGACTTACACTCGTACGAGTTTGGCGCGCAAGCCCCGCAGCCCCGGCCTTGCTTCCTATGCTAACTCACACACTCGTGGTATATCCGTCAATTGATCTTTCGTTTTCTCTCTCTCATGAATTAATGAGAAATTATTCCATACTACAGATTGTTCGGGGTTGGAAAAATAAAATCCGATGATGCCCTAAGTTTACATTCTCAGTCCGTCGCCATATTCCTTCATTATTTTCAATTTAACCGATAGCAACTGATTAATAGGCCTACCGTGGTACGATATGTGGACCCAGGTTCGATGCCCGTTGCTGGCTTATGTAGGATAATTAAATCTCGGGCTTGTACAGAGACCCTATAAGGAGTGGCGTCCATTCAAACGGTGTTGACCTTTAATATTGACTTGAGAATCCGAGGAATCGTAGTTAGAGGACCCTGAAGCAGATGATGATGGGTCACCGTGGGTAGTCTAGCAACAATAATTTAAGTCTCAAGTAGGCCTAGGCCTACAATGCATATTGCATAAGTGAGTAACGCAGGAACAAATAACTTGTTTTCTTCTTTAACAATTATAAGACTATTATCAACTATGTATTTTCGATGATACGAAACATGACGCACTCATTTAAAATGGCTCTTGAGAGTATTAGCGATGTGAACATCTCGTCATTCACACTCGATTGATGAGGTTTTAGTATTAAATCGTCCCAAATAAGTGTGCGTTCAATAGGTGCGTTGGATGCAGAAAAATTAAATGTTCTAAGGCTGAGTCAATGTGTTGTTCACACATTTTTTCCATAAATGAACAATCGCCCGAACTCCTCAAAGTCAGCTTGGGTTTTTATATTAAATCAATGTTGTTAGTTTTGATGACGAGGCCAGTTGAGGTGCTTGGTTTGTAGAAGATCGCCTAGTATTGGCCAATTATAGCCTAGTCCTTTTTGGAGGGGGACTGCACACAAAGCTGCTTCTTCGGCAGTGAATAATTTTTAGGCGACCTTATCTTTCGAAAATTCAATTTATACGATGACTGGTAGGATACCTTTAGCCCGATTGATATTTCGTAAATGAATGAAAATTAGTAATCAATCTATTAAATCCGATCGATTCAACATATTAAGCGACATTGTGCTGTCCTGGAATAGAGTTAGTTTCCCTAATCTTGTCTCTCTGCATGCAATGGCTCTGTGCATTTCATCAAACGTACTGAATATTGAACATACTTACTGTATCTGAGTTGCCAGTGATATGAATTTAAGTTGTGAACAATGATATATACATGCCAGATAGACCTAAATGTACGTACATTTAACACAAACCTTGAAGCTTGAGTTCAATGAGCTATCAAAACAGACACAACACAGTAATTTTAAAATGCCACAGCACGTATTAAATACTAGACCCTATAAGAACTAAACATTGCATACTTTAGTTTAGATGCACTGTTATTAGCTATTGTGATAATTAGAGGACTCTGCGGCAGGCTTCTATTGAATTCGCGTAATCCAGTCGGATGAAAATGTGACATCGTCTGACGTGATGATCATGCTGGTCAAGGGTAAATTGGACTGAGTTTGAAACTGTCATGGCCGTTCATCAGTGATTCAACGTTTCCCGTGTCAATCTTTTCAAATGACTTCTCTTGGAATCTGCAGATGAAGAGAAAAAGACAGAAAGCAACTAAGCGTCACGTGTTGAAGACAACCAATCATTTTAGTGAAACAATTCTTCCTTAGCAGTTATTGTGACTCTCTTTTGCCTCTGTCATTGTATCTCTGCTCTGTCCGTGTCCGTCTCTGTCTGTATGTGTCTCGCAATCATCCCTCGGTGTCTAATGGCAATGCACCATAGTCATTAGGTCTATATGTAAGTGCACAAATAGTAATAAAAATTATATATATATATATATATGCCATTAAGTTATTTGCATGCAATTCTACGTAGCAAGTGCCATCATATTTCCAAATTCAAGGCTTGATTCTTTCAGCCCCATAATTATGGGTATATATATATACTCAATAAGTTTTTTAAAATTTGATATTCAAGAATGTCAATTAAATTCTCTAGATTAAGAGCTCTACACTCGGTAGGCTTATTTTTCGTTACAATTGTTCGGACTCCAATCATACAATCTGTTGCCATGGTTGATTAACACTCCTCAAATAATTTAAAATTTGCTGAAAAGAGTTAACCTACTTAATTGAAGTGTAGGCCAATCGGCCGTCGACAATACGACTATGTGTGATTGATTTTACTCCGTGAAAGATCCGATATTTCGACTAAGTCCTCATAAACTGATATCTGCAGCAGGTCGTACCCGTCAAAGTCGTATTTGTTTTCAGGTTCTTTTTGTTCTTGTTTCGCTTCCTGTTCGCTTTCTTCGTTATTGTTCTCTTTGATTTCCTTCTTTACCTCACTAGGGTCTTGTTTGATTACTTTCGGCTGAGATTCTGTCACCAGAGGCTGCACGTCGCTGTTGCTGTAATAGAACAACGAATGTAGGCCTATAATTACATTCATGCTTGGTAAGCCGATAGGCCAGTATATATATGTATATATATATATACATATATATATATATCACCGGTATTGTTTCTCTGTTTTACCTCACCTGTTATCTTATTAGTTTTGCAAGATTATACAGTTGCTATACTTTGATACCCTGTATAAATTAGTAGGCATAGGCCTATTATTTTGAATAACACCCGTTTGTCATTTTGAGCGCAGTAGCGTTCGAATTATGTACGATCTTAACTGCTACATTTACGCTACATTTACGTTACATTTACGCTACATTTACGCTACATTTACGCTACTTAGGTTGCCACTTTGAGTACTACCCAGACTCATCCGATCCTACGCCCTCCCACACTCGCCCAAAGCGCACCCGTCTGAACAACTACTCTTCCCCTCTGGTATTTGAACCGGACCGGGGCCTCCCGTGGACTAGGCTCACCCCTTGGACAACCCCTCTGATTCGCCACAGCGCTCGTGAATAAGCGTATGCCTTGCGCTAGGCTTTCGAGTGACGATGTAGAAGTTTTGAGATTACGATGGCGATTACGATAACGGCTGTGTTCATATGTATAGGCCTTTCCTATTTCCGTTTTAGAAATTTACTTGGCATATCAAAGAATGTTTTTCTTAGTTCTACCGATGAGACTGTCTGTGTTTCTCTTTTTCTTCGTGTGCTACTGAATCAGAATGGTGCTGTTAGGTTGCTCTTATGTCGCGTTATCTGTATAAACTCCTCCGTCATTATTATAAGTTATATTAGGTCTATTTATGAGTTTTAGTGACATGTGGCTTGCATAACGCATAGGCGTTTTTCGAGCGTGTTGCCTGGGACTAATAAGGCAAGGGTGTGAAGCCGCAACGTGTCAGGCAATCAGTGATTTTTAAAAATATATATTGGAGGCGATGCTTGTGGTCGGCTATAGGGGCTATAATGATTAATGAAGAGGCCGAAATAGACATCCAGGTAGCCTACTCGACATGAAAACATTGAACGTAGGCCCTATAATCGACGAAAAGTTCATCAAAATCTATTTCACTCCGGTTATGAAATTATTCCCCTGAAGACATTTTACTTATAATTGTTATTTACTATGTCATTTTTATTTTCTTAATAAAATCAAAAGTGACTGCCGATTTAAGCTGCAATAGTCAGAGACACAGACATAATCTAGGTCAATGACCAAATTTTCGTCAGCTCCATATCCATTCCATATTAATCTCAGGAGCAAGACTTGTTGAAGTGTTCAATTGCATCTCAATTGACTCAATCGACTCTCAATTGACTCTCAATTGACTCTCAATTGACTCTCAATTGACTCTCAATTGACTCTCAATTGACTCTCAATTGACTCTCAATTGACTCTCAATTGACTCTCAATTGACTCTCAATTGACTAACCTTTGTTCTGTTTCAGTAGTATACATAGTTTCTTCACCGTCGACCGGACTCACTTTGCCACTCAATCTTTACAAAACAAAATCAAAATCACGATTCTACTCATCTGCATCTAGTAAATTGCTTGTAAACTGATAGATCATAACCATTACATTCTACTTCACTATTACTGAGGTTCTAATAGGCTTAAAGTTGATGATTCGAGTCATGAGAAACCATCACAAGCGTACTTCATTATTAGGCATGCTGAAAACACGGCGTATGCTAACCAATACTGTTCTTGAAGTTGGAAAGTAAAGGAAATAGTAGAACTATTAATAAACTGAAGCTGTCATAAAATGTATGTCAATGTCATGTGTGACTTTAAAGAGGAATTGAGTGTAAGAACAACCATCTTCTGGTCGAAAATTTGAAGTCTAAGACTAAAATATGCAGACCTCGATATGACATGAATTATTGAGAAGAGCATGGCCTATACGAACAAGCGTTTTTAAAAACAATCTCTCTTATATTCAACAATTATTTCACGATGCGAATACATTATTAGACAGTCTTAACAGTAATTGCATGAATGCCTACTAAAATCTAAGTCTGGCTGTGTGCTAATGGTGATTGTGGGAGACGTTGTGTGACTGCTATCTTACTTAGGACAGATCTTTTTCCAGACTGGAACCATTAAGACGGCAATGGCGGTCACCAGAGCCAAAATGCTGACCAACACAACGATCGCTGTAAACGCAATTCAGGAAATTTTGTCCAGTTGCTTCAAATATGAATTTTATTAAGAATTTAAACTAAAACAGTAAAAAGAGCAGGTTTAGAAACAAACAGAAAAACTGGGAGACAGAGAAACAGAGACAGACAGACAGACATACATACAGACATAGAGAGAGACAGACAAAGAGAGAGAAATAGACATAGGACATTCTTATTAGAAAGAGAGAGACAGACAGAGAGACAGAGACAGAGAAAGAGTGAGAGAGAGAGAGAAAGAAAGAAAGAGACATAGAGAGAGACAGAAATAGAGAGAGATAGACATAGGGCATTCGTATTAGAGAGAGAATGTGTGTGTGTGTGAGAAAGAGTAAAACAGAGAGAAAGATAGATAGTTAGATAGATAGATAAAGAGACAGACAGACAGACAGACATAGGACATTCGTATTGATGTTGCAATGATCGTTTCTTCATATCATATAATAATACGTTACCTATGACGACTGGTGACATGTTCTCAGTGGATCTGCTGCTGTCCATAGATTTACTCTGATCCGGTTCCGACTGATTGTTCCCATTACCGCCAAACAGATCTTCTGTCGTAACTGATCAAAAATGCGCATTATTAAGACATCATCATCATCATCATCATCATCGTCATCGCCATCGTCATCGTCGTCGTCATCGTCGTCGTCGTCGTCATCGTCATCGTCATCGCCCCCTCCATCGTATTGAACAAAGGAGCATCTAAATGCCACTGCATCATTAAATCACTGTGTGCACTTTACAAATTGACAGCCGTTGAAAAAGATGGGTTGTCTCTTGGCTGGGATCTCCCGTTGCCTCTGTGGTACGGTGACTCAACTCTTGCAGGAAGTTTAGTCTGGTACAGTTTATGGGTCCAAGGATTCGATTGCCACTTGAACAAATGCATGCACGGTATGAAGAGCGGTAAATAATAATAATAATTATTATTATTATCATCATTATTTTATCTTTGTAGCTCTTTCCATCGATGACAGATGAAGGGAAAGCAAACAAGAGGAAGACCGAGAAAAATGATTTTGAACTGGTTGATGGAAGGGGGTGACTACAGGAGGATGAAAGAGGAGGTCCAGAACAGAGAGAAGTGGCGACATTGGACATGCGAACCTGCCGAAAAGGCGGAAAACTAAATTAGAAGAAACCCTTTCCAATTAGATTCACTGTCTCTCGTTCTTACAGACACAAGCTTACTTGTTGTACTAGTCCAGGAATTCTACTACAGGCTCCTGAGCGACGCTTTAGTAAGTTACAATAAAGACACGATCGAATAATTTTATTAAGCTACATAACATTATATTTATACAGCGCACGTACATTCTTGACCTGTTGACTTATCCGGTTCTTGAACCCAGATAACACTCGAACCCCATCCTGGATATCGTGTCGTCACGTACGATGATGTGGTCGTCGTTGTCGGAGCTCTAAACAACGTTGTAGTCCTCGTCGTCGTCGTCGTTGTTGACGGTGTAGTCGTGGACGTCGTTGAGGTTGTCGTCTGCACTGTAGTCGTTGTCGACTTCGTTGTGGGAGGTTCTGTCGATGCTGACGTGGTAGAGCTTGGTGTGACAGAAGTCGACAAGACCCTTGGTGTCGACGTCGTATCGTTCGGGACAAACGTGAAACCTTGAGGTGCATCTGTTGAATGTAAAAACCAATTCTCATCTTCTGTGCTGCCTAAGGTCGAACATCCGTAGCTTTAGACTAAATATTGGTATGACAGCGATTTCAATTACTTTCACTCTTTCTGAAATTATGCAGTTAATCTCTTTACTAATGTCTACTGCTTAGCGTTTTTTAAGCTTATCGAGTGTTGTAGCAGTGGTTAATAGGCCTACTATTACTATATTGTAAAGCTCCCTTGTAGTGGCGTGGCTGCGTTACGGCGCTTTAGAAATCGTCCGTTTAATAAAATAGTAATAATAATAATAATAATAATAATAACTCGTATCGTTTCCATAAGTCACAAAGCGCCTCGCGTAGCATAGAGAATTCAGCCAAGAAGTTCGGGTTTAAACAACCTGAAAGAGCCAGAGGACGCTGTGGAAATCTCAGGCATGAGCTTCGCCCGTATAATAAAGAGCCATTCCAAGTGGAGGGACCTGTGACAGCAAGTGCCCTTCAATGAGCCAAGGCAGAGTCAAGACGAGGGAGAACCGGTCGGTAGAGCGAAAAGCGCGATAAGAGCAAAGCTGTCAGAGTGGTATGAAGTCAGAGAAGGTATTTGGAGACAAGAAAGGCCTAGTTAAGATCTGGAGACCATCATTTTTCGTTTGTCTTAGGCATGCAGTAGGCCCCTATCCCTCAGCAGGGACTTGCACATAAACTATAGGGTGGAGAATACAATTTCCGTAGGAGCTCTATTCCCGCTGTCGTTATTATTATTATTATTATTATTATTATTATTATTATCATTATTATTATTATTATTACTGCTACTACTACTCCACCTACTTCCCCTACTACTACTACTACTACTACTACTACTACTACTACTACTACTACTACTACTACTACTACTACTACTATTACTACTACTAATTATGAATTTACATGACGATAATTTGCGAATCACTATCCGAGGTGCAATGGGTACAGTTGTCCGCAGATTCCATAGACCTCTAGGGGCCTATATATCGGTAAGAAAAGAGAAGATAGGGTTTCTGGGCGCTGCAGAATTTGCTTAAGACGATTTGCTTATTTAGCTATTTAATAGTCTAAAATTTAATAGGGCCTATTGAAGAATGAATTTCAGTTTCAATTTTGTATTTTAAATGTCCGAATCAATCACACTTAATATAGCACCCTTTCAAGATGTCTACTCAGAGGCGCTCCCTGAGAGCGGTTTTTAGAAATGAGTAGAATGCAGATGAGACGGTTACACATGTACGCAAAAGGCGAAGCTCTTGGGAAAAGCCAATCCATGTCTTTGGACCCACCACTGCAGATGCCTGGTTCCGCACCATAGAAGAGCGGGCGAAGGGAACTGTCAAGTTCCCCCATGCAAGCAGCGGATCGGAGTAAATGCGCGTAAACTTAGGACTAGAGTTCCGTCTAATATATACCTAAAGGAACTATGAGTTGCATTGTACACGTATCTGAAATCTGTCCTTTTCAACCGAGGTTAAGCCGGGACCGCGTTACAAAGTTGCAGATATATTGAAAAGGTGCTATATAAAGTCTTTCTGATTGACGAGCTTTTGATCACACGAGCTTTCCCAAACTGTGCAACTTCCGATTCACAGATTAGGCCTACCCTTACGTCTACCAAGTAGCCTAAGTCTTAGTCAGTTTTATCATATGACTCAGGATAACTGTACAGCAGGATACCTAAGCGAATTAGCAATAAACACGGGATTAATAGAATATGCGGTCCTTACATCTCTGGCATATATATGGATTTGCAGAGAGGCAGTTGGCGTCTGTCCACTGGTAGTTGAGAGAAGGGTCCAACAGCATACACCTGTTGCTGATGTTCTTTGGCTGCCAGTCATCTCTATCGGAAGAGGAAGTGGAGGAGGAGGAAGAAGTGGAGGAGGAATTGGAGGAGGAGCTGTTGTACCAATTGGCAAATGTCAAATTCGATCCTAAGAGATAAAATACAAATGCTTGATATAGTTATTTATTTTGAATTGTATGTGTCCTGAGATTTATGCAAGATGGGAACCTAAACTACACAAAATACCATCTGGAATTAAACCACTATTCATCATTACTCTCAAGATAATTCTCACTTTCTCTTTATCCGTCAGTTCATCTGCCCTATCTTCCACCTCTCTGCCCTACTCTCCTTCTCTGCCTCCCTCCGTCCATATGTCCCTCTGTGGCGTTATGCCGCCCGAGCGCCTGCCCAGCTCTTGGACGGTGTCGACTCCAGCTCTCTGATACGTCTGGAGTCGCCCGAGTCACTTTCTTATCAAATCTCAATGCCAAATGGTTGCTCTCTATATCTACCAGGATGATCGCACTCACCAGTATAGATTAAGAATGGGCCTCTTCTCCAAGAAAGGTAGCGCTGTTCGAATTAGTCACGAGGTCTGACTATTTCGCGGTCGCCGAATGGGCAACGTTCTGAGGATGGCCGTGCTCAAAACAGGGTTCATGATCATACCGGCAGGAGTCTTTCTCGCCTTGACTACCTTCCAAGCTACTAGCCTCTTCTTCCTCTCTACCTGTTGTCGTACCATTCAGCATCTTTTGACTCTGAAACTATCGCCAACGAGGGATACCAAACGTTCTCTTAAGTTACGAGGTTCAGACATACTTGACACAAGTCCATAAGCCACATCGGCCTAGCCAATTATAAGTAGCTAAATTCAACGTCTTGTACTCCTAGACATAACTGTTCTCAACTCTCTAAACCCTGTCGTCCTAGACACTACCAGTCTCACAGCTCTTCGTCATATCATGCTAGTCACTTAACTATCACGCCTTCTACTCAACACGTATCTCTCGGTCTATTTCCGTGTATGGCATAACGGCCATAGATGTATATTTTGTCATGCACCACAATTGACGGAGTAAATTCCCGTCCTATGTGTTAGCAGTTATTCACCAACACTGATATAATCTGCTTCGATAAAAATGACACTGCCATGGTAATCACGGACTCTGATAGTGAAGGTCTTCCGTCTATAACCTTCGCTATCTGCACACAGATCTTCGATCCGACCTACGCACGACGGGGCCCGACCTCGCACTTCAGTCAGTTCTCGGAACTGTGTGTGATGACAAGCAACCATGTATTCATATAGGTACCCGATTACCCGACCGTACTCGTATCGATCACTTCGATCAGACACGCAAGTAGATACACTTCGGGAAAACGGGAGGAGTAACTATGACCAAGGTAGGTAGCCAACATGAATATTTACGTGTCGATCAATTCTTGGTCTACTTGTTATCTTTAACCTGGGTTTCAGACTGCCCAGACTTTCACGTCTGCGTTCATCTGTTTCATACTTGGGTATCGGACGACAATGGACTACCCAGACTTACACGTGCCTCTTGGTCAATTTCCGTGTGTGGCATACCGGCCTCACACGCATAAGTTATCATGTACACGATTGACCGTCCTCTGCGTTGGCAATTGTCCGCCAACACCATAATATATTCTGAGCCTTCGGAAAACCGGGAGGAGTAACTATGACCAACGTAGGTAACAAACAGGAGTATTTATCGAAAGACCATAAAACCATCAAGAAGAGTTATTTGAGTTTTAACCTAAAGGTATCAATCGGCACCAGTGTTTTCTCTTGTTTGTAACGTGCTCTTATAACGTGTTCACCCTCCACGTGTATTTCCAACGGGTCCTTCGGGAATTTCTCAGTGTTTCTATCGAACGGCCATCCGAACTCATTCACGGTCTGTGCCACTCTCGGCCACCGGGCCTCTCTGACTATATGCGATCGCTAATTCTGGGACTTATCCAGTCTTTATCTATCACGGTCAACCGAACTTCCACGGTCTCGGTCACACGAACTTCCACGTGTCCGACAACTCAAGTGCTGCTGGAAACCCGTGGGAGTAACTATGACCACTTTGGGTAGCCAAGTATACATATTAACGAAACCGTACATGGAAAAGACTAAGCGGAAACACCCGCAATTATTGAGGTCTTCGGCACCAGTCTCGACCGTTTCATGTAATCGTCGAACACACCAATGGGATCACCTTCCCCGTATTTATCGATCGTAACAACTGGGAAACTTTCCCCGTATGTGCCAACGTTCCACCGGCAGCTCTCTCGGTATGTACGTTTGCTACTCCGGGAATTTACCCGTCTTGTATCTCTTGCGGCCTACCCGAACTTATTCAGGCTTGGCCACCCGAACTTTCTCGATCTCGGTCCCCAAATGTTCACGTCTCCGACAACCTGCTGGAAACCGGCAGTAGTAGCTATGACTGAACTAGGTAGCCAACAAGTATATTTCTCGGCCTGCTTTCATCTGTTATATACTTTTGTATCCGATCACCCAGACTCTCACATGTAATTCTCATGGACTGCGTTTATTCCTCTCATGGTAGGATTATTTATGTACTCGTCACCCAGAGCTCTGACCAGTGGTAATACACCAATTCTCGTAAACTTCGTTTCTTAGACTTGATTCTCTAACAGGCACCTGAGGTAAATGTCACCACGATACCTCCATGTTTCACACAGACCTGTATTATTATAATCACTTTCTCTGAAGCAATTGTACTCTGTCTCTTATACACTGGAACGAACCACGGGCAGCTCTTTCGAGGAAGTCCTCGAAAAGATTATGTAGTTAGATATACCGATAATTTAAATAAATCATTCATTCGAGCCTTGTGGTCTGTCCGCCACACCTCCGTCAGTCCATCTGCCCCAACCACCTTCTCTCTCTCGCACATACACACACACACACACACACTCACACACAGAGAGAGAGAGAGAGAGAGAGAGAGAGAGAGAAACAATCGAAGACACAAATGCACCCAGAATGTTGGTTTTTATTTTATGCTAGAGTGGCTTTACAGCAGATTTCTGAAGCAAGAGGAAAGAAATCCTGTGATTACCATCGCTCCAAGTCCAGGGTAGAGCATCGAGTCCAATCCAGTATTTGAGACCAATCAGTTGAGTGACCAGTCGATCGAATTCCGCCTTGGATCGGATTCGGACCAGGTCACCTCCTTTCCCGAGACAAAGCATTCGGGCGACGAACCACGTGCACTGGTCTGCGCTGATGAAGTAGCAGGTGTCTCCGCCCAACCGGAAGTAGGAAGCGGATGATTCTGAGGTGCACCTGGAGAGAGCTGGAAAGAAACACTCCTTGATCTGGTGCGCTTTATGAGTAATCAAATATGTGATCAAAAGTTTAGAAATTGATGTCTGGAGGTTGATTGCAAGATTGTAAAGTTAGTCAAGATGTGTATGCATGAGATGGCATGCAGGCCTATGGTATAGTTACACAATGTATCGATGCCTCCTCATAAGTTGCATTTTAGCATATTTATTCGTATCATATTGGTCCATTTCTTTCGTTATAGGTCGTTCATCTTGCTCTAGGCTTACAGACTGATATACATTTAAACAGTTATATATATATTCAGTTATATATATATCATATATATTAACCGAATATATATAACTGTATATAAATATAACTGTATAAATGTTATATATGCATGGTTTTGTATACAGTTTATTTGTCTATCGGCTTCTGTTTTGTTTGATCTTTTGAGCGAAGCAAAGAAACGGGTATATATATACATATATATATGTATATATCCAGCAGTTGTCCAAAAAGGATGTACGCCACTAAAACGAATTATGAACTTGCCGTATCTATATCCGGATAATGAATAATAATGACGCCGAATGGTCTCATAATCAAACTATAAAATTATATGACCACAAAGGCCACATCTGTATACCGGATGTTACGCATTTCAAGGAAAATCTTTAATGGACTAATAATAATTATTAACGGCCGCGAACATCGGTTGTGTATGACACAACGCGCTAAATAAAACGTATTTCTGAGAATAGTGGCAATCCAATTGTAGGCTACGTCGTACGAAAAGGCTGTACAATGTACATGTAAGGCCTATGCATTTCAAGGTCAATAGGCATAGGCCCATTAGGCCTATTAGGCCTATTATGTGTGGCTGTTGCGCTAAACTGCTCTGGTTTGGTGGTCAGCATTAGACTGACCTTATTTCTGCTGGAAAACACTAGCAGACTGAAATGTTGGACTGACCAACTGTGCATCTAAAAGAGTTCATGTTTAGGACAGAATATAATTATATCTTTCGATTAAATTAGATATTATTTCTAGCATGCCAGTTACAATCAGCGGTTATGAACAGCAGGGTCTTAAGCGAATTCGGACAACGCTGCAGCGGCTGTATTTGGTTACACTCTATTAGATAACGGAATTATAGGCCTATTAATAGACAACGTTATGATAATACCAGATCAAAACTTGAGCTTTAATTCAATCAATCCGGAATTTGCCAGGTTAGGCCCCGCCTTCCTTGGTTTAATTTAGACCAACGACTTTGCCTCGATTGCCTACAAAAAAGGAATAGTCTACTTGGTACTAACGAATATTGCAGATGTAGTTGGCGACTGTCTGACCACAGGAATCGTCGTCAAACTTGAATCCGAGTTCAGACGTGAGAAGGGCACAGGTCTGATACCCTTTGTAGTTATTTGGTCTCCCGTAACCCCACAGGCTGAATGACCCTGCAAGGAAGCAAAAAGGACTCTCACACTTATGGACAATGAGAGCCAGGAAAGGTGGACAGAGGTGTGAGATTAGGATGAAGGTTTCAGATGACCAAAGAATGACGACGAAAAACCGGAGAGGTCTACACTGTACAGAAATGTTGGACAGACTGAACAGTGTCTACTGAATACGGAATGAAAACAAACATCACCAAGACAGAAGTATCGAGGAAAGTAAAGGATAGAACACACATTGGAGGGAAATAAAATGGAACAGATGAAAGAATTTTGCCTCCTTAGGAGTATAACCAAATGCCAAATGTCATAGTGAAATTAAGAGGAGGATAGCAACATAGGAAAGGGGCGCTCTCGAAAAGATGACTGAGGGAACTACTGCGAGGAAGACTAAAGAATAGAATGGTGAAGATATATGGAGCGTTGTGCCCATGAACCATGAGAAAAGAAGAGTTGAGGCTTTGAAATGTGGACATGAGGAAGACGAATGGAGAAGATCAACTGAACGGAAGATAAACAAATGAGGAAGTGATGGAAAGGATCGGAGAAGAAAGAGTCCTTAACAATACAGGAAGAAAGTGACAAAGAAAATTCATTGGGAACACACTGAGAGGAGATTCGCTATTAAGAACAGTCATAGAATGAAAAATGATGTGGAGGCGGACAAGAGAAAGACCAAGACAGATGATGATGGATTGGATGACAGAGGGATATGGAAGGCTTAAAGAAGATGCATCGCAGCGAGAGGAGTGGCAGCGTCGGACATTTGAACCTGTCGACGAGGCAGACAACCAGATGAAGAAGTAGAAGAAGAAGAAGAAGAAGAAGAAGGCATACTTGCATATAATAATCTATCGTGTACCTAACTGAGTAGTGTTTAGTTTTTCGTTCCGCGATACAGTCATCTACATGTAAAGTCAAACCAGTAATAGAGTCAAATGACGCATGCATACACACACCCACCCACACACCCACCCACACGCGCGCGCACGTATATGCATAGCAACGCAGATATGCAAATGGCAACAGTAACATGAACAGACGAACCTAGGAACAGAAATACAAAGACGACGTAATATAGAAACGAATACAAGCAACAGGAAGCAAACACGCTGGACACCTGCGTTAGGCCCTACATATCACGTGCCTTTCTTCATTTGCCGGTCAGTATTATCGAGTCACATGATCTACCGTTTTAATATTTTATTGTTGCTGCCGTGATAGCATGGACTGTAAGCATTCATCTACATAGTCTGTTTGTCTGTCTCTGCTCTTGTCTGCTCCTTTTGTATGTTTGCATGACTGTGTTTGCGTCCGTTGGCGTTGCTCTCTGGCTGTCTCTGCATCTTCTCTCGACTAATTTTCTGGCGTCAAGTAAACATGCTTGTAAACAATGATCAGTGATCACACATGGAATGCAATCAGCATAAGCGGCTTTTGAATGTTCGGTTGGTCAGACGATTCAGTTGATCCGTGGCTTTTGAGCAGTTGCACGGGCAATCATGTAGCGCCAGGCAGCAGCATACTTTTTTAAAACTGATTGCACACAGTCCGTACAGCTGGTGTTCGCATGTTTCATTGCTCAATTATGATGGCAACGAGTAGCTGTGCCTTCAGGACTTCGCTAAGTGTTATCTTCGTTGACGAAAACTGTAATCAGAATAAGGAATATGAAGGATTTCGTTAATGAAAACTAGAATTAAAAGTCGAAATTATGTTGCCTTCAAAAACAAAAGTATGAAAAAATTATGAATTTTTTGCCCAAGTAAAATTGTGGAGGATAGCCCTATTTGGAATTATTTTCATTACTAAAATCATTTCAATTCTTGTGGTGTTTACGGTGAGATGATGGAGGGTAAGATAGCACGCAATCCAGACATAATCCACTGGAAAGCCTCGGTTGAGATGAAGGCGGTGTTCATACTATCCTTGGTCGTCGGTGTTTAGGCCTAATAATCGTGTATTATAATAGTCCCACGTGCTTGGGGAACGGACATAAGCCTCTGGACAAAAGCCCACGGAAAAGCCCATAAGCTCCCGGACAAAAGTCCCCAGGAAAAAACCTTCTAGACTGGAACGTAATCTCCAGGTCAGGCCAGAAGCTCAACCAACCGCCCAATACGTACATGCAAAATCGAAGAAATTAATGATGACGCGTGTCACTGACTGTAGTTAACCTGCTGTAATTATTTACTAATTAGACTTTTGCACTTGATAATGACGTTTCAATAGTGACTTTATACAGCGGCAGATGATATTAATGAGTGTAAATGACTTTATGCAGTAGCATAGTTAAGCATCCAACAAGAGAAATAATAATTCGTAAGTGAACTTGCCTTTTGACAGAATGTCTGATTAGTTGGATAAATTATTAAATTGACACCAATGAATTAACGTGCATGTGATTAAGTGGATTATTGCCTCACCTTGTCTCCTGTACGGCATGATAACTAATTGCCTATTTTCAAGTTTAATGAGAAATTGGATTTTTGAAAACTAATTCATGCTTAAGTGGAAGTTGGATTGACGACAAATATATTTCATATACTTTGCCTTAATAGAAATTATATAAATTACTTTCATAATCTGTTCATATTGGTTTGTTGGCCCTATATAGCCATGCTGCAATTTGTCTACTTGAAATTAAGTGAAGATAATAAGATTATGCTTAGGCCTAATACTTAAGTTGGAATGACGAAACATATTTCCGCATTAAGCCTGTCCATATGGCAGCTTTTGTTCCGGGGGGCTTTTATCGCACGCAAAATATGTGGCTTTTATCTAGGATCTCATGTCCAGGAAGCATATCTGGGTTAGATCTCAAGGTTTTTAAATTATGTGTTAATCAAGAATGTTGACCAGAAAAACGCTAGGTAGCCCTTCTGAGAGATTTTTGTATTTAAAATTTAAATTGCTTTTTTTCTATTTTGACGAAGCTACAGGCAGATTTACATTTACATACCAAGTATACCAAACAGGAAAGAAAAAGAAAGAAATTTTGGAACAGTAGGTCTACTTGCTGGATAAATACAAGCAATGGGGTTGGATTGCTCGTATGATATGCTTGCAAAAGGAGGTGGACCTAACTTAAAATAAAACTATCTTAACAAAAAGAACTTTATTCTGTGTGTGAAATTGTAAACTGATGGACGAAGAAATGACAAGAAAAGATCTCTAGAAATTAGATATCTTATGGCAACGCTAAAATACTTTTCACGGCGCTGACGGCAATAAAATCAATAATTATTTGGAAACTGAAATAAGTAGGCTAGCCTACTGTAATTAGGGCCTACTTAAGAACTAAAATACGAACGATGAGAAAAATTATTTGTGACGTAAAGTTGGAATTACATGTTAGACTCAAGAACACAGAACTAAAACAAAATAAAATTATAATTATTTTTAGAGCGAAGATAATATTTCGTATAATTGTCTTTACTAAATAAATGATACAATAAATATTATACTCATTTATCTATTTCTTATTTTGTGTAGGCCTTGACTAGTTTACTGCAGGCGCATGTGTGCATACCGCTTGATACAATACATTTTATTTAAATCACCTTGCTCTTTGATACATCATGTAAAATTAATATTAGCACAATACTCTCGTTAGTGCGTCTAACAACGTTTCGGTCCTCTCGCAACAGTCTAATTATATAAGTACTCCGTCTATGAGTTCAAGGACGTCCTTTGACTGCATATATTATGTCTTGGACGTCTTTCCTTATTGATGACTCTGTGGCGGAGTTAGTTCTTTTCTATTCTTCTTTTAGCGATAACATAGGACTAATCTTGTTCAATTCGGCCGTAAGCGTTGTAGATGGTTCGAGGCTTTTAATTTCCTTTTACGAACATAAACGTATACACCTAGGCCTACATGTGCTCTCATTATTTCGACAAAACCATTTACTTTCATTTCTCTGCGAAAAACAATTTACCTTTTCTCTCATTACTTTGCGAACAACATCTTACATTTACTCTCATTTCCTTCCGAATACCAACTCGCATTAATTCTACTCTCTTTTCCTTGTAAAACGACGCCACTTGTTTTTTTATAGCCTAGGCTATTTGTCCCGCGTTTAGTTTGGGGCCATAGAAGTTTTCAGTTTAGAAAAGGAGCGAGCCTTTTGTTTTGAATTGGATAGTGTGTAGTGGTAGAAGTGGGTATGACCGACCGACCGTTGCATGGAATGCAGTAGACGTAGTTACGTTCGTAACCTCCGCAACGCAGCGATGAATCTCCGGAACAACTGAGGACACAGTTCTGCTGAGCTGTCGACGCATCAATAGGACCGTAAGAACCAAAGGAATCGCCACAGAAACAGCTGTCACCGCTCTAAAATATATTGCAATCGAAAATATCCAGCAACAAATGTAAATAGGATTCCTAATATATATAAATATATATGTACCATTGATACAATACTTGCTCAATTAAGTCAATAGCAATAATTGTGTTTAAAGACGCGCATTTCTAAGTAGGCCCAGTTAGGTCTAGCGCAATTCATTTAAATAATATGGCAAAGCAGGCGATTCATCGGTCATGTATATTTGATTTTAAAGCTCCTGCAAACGAAAATTCGTCCTAGTGGACAGTCAATGTCCATCCTAGGATTCCATGTCCACAAGATCCGGATTTATCACCTCCTGGTCGCAGACAGATGACGGGCAACCGGTTGGCATGTAATTCCGTACTTGACATTGTCGTCGGAACGAGTGCCACAGCACTGTATTCACAAGCAACACGTTAGGAGAAGTGAACGGACTTCAGACGTCGAGTAAAAGACCAAATAAATTGAGACCGACACCCATAACCTGCGGATCGCCGACTTAGAATGTTAATGACTTCGACTGCCTAAAATAAGTGACGGAATAAATGATCAAAAGGGTGCAGTTGTACGACCTGCATTTCACCCAAAATGACATGAAAATGTTCTGAATGTCAATCTGGTCGACGATTATCATAATAGTGACGCATTGGTGCTTTGATTGTAGACGGTGTGAGCAATTCGGCCTGAAGGTATCTCCGACAAAAATGAATCAGCTTAATGGCTGTCGTTAAGATCTTCCAGAGAAAACATCAAGGTCTATAATTGCTAATCATGTGAAGGATCTTCAATGTAAGAAGATCAAAGTTCTACTAAAATGCTTTTTCAAAGGTTTTGGGCGTATACCAATTGCTGCAATGGACTTGACAGTATGACGTGTATATGCATTTAGCATTTGGCCAATTGTTACATTGTATGGCTTTACATTTTGTAGCGTTGGGCTGTATACAATACAATACCAGGGGTGCAAAAAACCTAAATATTTTACAGATCAAAAGGTGTTTTTTTGTTTTATTGGGTTTTTTGGTTTTAATTTTCTTTTGGATCTTGTAACAATAGTTTTGTTATAAAACGCATCAAACACAACATGAAAAAGAGCTCCAACTCGTTTAGGTAATTAATATAACTTGATTTCCGAATGAATAACACACAATTCGTAGCGTTGTGGACACAGTAATATAAAAGTAATATTAGAAAATAAAAAATGAATTTAAAAAAAATAAAAAAAATAAAATTGCCATTATTGGTTTTTTGTTTCTTTTTGAAAAACCAAAAAACCAACATGGCTTCAGTCCTGGACAATACAATTGTAATTTGATATCCTCTTCTTACAATTACTGCAGAAGTGAATACAAACCTAGACGGTGCAATTGCAATTGTGCGCGAAGGACTTGCTCAAGGTCCTGAGTATACACCGTGACTCCTCGCACTCTACTCGTTGCAGGCCGAACGCTATAACCAATCTGCCACCTTGCCACACTTATGCATATTTTATCTATTACTGTTACAAGACACTTGGCTCTGGGCCACTTAGCGTTCCGGCGCTACAGAAATCCCACATAAGACATATACATAGACAGACGTACGGTCACACATTGAAGAAAGCAAGGAATAGAGTCAGATGGTCGTTATTAAATACTGTCTAGCTTCGAACCGTCGCCTACCGACCTGTAGTCCAGCAAACGTGAAATTGTTCTCGCTACAGGCATCGATGCATTTCTCTGGCGTCATTCCGCCCTTGATGTCTGAGATCTGCGTTGGCATGTCTCTATACCAGAGTCGATCGATGTAACAGCCTTGCTCTTCTATGAGTTGGCCATCTGCCAGTTGCAAACACATGATAAAGCCTGTTCTTACTTGCACGAGAAGAACGATTGGGCCTCAGTAGTAATTAATCAACCACACTATAAGCAGGACTGCCTGGTGTGGTCTCCTCTGCATAATTACCCCCGCTGATTATTCCGATCTGCCTAACATTCTACTCAGTATGAACATAATAATAATAATAATAATAATAATAATAATAATTATAATAAAGGCAATTTATATGGCGCCGTAACACGGTCACACCGCTATAAGGGCGTCTCAAAACAACTACACATGGCGTTAATGTCACGTGATGTCTTTGTTCTACTGTTGCTTTGTATCGCATTTCCTTACCTCGCTACTTGTCCGTCTGTTTCTGTCTGTCTGTCTGTATCTCCCTCTGTCTCTCTTCACCTCTCTCTCCATCCACCCTCGTCCCTGTCTCTCGTCCCCGTATGCACAAATATACATAATAAGCTGTTTGTATGGATACGATGTTCTTTCTCTAACCCTCCAATTACTTTCTCACACGCACTCAATCCAGCTAATTACAAGGTGGACGAGGGTTGAAAGCGCCTACAATTTCTAGGAAATGATGCTCGTCTCAAACAATTTCCTGGATGTGCGTCTGATAAAAAAGACGGCGCCATATCAGCAGCAGCAGCAGCTGTCCGAACGTTCTTCTTCAGCAAATAATGATCGACTCGGAAATAATATTCATGGTTTGGTCTAAATATATATTTAGCATTGATTTGACCAACCGGAAGTCCAACGCCACAAGAAGGGTTTCTCCGAAGGCTGGTCTAACCTTCCTCCAATCCAGACAGGTGTTGTGATTGCTACAATAGACAGGTATTTCACCAATGTCTTCTGCTGATCAGCGCTCTGAAAAAAATAATTCACTTATAATGCCAGAATTTTTATCACATCATTCTAATGTTTCCACAACGTTTTGAGGAATATCTGTTGCAAATGCACTGAATAGTCAAATACAGATCTATATCGACTTATTTACAATACATACTACAGACGGTGATAATTATAAGAGTTACATATTAATCGAAATATAATCATTACATTACGCGCGAGGGGAATAAATGATGACGATGATGATGATAATAATAATAATAATAATAATAATAAAAATGATAATAATAATAATAATGATAATGATAATGATAATATTTATTATTATTATTATCATTATGACTATTATAATAAAATGATAATAATAATGATAAAAATAAAACTAATACTTGCGATGATGATGATAATAAATAATAAATAATAATAATAATATCAATAATAATAATAATAATAATAATAATAATAATAATAATAATAATAATAATGACGATTATGACAATAGATGAAAACTTGAATAATCTGAATAACTGTCCAAGTACCCTAAGAAAAGTTACGGATAATAAATCGGAAAAGATTCGAGTTCAGGTGCTTGGTGGGTACAGTGTCGGTGATGGTTCGGGTGGTGGTGATGATGATGGTGTGGTGGTGATGGTGGTGGTGGTGATAGTGGTGGTGGTGATAGTATTGAGGCGGTGGCTGATACCTGAACTGAGGCCAGATGTCCTCCGGCTGATACACAGCTTGATTCAGCTGCATTTTCATTCTGAGCATCCTTGGTGAAAATCTCGTAGCAGACGCCTCTGGCATCAACGTATCCGCTGCAGATGCCATTCGCAGCAGCAGCTGCTGCTGCTGAGCCTAGTGAGCCTTGCAGACAAGACAGAAATAACGCATATTTATAATATACATATAAGAACAGAGGCATATGTATAAGATATATATGTCTAATTATTGTATTATACATCTCAAGAACGTAGGATTTTTAATCGACTTGTATGCACTAAAAAAAGTCTTAAAGAGTTGTGAATAACTTGTGGGCCCCATTGGTTTGCCTAAACATAATGGATATCAACATGCTACGGAAGTAACGGAACAAGCATCGCGTCGGTTCAGAGGCGTTGCCAGAAAAAAATAGTTATCGGGGGTTTTCATTGAACTTGATATAATCTCCTATACTTATGTTTAACTTTAATGCATTTCTCTCGGGTGTGTAAACTGGTAAACCAACCAATCCCAATACACCCATATGTCGGTACATCCGCGTAGTTACTACATTCGTTCGGCAGTGTTGTGCTGTGTTTACTTGCAGTATGCGATAACTATTATTGTCATTAGTCGAAAAGTCAGTTATGTTAATCTAAGAATTCATTTTGTACAAAGAACGCAATGAACCAACTCATATATATATATATATATTTATATATATATGGCACTTAAACAAATAACAGTTAATTTATATTCATCGATTGCGTTAATTCATGGCTTGGATATCTAAACACGCCAATTGTACTTCTCTGGCATGTCTGTGCAGGTATCTAAAGTGAAAATAGTTCTTCAAAATACCATCCTGACTCTTTGTCGTTTTCGATATTTTAAACGGAGAAAGGTACTGTAAAATACTAGTCGGCTCTTCGTTTTCCATCATTTCTAAACCACCGTCCTTCCAAGTTCTCACGCAACCACCTACCCATGTGCCTTGCTGCCTTTAGGTTTTCACTTGGAATCGAACCTGACGCTACCTGCTCAACGATTAGTATTCTAATGAGCTTCTACCAGTGAACTGCTTCCACGACTAAAGTTTTGACTGCTGAAGAAATTCTGAGTCCATGACGGACCTTTACGATGCATCTAAGCCAGAAGCCAGCATGCATTCTCTAAATGTCAAGTTAGCGTGTGAAATTAACTACATGCGTAACCTGATCAGGCTCTGGACGTCTAATTCTAGCGAGGTTTTCTTTCTTACCCAGGGTTACAAGATACATGAGTAGCCGAAAGAGATACAGAAAGCAGGAAGACAGGACACAGTAGGACGATTTGAAAGTTCCACTTCGAAGTCAGAGGGGTCTTCTTAGTAACCGAGAATGTCACATTGAAAAGCTGGACACAGCTGGACATCAGTCAGTCGAGGCCTTTTATCAAAAAGCTGAAAATGTATTTGTTTCAGCAATAAAGTTGATTACGCACAGTATTTATCTGAGGAGCCAACTATCCGCAGCAAATGCCCTTTGTCGGAAACATACGCGTAAGATTCGAAGTCAGATTCAAGATTTGACAAGAAACATTCTTCATATATATAATATATATATATATAATATACATATAAGAACACAGGAAATGTATAGTCTAATATGTATATGTATGTGTCTAATATTTGTATTATACATCTCAAAGACGTAGGATTTTTAATCGACATGGTATCCTGTTTGTGTGTGAGTTCTTCAGCGAGTGATGCTTAGTTTCATAGTGTTGGGCATTTGTTTCAGTCATAGCCATTCTGATCAAGAAGCGTCACCGAATCACTATTAAAAACTAACCACAGACGTAGGTCTAAGCTCCTCTGGATTGCGCAGCCCATGGATTAGAAACGTCTGGAAAATGGAGCGGCAATGAAATCTATATGAAAACGAGAGAATTCTGTCTGTCTTTCTCTCCGTCTCTCTGTCTGGCGATACATTTGCGCCATTGGCTCGGGGAACACCTGGGACACGCAGTCGAGGGGTTCGTGAACCCCGTGGACGCCGTCTTCTAGGTCTCCAGGCCAGAAAAACCTGTCTCTGGACTACTACCCCCAAAGTTTCATTCTCATTCGCCAGGAGCGCCACGCCTTTCTTCTTTTACATCCCTATGGATGAATGGACGGTTTGGGAGATATACATTTGCATAGTCGGTCACGTGGGTATGTACTTTGTACGTATTTACATACTTTTAGACCTATTGACTCGAAACCTCCGTTCGCTCGGGGAACACCTCGGACAACCAGTAGAGGGGTTGGTGAACCCGCGATCGCCATCTTCCACCTCTCCAGGGCCAAAAACCTGTCTCAACCCAGGCGAACATTGGGTGCCCCAGCTAGTAATAAATAAAAGAGTAGATTGGACTATTAGCCGGTTATGCCATTTGTCCCAAAGTTTAAGGGAACTTAGAGACCACACGTATGTGAAAAATTGATGTAAGTTGCCATCAAACTATAACCCAATTAGCCGCAATAAAACAGAAGGCACACACAAAGCGGACATTTCCAGGCTCTGAACTTTACCTGTCGCACAGCGGATATGAGGCCAAAAGGAGGATATCTCATCCTCTGCTTGGTGGCATGGAAACCATATTCTTACCTGACAGAATGACAATTCGACGAATAGCCAAACAGATGAAAATCCCAGAGAAAAGCTGGTGAAGCATTGCTGACCGTGCATAAGAGAGTAACTGCAGCTTGGTTGCTTTCGACTATACACCACATGCATTGCTTGTGCTACACTTGGAGTCATCTCTTCTCGATCATTGCCTAATCAGTTTTGGCAGACGAAAGCTGGGTTGTCGTGGATACAGTCACAACAGATAGATATTGCATGCATCATCAACTCATTGATCGGTTATCCATCAATCGAGGGTCCTGTTTCCACAGGTAATAATCATACTGTCACGCGCTATTGAACGTAACGCCACGCACTCGTAGGCCTAGGCTTTAAACCAGAATATTATATGACGTCGGCTCAAAACACGATTCTACTTGTTAACCTCTATGAGAATATAGAAAATCTAACAGTTGTCGCATTTACAGAGGCGATTGTAAGGAAGCAAAGTATCAAAGAGATTGGTGCAAAGCATGTATGAGTGGCAGAAAGTCGTTCCCTCTTACATTTAATTTATAGAAAAGCCTACATCCGCAGTGGTCATATATCGCTTATTATTCTTTTTGCCCCATAATCTGTTGCCTGCTATGACGACTTATACCAGCATGTGTACATGTAGACCTGTGTGAGTGCGTGTAAGTGTGTGCGTGTGTATGTGTGTGTGTGTTTGTGTGCGTGTTTCGCTGTCCACCTCTTCGCTTGCATCCGGTAACGTTATTATTGGTACCGACTGATATAATCAGTCTCACCGGAAGAAGTCCACAAAATAAATAAGAAGCGATCTGGAGACACGCACACACATGCCAAACCTTAAGCGACACTGTATCCGCAGAAGCCGCTGGCAGAGTAGAAGGCTGACGAGTAACCAAGAAGCCCCGAGCGGGTGGAGATCGGATTGGCTACGGATGGGCAATTACGTTTGATCTAGGTGCTAGGCTTAAGACGGGGATCGAAAGGGCGCCACGGTTGCTTAGTATGCAGAATGAGACTGCGCTCCCGAACAACGATCTGGCCGAAAGACGGATTGACACCAAGACAGTTAGACAGAGAGAAGGTCTCACACGAAATACATGCAATCGTATGCGTGTAAGGATCTGTCCGTATGTCTCTCTGGCGTTCGTTACGTCGAAGGTAAAGAAATCAGGAAATCAAAGGCTACAGATAGACAGACAGGTAGAACGATAGATAGACCATACACAGTCAAACAGAGAGAGATACTGTGAAACTATTTGGTGGCTGCAACGCATAATATATCATCCAATGATCGTGTGCCCGATGTATAGCGTTGAAGGAGCTATAACGTAAGAGTGTGTGAGATGCGAGAGAGAGAGAGAGAGAGAGAGAGAGAGAGAGAGAGAGAGTCGCATGCTGTCCCTGTGGCCTCTGAAACAAAGCTGCGTTGATTGGCCGGAGAGGCATCTGGCCTTCGACATTTTGGGTTAACTAAACGCCTTGTCCTGTCCAGCTCATTCCGATGAAATCGAATCAAGGGATGGCATTGTTGGTCAGACGCTCCTCCATCTTCTTCTCCTTCTCCATCTCCTTCTGCTCATCGCATCCACTCCTCCCTTTGCATCCAATGGAACAGACGGTGGTGGAGGTGGGTCTGAGGGAAGCGGTGGATGAGCCTCGACGTTTCTATTTCCGATCGTTACATTTCCAGGAAAGCAAGGCAACCGGTCAACACATCGAGTCTGTTCATGGCCATTACGCCCTTGCTCTTGTGTCATGAATGCAGGAGTGTGTCCATATACCCGTTGAACCAACTCGGTACATAAACCATATTTGCATAAGCCTCATGCACTTCATTGACGCATCAACCTCTATGTATACCAGATGCATCATCGATGTACGCTCGTGAATAAACCGTTTCCCTGTCGAGGTTTCTATGCGGCGACGACGAACTTAGGAGACTGGCATCGACACAGAACTCAGACATATTTACCTAAAGCTTTCAGACTTACTGTGGATCTTCTGTATATGTGGTGTGTGATCGAAGACGATCTAAGTTTAATATCTGAAAAGCTCAATTCGAGATTGATTGTAAAGGAATAGAATAAGTCCTATTTTGTAGGCAATTATAGCAATAATATAATACGGTGACATTTTTGTTCCCTATGTCAACGCTCATAAATAATCCTATCTTGGTTCACTGCAAAAGCGTTTGTCAAGATCAAACGAACGTGAAAATGGAGAACACGTCAGTTGTCAGATTTCTAAGAGTATGTTCTTCGTCGAGTTGGCCATGTATTGCTTTGCAGGAGCAAAAAACAAATCAAGGAGGAGGCTTCATCGACACCTTCAGTAACACCCTCAGGCATCAGCCGTAGAATTCTAGTCATAGGCCACCGAAGGACAAACCGTTGGAGAGTAACAGTATTGACGGAAGAGACAAGAACACTTGCTGCCAATGAGTCAAAGACTAATATTCTGACAGACACCGAGTCGTTCAGCCAGGCATGCAGACTGGCAGACAGGTAGCCGAGCAGGCAGGCAGACGCGCAGGCAGGTAGCCAAACGGGCAGTCGGACGGGAAAGAAGTGGCATAGATCCTAACGTCGAACAAAACCATAGGCCCTAACGTCGAAAGAGTTATTGCCACCAGACAGTGATTAAGATGGAGTTATGGGACACGAATGGGACTTGGAAATGTGTAGAGACACAAGCAGACACAGATACACACACAGAGACCAAGGCAGAAACAGGAAACATAAAGAATGTGCGGTAGTGACATGCAACTATAAAAGTCGGTTTTTAAGAGGCCTCCAGCGTTTCACGAAATTATTATCGACAAGTGAGTCTCCTCTGCCGAGATGAAAAGATAAACAAGACATGAGATAGAATCAGCTAATCAAAAAAATTGATGGGTGGATAAATGGATGGATCATTACATGGGTGGATGGATCAGTGGACGGATCATTACATGGGTGGATGAATCAAGAAGGACTACAAAAATATTCAAAAACAAGTACAAGATTCATTTACTCAGTGTCGCCAGAGCTTAGATGTAAGGTGCCGGTGTAGCGATTTAAGATTACCCCTCATTCACCTTACCCCCGGTAACTTGAAATCGATTTCAAGCTACCGGGGGGTAACTTGAAACCGTCTTTAAGTTACCCCCGGGGGTAACTTGAAGTCGATTTCAAGTTACCCCCTACGTTTTCAGATTACCCCCAGGGGTAATATAAAATCAGATTCAGGCTAACCCCCGGTAACTTGAAATTTATTTCAAGTTACACCTAGACCACTAACTACTCCACTGCCTTGCAGTTCAGCAGTACCAGTCCCAAGCCTGGAAAAAGAAGGAAGGTTCTGCGGCAAGCTTGAGGGCCTCCCAGGTAAAACTATATCTTGCAAAAGAAAAGACACACGAAAAGCTCAACCTCATTGTCGTGGCCGGTCGGTCGGAAGATGAGAGGATCATGGACCCATCTATGAAGGGTGGTGGTGAAAGCCGAAATTAAACCAAGACTCAGAAGTCTCAAATCTTAGCGACCAAATCCAAGGCAAGAATTGGATACTGGAATGTTATATGATACAGGGAAGCTGGCGCAAGTGGTGAGAGAGATGTAAGAATACAAACTAGAAATGTTGGGGCTGAGTAAGATGCGATGGAGCTGCGGTGGCAATTTTTAAGGAGTACAATGTCATACGCAAATCCAAATTGACAAGCCTCGTAGCGTCTTTGTATTCATTACATGGAACTCGGCATTTGTGCTTCTTCTCATTATCCATTCAAAACCTAGTAGGAATAATATTGGTGACAGTACACATCCCTGGCGTACTCTGGAGACAATTTAAAACCATTCTACCAATTCTTCATCAATTTTTACAACACATCTACTTTCTTTATGAAGGTTTTCTATTATGGCAATTATTTTTCTGGTAAACCATAAGGATGCTTCAAATTGATGGTCTGCGTACACTGTCAAAAGCTTTATTGAAATCTATACAGTTGACAAGAACCCTTGTAGTTTTGTTGTTACACATGTTTTAGTAATCTATCGTGATGTATAGATCTAATCGCAGAAGGATCTATTCTTTCTAAACCACCCTGTTATTGTAGAATACTGTTAGCAGCCTCCCGAACTTTATCAAAAAAAGTATGACACCCATTACTTTCCGTGGCACAGAGAGCAGCGTAATTCCCCTCCAGTTAATGCAATCTCTAAGATCGCCTTCTTTTGGGGATTGTTATGATGATTCAATCCTGCCGGTCTCTCGGTATTTCATTGGTGCTCCATATCATATTGCACAATTTGGTTATTCTAGTGACCATTTCCTTTCTTCTACCCTTCAGCAGTTCGGCTTGTATGCCATCTATGACCGTGGCTTTCCCATTTCTCAATCTTTTCATTGTTCGTTCTACTTCTTTCTCTGTGATAGCATGTAGATCTGCATCCATTGTTTGGGGATCCATGTCTAAACTGAATTTGTTTTTTTATATTATTGGTACTGAGCAGTTAAGGACACTATTATAGTGTTCCATCCATCTCATTTCTTGTTCTTCGTGTGTTCGAAATGTGTTTCCGCTCTTATCTCTAACAGACATTTTCTGCGACCCTTCACAGACAGCTTCTTCGCTATTTTATATAACGTTTTGGATTCACCTTTCTTTGCTGCCACTTCTGGTTCACTTAGCCTTGTTTCTGTCTTTGTCTTTTTGTCCGCCCTACATCGTTTCTTGACCTCTTTATCCTCCATTTTGTATTCTGTTGTAACTAACATCCTCTATGCCCGTGTTTGTACTCAAGCCCTGCTCTTCCTTTCCTTTCAGCTTTTTACGTTCATCTATTGCTTTCCATGTGTTGTCACTAATTCATCTCTCCTTCCTCGTGTTCCCGCCTGGGTCCGATGACATCTTGCGCCACGCCCATAACTGCATCTATAATTTTCATTCAGTTCTCCTCTGCCGTCTCGCATTCCTATTCTTCCAGCATACTGATTCGGTTTGAGCTGTAATTGGAGCTTCTGCTTGGTATCTTTTTTATTCAGCTTTGCAATATCTATAGTCTTACATCCAGTTCTATTTACCAGATTTTTAAATTTCAGTCTTATTGTTGCGATAGCCAGGTAGTGATCCGAGGCGACGTCAGCTCCTCTGTATGCGCCTACATCTTGTAGTGGTGATGACCATCTTCTGAAGAGACATATATAATCGATTTGGTGTGTGGTTCCACCATCTGGAGATCTCCAGGTAACCATGTGTATGTTTTTGGGTTCGAACATGCTACCACCAACAGTACTTTCAGTTTGTTGTTGCTGCAGTAGCTAAGCATTCTTTCTTCAATGTCATCTCTCTTTCCAGCGGCATCTGTTCCCATGACATCCAGTAATCCTGTCCTGTCCTTGCCTATTTATGCGTTGAAGTCGCCTATGATCATATTCTGTTATCGCCTCTATGACATCCTGCAGTTGTTCAGAGAACTCATCTTTTCTTCGTTCGTGGCTGTACTTGTTGGTGCATACACTTGTATCAGGGTCATCTTGGTATGCCCTGTTTGTGGTCTGATGGTAATTATTCTTCCACTTACTAGTTCTCATCCAGTTAACTGATATCGTTTTTGGCCGACCATTATGCCCACTTCTCTTTTATGCCTGGCTCAACCTGAGTAGTAGATGCTTATTCTGTGTCAAAGACATTCACGCTTACGAAGCTCTTATGAATAGCAATCTGTCGCATCACTTTGAACCCGCAATTTGCTAAATATTTTTTTACTTTTAACGAGATAAGTAGAGGATTGTGTTATCAAGTCAGAAGTTCTGTGTACCTAATTGTTGTAATTATTGTTGCAATTGCACTAATTTCTTCACTAGTTTGACTGAATCTTTATTATATCCTATGTGGGTATGTAATATGTGATGCACATTGATCTAGTGTATTGCGGGTTTCATACAATTTGACTTTCATATATTTTTCACATATTAAAAGAGCTTCCCGTTTTGTATGTGTCACGTGTTTTATTCAATATAGGGCCTACATCTTATCATTAGTTGTAACTCACTTGTAGGCAGAACAATTTAACATTTTGTCTCATTCAAGGAGGGAATAATGTGAACACGGTGGAGGTAATCTGAAATCGATTTCATATTACCTCTGGGGTAATCTGAAATCGAGTTCAGATTACAGGGGGGGAGGTAACTTGAAATGGGGTAACCTGAAATCTTTACATGAGCGATTTCAGATTATCCCCTGAATTACCTTACCCCCGGTAACTTGAAATCGACTTCAAGTTACCTGAAATCGATTTCAACTTACCCCACACACACCGCCTTAAACTTGCCTCTGAACACAGTAATTTGTTTATGTTTACTTAGATGCATATGATTGATTATTTAGCGAGATAATACATTTGCCATTAGTGCTTATATTCGTTTTAATTAGCAACCTAAAATTGGGCAGCTGTTCTGGTGTTGTTGAATACATAAACGCAAGTAATATGGCCCGCCTTGAAACCTGGGGCAATGAGATTGAGATTTTTGCTGTGGAACAATACTTAACAATCAGGTCTACGTATACAGCAAGTGTCTGAAGCTGTCAAAACACTTGGGGTTACTCTCGACAGCAAGCTCACATTTCGACTTCACATAACAAGCCTTTGTAAATCTTGTTTCAATTACATCAGGGCAATTTGTCACACTAGGTCGGCTGTAACTAAAGATATGTTGGAAACCATAGCCTGCTCACTTGTCTCATCTCGCCCTTGTTATGCTAATTCACTTTTTTCTGTCTGTCAGACCTGGAACTCAAAAGGCTACGACGTATCCAAAACACCTTAGCTCGAGTAGTGCTGTGTGTCCCACTACGTACATGTCCTGCTCCACCAGCTGCATTTTCTTCCTGTTGAATTCAGAATTACATTTAAGTTGGCTCTTTTGACCTACACAGCCCTCATCAGCAGTAATTTATTTGCTTATTTGTAGCCACAACAGGCAGCAAAAATAAAGACCACCTATCACAAAACTAAAGGCTACAGAGGAAGTCCCGAATGGGATTGAAATCCTGCTAGAAGGGACATCGAAGTAGCAGAATTGCCAACAGACAATAAAACCGCCGTATTAACAATTTCACATTGTTTTTATTCTAGGCGCACTGGTAGAAATCAACCAGTTCTCAGAAACAAAGAGAGTTTTTAAATTGACTAGTTAACTAATTTAACTATTTGGGAGGTGTGCAAGGGCGACCCGTGTGGGATCAAAAGCCAGAGTGATAGCATCTGATATGTCATAGACCGATACCTGTGGGAATCTGACATGGTCATTGAAAAGGATGCAACTTGTTTTTAAGTGACTGAGGGGTAATAGAAGAACCAGCGAAAGAGCGTTCCAGATCAACGGACCCGAAGATCTAAGAATTTATTTTATCCTCGAACTAGAACAACAATGGCTCATTCTCGATCTTTTGCTTCAATTGGTCCCTCTTTGTGGAATGGGCTTTCTCCATCTTTTCGCTCCAAAATTCTATCTGATAGTCTCTCATTCTCTTTTGCTTTTCTCAAAACATACTTCACTGGCAGCGCTTCTGAACGGTTCACCTTACTAGAAGCACTATAGAAATGTGTAAGTACAATACCTGCAATAAATTTTACGTGGGTTTGTCCGGGTTCTAACAGGGCGGCATGCGCGGGAATTTCTGGTGCAATAGGTATGAAAAAATATACCGATCTGAAGTATTTTTAGTCGATCTAATTTTTTAATTGAAGATCCTTAAATATTGGGTCAGTGTGTCCACTTCTATAGACATCTGCCATATAAGACCTATGATCTTAGGCTATGTTGATTCCTATCGCCTTTTGGTAGAACCAAATGTTTTTAAGCATTGATGTGTAATTGGAAGGCCAAATACTGGTAAATCATTAAATCAAAGTGTAGTAAATATAGTTGAAGTCTGATAGATTTAGGGATAATGTGAGAAACTATGGATAGTAACCCGATGTTTTTGGCTATTTTATTGGCAATGAGATGAATATTTTTTATTCTTAAATTTGATATCGGTCTTCTTCCAACACTTTTTGCTCAAAAGTGCACACGCCTCGACGGCGCAACTACAATTGTACTGCAGAGCAATTGTGTGTCTTGCTCAAGTCCCTGCACAGTGACTTTTCAGACGTGGATCGAACCCGCTCACTCAGCGCACATTGAGCGATATGGGCCGACCGCTCTAACCAATCGGCCACCGTGCCACACGTGCACATTTGTACGACCCAGGAGAGATGGTGGTCAACATACACCCCAAGGAACTTGATGAACTTTACCTGACTGATGGGTGCGACTTTTAAGTGGATACTTATATCCTTTGGTACAATTTTCCTATGGGAACTGAATATAATAAAATTGGTTTTATCCAAGTCGATCGTGAGTTTATTTGCACAAAATCGATCAGCTACTTTGGATAGCTCCAAGTTTATAGTTGCAAGCAGCTTAGCCCTTGATTTGTGTGGTAGAAACGTTTTAGTGTCGTCAGCGAACGTTATGTGCATAATATGCCCATGTGTCCTCTACTATAATATTATGATAGTAGAGGACACATGAGCTAGGTCATTTATATAAAAAAGGAATAGAAGTGGCACAAGATAATAACCCTGTGGAATTCCATAGGTACTAATAGCCCTATCAGATATAGTGCCATCGCAGCGAATCGCTCATTGGGAGCGATTATCAAAATGACTAACAAACCAATTTAATTGGTCACCTCTCACTTCTTAGTTCTCTAATTTTTTGGGGAGGACATTGTGATTCACAGTATCGAATGCTTTCGCAGGGTCTAGAAATATACCTACAGAGAATTCGTTATTATCGATGGCTTCTGAGATCATATCCTCATATTTGTGCTATACTAACTCCTTTCAACCCTCCTCGTTGCTTACGATCATCAATTACAAGTCTTTTAGCTGAGCCACGATGAGCCACAGTTATGGGTCCTCGTGCATTCCATGCCTCTGCTCCTAACGAATGGAATCGACTGCCACTCTCTCTTTGTAGATCAAATTCACTTCCTTTCTTTAAGAACGACTCAAAACTCACTATTTGTTATTAGCTTTCAATGATTTGGAAATCTAAGTGCATCTTCTACTGGCGACTGACTATCCGCGCCTTAGATTCACATTCTGTGTGGTCATAATTTTAACAAATTAATAAATAAATACAGCAAATGTGGAAATGACAATAATTGGTTTGAGTAGGTCTACAAAACGCTCAAGACTGATGTGAAGGACATCCACGCCTACGAACTTCTTGCTATGATCAAAATGTCAAACTTTGAACCTGCAGCATTTGCTATGTATTTTTCTTACGTTTGATGAATTAAGTAGAGGATTGACTTATCAAGTAAAAAGTCATATCCCAAATTGTTGTATGTTATTGTTGTAATTACACAGATTTTTTCACCAGTTAGGCCGAATCTTATGTTTGTATGTAATAATGTGATGCACTTTGATCAAGTGTATAATTGATTTCATACAATTTACATTTCTTTGACTTTTATTTATTTTTCACACGTTAAAACTAGCCTTCTATCTTATATGCGTCAAGTGTTTTATTCAGCAGACTGATTATCATTAGTTCAAATAATAACAATTTGACATTTAGACTCATTCAGAGAGGGTGTAATGTGAACTCGAAGGGGGTAATCTTAAATCGATTTCAGATTACCGGGGGTAACTTGAAATGGAGGTAACTTGAAGTCTTTACACCGGTCTACTTTAGTTAACTAGTTAAGAAATAAAGCTACTTTCGTACGTGTATTCTTATGCTGCTGCTGCTTGTTTTTTTTTACGAGACAGCGTGGGCCCCTTTAGCGGGACCTCATTGGTCCCTTAGGGGTTTATTTATTGCTCCCTGTTGTTTTTCCTCTTATAACTTGTTCAATTTGTGTTTTCATATTCCTTCGATTGAAGACATTCAAAAAAATGGGTGGTTATGGGCATGGTTATGGTTATCGATGTATGATGGATCATTACTTGGATGGATGGACCACTGGATGGATGCTTGAGAGCAATCATGAAAAGAAGATTAGAAGGTCGGATGAAAGAATGGTTTCTTTAGAGACGGATGCTAGAGAAATGACGCGAATAACGATTACAAGAAACTGACAGATGCATGAATTGACTCGACAAGAGACAATGTGACAGAACGGATGGATGGCTGAGCGGTTGAAGCTAATCGTGGCTTTAAATTGAAGTCTGTTTTGCATTTATGAGCATGGAATCGCAACGAAAGAGAGAAATGATGCTTGAATAAGTGGAACGAGAATCGAAAGATAGAATCATAGGAGCGACAGTTTGACGCTTAAAATAAATTAATAATCGGTAATAAAGCCTAATAAGCAGACAGAGTGGCCCTACTGTAATTAGACTACAGTAAAACTGTGAACTTATTTGCACTAAGGTTCCACGTTTAATTAATTATTCGTCGTATTTGGCGAATGCACCCAAATGTCACTGGCTGGCTGCGATTCCTTCTGATTTGAATCCTACCTCTCCTTCCCTCACCCCTTCATCCCTCCACAAAGACGCTCGCAACCTCCTCTAGAGCTTTAGCTTCGCAATTAGTAGAACAAACACTGTTTTCGGCTGCCAGCGATCTGAGATGCCTCTACTTCTCGTTCGCATATGCCACCATGGATTCAGCGGCAAAACCCCAGCAGAGCATAAACCAGGGCAAAAGCCAAGACAACAACCAGGACAATAACCAAGGCCACAGCTAGAGCTAATTCCCTGATAAAAAGCGTTTCTCTGGTCGTTGCCCTGCAGCAATGCCGTCAGTATTTTTTCTCCGCTTGACAAAAATCGTCCTTGCGTTGGTTACTTGTCTGACAACTCTGGATATGTCTGGTTAAGAAAATATTTTCTAGCACCGCATGTCCTTGGACTTCTTTGTAAAAATAATAGAGCTTTCCAATTGCGACGATTGATCGCTCTTTTTATCCGCTGGCCTAGCAATGTTCTTGCTGAATCACCCGCCCTGCAGATATACGCATAGGCCAACCATACACGAAATATTATGTACACCACAGCTCTCGAAGTCGACCGCGCATCGCTCGCCTGATCGAAACAATTATCAAGCACCCTGCTATTTACAAATGGAAAGCTTTGGGTTGCTATCTCACGGACATTTGAGCGCAAGATTTGCGACAGACCATAGACAAATCTAGTCGACAAAGACTGTCATTTATGGTCTTTCTGTTGTTCTAATAGTCCTCTAATAGTCCTCTATTAATGCAGAATGAATCTAACACATTCTATTGATTCAAGTAAAATGAAAAAGGTTATTCGATGATTTAACACAGCTTTGCCGCAAATCCACAGGGTTGCTTTATGGATCATCAAGCCAATAGGCCACGGGCAATAATCCTTGGTCGGTAGGATAAAACATCGGGCGATAAACTCTTGGACAATAACCCTCAACAAAAACCCCAGCTTTAATGCTCTGGCCATTGACCCCGAAAACTCTTCGATGGAGATTACGCGTATTTGAGGTGTAGGGTAACGACAGATCTATGGAAGTAGGTCTACTGATGAAATTGCTTAAAGAATGATGCAAAGAATAATGGTTCTATTACAGAACATTAATAAGTCTGCCTATACAGCAAAAGACATCTAAATGGCAAATAAATTCCTGTAGTGCATCAATTCGATTCAATTTTGTTTTACAGCAGCCGTCAAATGAAAATTATGGCAGTGCATGTCAATAATTAAAATATAAAGAAGATATATTACAACTGATCAGTAGATAAAGCATGGAATAATTAATATATTACAACAGTTACTGATCAGTAGATAATGCATGAAATAATTAATATATTACAACAGTTATTGATCAGTAGATAATGCATGGAATAATGAATAGGGCCTATACCTAGAGGTTACTAAAGGGAAGACCCAGAGGGGATAGATAATTCCGCTTATTGGGTTAAACACAAAGTATATGACAGCCTTTGACTATTAGAATATGCCTTTCATATTGAATTAATACTCATAATGCCTCTTAAAATTAACAAGAAAATGAAAGAACGAAAACAAGACCGATGAGTATAAGAAAAGATGGAGGACGCCAATAGCAATGCAAATAATTAGTTAACACACTCCCAATACGTATAAATTCATGAACTACAAGGTTAAATGAATCAAATAATAAAGCAATGTTGAAAATTGTATATTGGGAAGTTAACGGTTAGGTCCCCTAAATTTTCTCCAGACACTAGCCCCTGAGCATCGAATGGATGATACCGAGTGTAGGTATAGGCTAAGAGCACGCATTATAAAGTTGGAGCAGCTAGTCGGATAAGTAAGAATTTCAGAGAGATGTGAGAAAAATTGATTATATAATACTGGTCATTAGTCATGTTCATAATCATACTTTTCCTCCTGTCTGGCCTTCAGTTGCTATCCGGCATTTTAAAAAATGTCCATTATTTCGACAGATTATGTATAATCATAAATGTTTTGTTCGTACTTGTTAATTTTGTACATGTCGTGCGCTTGCAGACGTCCGATTAAGGAATATACTTACTTGCTTACTTACAAACTTTGCACATTTGTTCCGTCTTGATTTGGTATATGTTAATAAGTCAAATTCGGTAAATAGTAGGATGTGAGCCATATAATACACGAGCCACGAAACGAACAGCTCGCTTTAGTAGAATAGACAGCCTTTGTAATAGTGGAGGCCCATATTAAGTTACAATAAGTGAAATTGTTGGTAGACAAGGTAACATAATGTGTTAGCCGTACATGAAAGTTGGCAGTAGAAGTGAGACTCGTTCAAGAATTCCGACATTCTTAGTCACTTTGGGCGTAATTATTCTAATTATAATCTTTCCAAGATAGAAGCTGGTCCAACATGGCATAAACAAACTGCAAATGAAATAAGTACGGCAATATTTAGATGATTGAAGTGCTAACTGATTGTGGTTATGTGTGAGTAAAGCTTTATTTTATTAGGCATAAATCATTAACTATATAATTATGACAGATTATAATACATTTCATGGGTTGATTGAGGGCGCGGTGCGGGCTTCTTAAAATTGCTGGCCCCTGGGCTTTAGCCCCCTCATGGCGGGCCTGGTCAGGACGTGTATTCTACTGTTGAGGAAGATTTACATCTGAATAAAGTATGTCGTAAATGTATTGAGAGACCTAAATGGGAAGCGAGTGTGCAACACCACCAGCACAACCTCTTCCATCGAATAGTGACGCCTGGTAAATACAGAAATTATACTAATAATGTAATTGCGTTTTTGCCCAAATACATTTATGTGTGTATATAGAGAGGGCTATATAGAGTAATGAATGACATACCGGAATGTAGAGTTGAGCAACCGAGTTCGATTCCCGTATTCCCCGTAAGATTGACTAGTCCTTCTTTCACTAGGCGGCTAAATTGATGTAGAACAAGGTGGGCGCCTTGCATGGCCGACGACAATACTCTGCTTGTCTCATACCGAGGCTTGTCAGTTTTCAATTTTATAAATTGTCATAATTATAATAATAATCTATCTATATAATTATCTAAGTCACGCGCTTTGTCCGTCTAAGACGCTTGATTTGACAGAAGTTGACCGAAATAGTCTATTAGAAGTTGACCTACATATTTGCAAAAGTCACTGTAAATACGTTCGATTCGCGTTTCAAAATGTTGTTATTTGCGTATATGTAAGTATATATGCAGTTATTAAAGTTAAATTCATCGTGTAATGTAAGTATATTTGCAATTATTCAAACTAAGCGGAAACTTAATGGATAATGTGTATTTTTGCGTATTTTAGTATTGACTGCTGCGAACTTGCAGTGTTTTAGTAGGTGACGCACAGTTAGTCGACCGTTTTGTTTGATTAATGTGTAAACCTATTATAGCTCTGCGTCGAATTGTCTTCACCACTACTATAGCAACGTTAAAATCAAGTATGACAGCTACAACGAACAGTGTCAGTTGCAGTTGAATCGTGAGCTAAAATATTATCCGACCCGTGATTCTTCACGGGTTGGCAGCTAGTAATAATAATAATTATTATTATTATTACACCCATAGGAAATTTTCTTGATTTATCCATGTTCAGGCTTGTTTATACTCCTGCCTTGCCTTTTTGAATTTCTCACAATCATTCTACATTTAAACGACTTTAAATGCCAGTATTTTTCTCAACAATTGTGAACCAGATATTTCATGAAAATCTTTCTGTCGAATGCCATGCACAGGAGGGGTGTGCCTCACCCCATCTGTTCCTCTCGGTGTCTCCTGCTGGCGACTGCAGCGCCCTCTATCACTCGGAGGCATGGAATCGTCAACCAACAAGAGCACGATCATCCACACTGACACAACCACCACCACAATATCTACCACAAATGCCACTGCGACCATTACGACAACCTCTGTTACCAATGCCACCACAGCCACCACACAACCTCTGTCAATATCATCATCACACATCATCATCATACATCATAATACATCATCATCATCGTCATCGTCGTCATCATCGTCATCATCTTCAACAGCACCAACAGCATCAGCATCAGCATTATCATACATCATCATTCATCATCATACATCATAATACATCATCATCGTCGTCGTCGTCATCATCATCATCACAATCAATGGTGCCAGAGCATATACCCCGAACAACAGGATCAACAGCAGAAGCAGCCAGCTGATCAGCAGGAGCATCAGCTGGTGTAAAGCATCCGAGGTGGCATCGGCTGATGAAGCTTCGAGCCCCGCCCGATCCATCGACAGCCGATGCCTTAGGGAGCGATGTCGTCGCTCCATTGTCCGTCGGATATCCAACATTAGCTAATGACTCTCCTGCAACCCAACAGAAAACGCATAGAATGGGATGCAGAGGCGGATCTATGAAGGGAAGGGAAGGTAGGGATGGGGACAGTGAAGCAGAGAAACAGAAGCAGAGAGGCAGGCAGGGAGGCAGCGACCGGAAAAGGCCGATGGATTTATGTATTTAAAGCGAGGCAGAGAGAGTGACAGATAGAGGGAGGAAGGGAGGGAGGGAGGAACTGGTGGAGTATAGTAAAATAAAATGGCACAATTATGCTCCGCGAAGCCATCGACCATCGACCATCGAAATCTTTTGCCGATCAATGTCTCTGAATTATAAAAGACGAATAGACAGTAGCCACATGGTATATGTGTACATCTATGTAAGCATATGCGTATATATTATATAATATGAACTTCAAACTTAATATATATATATATAAATGCCTAATAGGTAGGTCTCCTCGAATGTAGCCTTTGCCTGTTTGAGCGAACAGATAAAATGATAACCTAAATAGAACAGTATTTGGCTGAGTTATGCCCAGCATTCCATTACTTTGACCTAGAAATGACCTTTAATCATGCCCGCCATTGACCACTGGGTCTTCTCGAATGTGGCCCTTATCGGTCCGAGCTAACGGATCAAAAATCATCCAAATTAGAGCAATATTTTACAGAGCTATGGCTATTTTGCCATTTTTAAAACTTTTGACCTTGACATGACCTTGTATTAAATCAGCCTTTAACTTCACGGTCTTCCCGAATGAAGCCCTTGATGACCTGAGCTAACAGAAAAAAGATTCACCAAAATAGCACACTTTTGGCTGAGTAATGGCAATTTCCTTCTATGTTGACCTTATGACCTTTAAAAATCCATTTTTGAGGGTGACCCCATGGTCGGATTTTGTAGGATTTTCAGTATGATGTTCAGCAATGAATTCTGAGCAGGAAACCGTTCAAAAAGCTACTGAAGCAATTTTGTCTAGGTCAAACTGTTTTTTACCTGGACTACATAATTTTATGCCATAAGCTAGATTGGCACAGGATGCGATTTGCATAGGCGAAGGAAAATTTTTAATTCACTTGTTTTAACTCTAGATTTTATTCATTCACTTACTTTGTATGTTCGGACATCAAACTTAATTTATTAGTTCAATTTGTTCTCAGCTGAATTAAAATTGTTCGTTATAAGTCTACACTGACGTATCGACCGCTGTGTTGTATGGCTACTCATGCATCGCGTAAACACGAGATGAATATTGAATTGGTATCTGTTGATTCGATTCGAGATTCGATTCAAATTCTTTTACCTCTGATTCGATTCTGGAGGATATTCGTGTTTCGTAGATTTCCATATAAAGCAGTCAAAAACTAAGGCGAAAAAGACATAACCCCCTAAATGCATCCAAGATCTCATTAAAAATTGGGGAAAAATATTGAATAAACTCCATGTGCGGCCAATCTATGAGTACGACTGGTTATAGAAACACGAAGCCACCCTAGCCACGTGTGCACGTTTTGTCATCACCAAACAGATATGATCATATTGCTTGCACTAGCCAAACTGTTGCTCGTCACCTTTACTTCTTTAGAACTCACTCCGTAACAGGCCCACACACTTCATTGGCTTCTCATGAGCTCTGTACTCAGCGTCATCGACATCTGCAAGTATTATATCAAGAAGAATAACCTTATACTACATAATTATGTATCGATCCCAGTGGAGTTTTAAGACTCGAGTCAGATACTTCAAATCCCGATTTCATTCGGATGAAATGTTATGTTTCGCAGTTCTTTATCTAATGTGGCACGGTGGCTGACTGGTTAGAGCAGCAGTATGGTTTACAGGCATGGTATAGACAATTTATTCCAGCAATCGAATTTGACTTACGACAGTCATGCCGCGAGGTTAACATCTAATTATTTTAAACTAACCCCGCCACCTAGAAAATAGAGGATTATACAACCTTACGGGAGTAGCACAAGCCATACCGACTATTTGAGGCTCAATTGGAAGATTTTTATGAACGAGACTAGGTTGTCACACGTATAATGAAATGTCCTAAATTTAGCATTGATCCTTGAGTTTACGAAATGACTGTCGTCAAGTCAAAACGACAAATGAAACGCGTCGGTCACAAAACCAATCGCTCTTACCAGTGAACAATAAAACAGGACGTCACTCTTAACCATTAACGACCAGCCAGATTGATTTCCCATACATTTTAGTACGCGTTGGTCGTTAACGTGTTAAATACGGTTGACGCTGTGATGAAGCACGGCAAAGGCGCATAGTAAATCGAAGAATAGCGCCAAATGATTCGCCTCGCTTGCCTTAGCTCTTCGGCGATGATCGTAAAGAGACGGAACAGTTTAAGTGACCCGACGATGATTATCGTCGTTGAGAATACAGCAAGCAGCAGCGTCTCTTGCGTCGTCTGACTTATGGTCATAAGACCCAAAGACGACGACGAAGCTTTGACGACGAAGCTTTGACGACGAAGACAGCGCTGACCAAGTCAACGACGGCGCCTATATTTAGATTTGACAGCGACGGAGGAGGATATATCGTCGAGGCACCAGCTAATAGAGAATCGTTAAAACGCGCCCTTCTCAGACCTGATGCTGACAGACAGGTGCCCGTTCGACTGCTAATGAAGAAGCCTTTCTCGTCTGACCGTCTTTCTGTATGCGGAGACGTCTCTCGCAGGTCCCTACGCAAGGACCAAGTATCCTTTCTCCAACTCTAACTACACGTAGTTTCTTGCTTTGCCTGAAAGTCAATTTGGCGACAGGAAACGGGTCAAGTCGGATAAAAATCATCCAGATTGTCCTCAGTGTGCGATACGCTACACGCACGATGTACATGTACGTCCGAATTCCAGTTTACTAACCACCGTGCATTGCTCTAATGTCTGGTTAGATCTCTTTGCGGTCATCATTGAGAGTTAGTGACATCTTGAGGAACTGTCTTCTGGCTTCTTCGCACACAGTGCATCGCATGCGCTTCGTGCACTATAATATCACAAGGACGCTCATCGAGTAATAGAAATCATGTTTGCCACTTTGTCACTTCTCAGCTCGACTGGCGCTTTAGAAGTTTGGAGGTTACGATTACGATTATCGTCTCATGAGCAAGAATGAAGTTCTGAAGATTATTTTACATTGGACTTATTCAGTAGGCTACATATCCTTAAGGGTACACTCTGCATAGCCCTGATTTCGTCCATAAAAGTGGATTTCAACGCGTAGTTTTGTTGATTTGCGACGCAGAGATCCTGTTCTATCTGAACATAGGCCTATTGCTTGTCATCTTTGAACCAATTGAGTCCACTCAGAGCAGTTACAAGTACCTCTCCAAGAAGCAAAGGGTAACAGTTCTTAAGTGTTTTAATAGGCGCAGGCATGCTTTTTTCTGTTGAAAAGACACGTCGATGCACCGACGAAGGAAGAAGTTAATCTCAGATTGCATGTGGACTTAGAGTAAGGGTTTCTAAGACACGGGCATCGACGGACATCTTAGAGCGGATGCAAACGCAAATTAGGTAGACTTACTTGAATCATGTATTTAATTTTGTGCAATCCAATATTCATGATGCCTCCACGCGATATATGAACCGTTCTCTGCTAGCTAAATTTGCATGAGAACTTTACAAAGGCTGCAGTTGGAGTCAAGAACATTTTGAAATTTCCTTACCTAACCTGATGATGTCATTACCTCTCCTTGAATTTCCTTGGTGAACAACAATTTTGCCTTGACTCAACTTTTAATTTCCTCACCTTACCTTTGTTTCGTGTATCTGTTTTTAAATATTTACATCTAAATGCGCTAGAACGTGATTAGCTAAAGAATCTGTAAGACAGCAATCAGCACCTAACAGCCAGGTGTTTATAATTATATCCACTAGCACCACCTGCATGAGACGCGTTTTCTCCTCCTGTGCGCTATAAAATTCTGATAAGCTCTCATCCTCTTTCGCTTTTCTAAAAACCCATACAGAAACATAAATAATACAATGCAAGATTGCCTCACCTGTATGTTGCCTCACGTGTATGTTGCCTCACCTGTATGGGTAGCCACATTATCATTTTATCAGTGACATTCATTTGGTCTAGCAACCACAGATCTTAATAACTTCCCTCAAAGTTTATTTTATTCTTTGCACCTGTGGGTATTACGGATATTTTGTCTCGCTGTGTACACGAGTCAAATACAATCACGTGATGCGTTCGGAAAACAGATTTGTGGCGTCTTTTCCTGATAATAGTCTTCTATAAAGCTCGCCCACATCGTTCTTGCACACGCAACAACTGTTGTTCAAAACTGCATTGTGCTCAAAATAATTCCATACATCACTTTCTGGCCGTCGGCCACAGTCGTCTTCTGCGCATGTCATCGACCATGTCGGTCAATTGATCGACTACTGCGTCACTCAGACGAAAATTTTCATCTCTGCAGAATTTTCTCAGTAACTTCGAACATGTTGGAGTTTTCTAGTGTTAGATTTGCCAAGAGTTTGTACGTTTAAGAAACATTTGTTTGCAAGTCGTCTAGGTCACAAAACGGACCTATGACAATTAACCCCGGACAGTTACCCCCGGACAATTACCCCGATGCAATAACCCCCCGGTCAATAACCCCAGAATAGTATAAGGGCATGACACGACATACATACATACATACATGCATATATATACATGCATACATACATACATGCATGCATATATACATACGCAACATATCCCTGACAGTAACATGGATGCATGCATGCATGCATGCATACATACATACACACATACATACATACATATAGACAGACAGACATACAGACATACATACATACATATATACATACAGACATACATGCATACATACATACATGCATGCATATATACATACGCAACATATCCCTGACAGTAACATGGATGCATGCATGCATGCATACATACATACAGACATACATACATGCATGCATACATGTATGTATGCATGTATGTATGTATGTATGTCGTGTCTTACCCGTATATTATTCGGGGGGTTATTGTCCGGGAGTCATTTGCATCGGGGGTAATTGTCCGGGGGTATTTGTCCGGGGGGGTAATTGTCCTGTTACTCATATAACTGCATCAGACTAACCATTCTGATGCGTACGGCTTAGTCTCAGCCATGCAGACCGTGTACGCCTTCTGTAGCCTAGTATTTTCGTCTCGTTGGAGGGCGACTGACGCCGCCGTTCGAGCAATAGCTCGGCCGGTAGACCACGGGTGGCTATTCAATCAACCGACCAACACACGACAAATGCCTGTTCTGCCTCCTTCCCTTGCCTTGACGAATATCCAGACTTGCGTCATCTTCCGGCAGTGAGGGACTATTCGTCGACATCGTCACCGTGTTTGCGATAGCTGTCATCAGTCGTCCCTCAACCCTATCGACGCAGCGCAACTTGGCAGAGAGTCCGTACCAAACTTATCGGCAACGGTGCACGCGTGGCGGCGCTCCAGGCAGAAGATGTCAATTCAATATTATCAACTGAGTTGACAAGTTTAGTTTTAGTTGTTGTTTCGAATTTTTCAGTTTTATTCTAGTTCCAGTTAACTGGATTAGAACTTTTCAGTTAACGCTACTATTACCTTGAATTTCAGTTGTCTTAAACAAGACTGGTTATTAGCCTAAAAGTACCACGCCACAACTCCCTCATCCTACCAACCATACCTGATCCTATCTCGCCTATCATAACTTGCAGTATGACCATTATACCAATACATAACCTAACGTGGGACAATTATGATCAATTTGTATTCATGATCAAGTTGTAATCATGATTAAGTTGTAATCATGATCAAGTTGTAATCACGATCAAGTTGCAATCGATGCAGCAATTACTCAATGTGGAGCGCGTCTTTGTGCTTGTGTTGAGGCCGAAGGAGGACATTTTTAACACACATTGTAACTAATAAATGTTAACTATGCACTTCATAATCATTAAACCAAAGTTTTTTTCATTTTCATATTTTTATTCATATTGAAAATGCAAACATTATTGGGCAAATTATTACAGTATATCTAGAGGTTCGCTTTTTATCCATTCACCGTGTAGGCTTATATCAAACCAGTTGGACTTACCATAATAATATATACCTTAGTTACTGTACTCTATATATTAAATGACCATGGTCCTTACCTCCACCCAGTGCTTTTATTGCCATTCCTTGCGCGACTGTCAGACGAATTTAGCGACGAATAGACTGTGGCGCCGACTAGCGACAGAAAGCAATGGACAGTGCCATCTGGTGTCAGAGTGAGAGAGAGAGAGAGACAGAGACAGAGAGAGAGAGAGAGACAAGAAGAGAGAGAAAGACAAAAAGAGAGAGAGATCGAGAGAGAGAGCCCCGGCGAGTGATGACAGCTACGCGCAGATGTAAGAATTTGGCCATTTCATCTGCAGTAACCCAGATGACGATGAAAGCCATTAATGCTTGACTGTGCCTGTCTCAGCAGCAGCAGCAGCAGGCGACGCTTGGCGACACAGCGGATGCGATGAACGGAACTGGCAGAAGGCTGACTAGCAGAGACCATTCGCATCGAATCTCTTACATGAGTGGAGACCTTTGCGAGAGTGGGTGCCGTCAAACCACTTTAGCTTTCCTCTGCATTGCTGGAGAACTGTGTTTCCAGGAGACTGTCTTATTAACGGTAAGATGACTCTATAGTTTCGACCTAATAAAGTTAATTGTACATAATAGAAGTTTGAAGTCCTTTTGTCTGTTGTTATCAACATTCGAAATATAACCAGAACACTGCAGACCTAAGAAAAATTACTTTTATTTAGCTGTGTACTGTTTATGTTAGTTTTGAATCGATTGGGTCGGCCGGGTTGAGAGAGAGTGAGAAGGGGGAGAGAGAGAGACAAAGAAAAGAGAGAGACAGAGACAGGGAGACAGAGAGAGACAGAGAAAAGAGAGAGACAGAGACAGGGAGACAGAGAGAGACAGAGAAAAGAGAGAGACAGAGACAGGGAGACAGAGAGAGATAGAGCGATTGAGAGACCTAAGATACAGTGGATGGACAAAGGCAGAGGAGAGCTTATTGACAGGTGAAAGCAATGACAGATGGAAGGAAAGAAGTCAAGAAGAACAGACGTCAAAAGGAAGGAATGGGCGGAGAACGGCATTTGCTAACAGATGGTCAAGAAGACAATATCTCATAACATATTGTAATATAGGGTCGATGATACAGCTCACCTATTAAACGATTTGACCTGGAAAAGTAAATTACCTAAAACAAATCGCGAACTCACTGCAAAGAACGTTCAGTTTAACGTTGCTGTAAATACGTTGTACAAAATGTAAATAAACCAAGAGACAGCAAATATGTCTCTGTGTCTCTATGAGATAACAGCGACCACTCAAGAGCCATGACGAGGCCTACAAGTCCCCGAAAATTTAGCCGGTGAATCTTAACATCGCTCGCCACCAAATACTGGAAGCCGATAACAATCGTCTTTCTTCTAATATAGCGCTATATAAATTTACAACTACAATAAATTACGGCCTGGAGTTTGACTAGGTCTAGGAGGTGCAACTGACACAACCTGTGCTCCACCCTCATATTTCCCTGAGAGCCTGCGATAGAACCGATTCCCCGATTACATGTAAGAAAAAGGAGAAGAAGAAAAAGAAGAAGAAGATGATGCTGATGGTGATAAGGAAGAAGAAGAAGAAGAAAAAACAACAACAACAACAACGACAACAACAACAAGACGACGAAGAAGAAGAAGAAGAAGACGAAGATCAAGAGAAAGAAGATAAGGAGATTGATGAGGTGGAAGAGGAAGTAGATGATGAAGAAGAAATAAAAAATAGAAGAAGAAAAAAAGTAAGATGACGGAGAAATGGTAAGGGAAGGAGAAAGGGAAGATAAGGGGAAGCAAGGGGAAAGGAGAAGAGCTGTCCCTTAAGGTAGCCCTAAAGCAGCCATGTGCATGAAGTGTTAGTGACTTACAATGTAGGTTTCTTGGCCTCGGTACACGAGAGCAGGTGGACAGTCTGCTCCCTAGAGGTACATGTATCACCTTCCACCAACAATACGCACAATCAGTGTACACATCATTGTTGAATTGGCTATGGGGCGCCGGTGGATCAGAAATATCGAACCAAGCTTCTGCCCACCGCGGGAATTTGAACCCCCATCCCCCATTGACAGTCAGGCACGCCGAATACTATCGAGCACTGTTAATTAGAGCAAAATGCGGAATTTACGCAAAAATGCACCGTGATGTGATTTTGGTTCCTCGTATAAGCTAATTAGTAAAGTATTCTTTGCGGCCTCTGCAAAATAAAATTAAACATAAGCTAATTAGTAAAGTATTCGTTGCGGCCTCTGGAAAACCAATTAAACATCCGCAAATCGCTTCCATCGATCAATGGCTGATCGCGAATTCGCGATCGATTTTGATTTGCGTGCTTTGTTCAGATCAATTCTTTCCAATTCTTCCGATGCTATCCGCTTGACCGTCAGTCTATAGCCGTAGACATCCGTTTAACCGTGAATATCAATCTAATTAAACATCTGTAGAGACATCTGGCTAATGATAAGCTAGGCGGCCATTCTGCAACACACAAGAAGAAATCAATTAATCAATCAATCAATTAATTAATCAATCTATTGGGCCGTCGTTTCAGAGTTTTGATCCCTTCCCCTCGTCACACGTCGTCACAATAGTCACGACCCCCTCAAATATGACGTCACAAAGCTCTGCACCCTTCCCGAGAAGGCCAGATGTCCAGAAATTATATGCAATTAATTTTCTTATATTTATCAAAAAGTAATTATAGCTGTAATAATACTTAAATCTATAAAGTAAAACGAAGAAAAATGGAGAAAGTATAATTATTATACTCATTATCCATTCCACAAGTTAAAAAGCTCTGTTGGAATCATTATATGTATTCAAAAATGTTTAATAACTATAACTTGATACGGTCTAAACTTTATGCTTTTCCATTCTCCCACGGAGAAGCAAAATGCTCCTTCATGGAAAAATAGGGAGAGCTTGGATCTCATTATCCTGCTCGATAGATATTCCATTCATTTTTCGTCCATCCAATCTACACTCTCTCTGTTACTTCGTTTTCGCTTACTACGTTGCCGACGTGCAACAACTCTCTGTAGTCTGATGCTTTTTTCAGGATAAATTGATTCCTGCTTGTGTGTTACAGAATGGCTGCCTCGCTTTCAAAACCCCAAAATTGACAGCGAGCGTACAAGTAAAAAATCAAAAATACAATGATCATAATTAGTAGTGTTGTTAAATTGATACAACAGTTACTGCTTATTAAGTGGAACTTGTTTAATTGCATTTGAGTGAAAGCTTTTAATAAAATTACGCATTTTGATTTTTTATGTGATTACATTGTGTCGACTCCCCTCGTCACATATATCGTCACATATCGTCACAAATGTGTGACCGATCTCCCTAGGCGCGGGACGGCATTTATGGATATCCCGTAATTATTTGTCTGTGCAACTATGGATCTTAATTATAGGCAGAATGCACATATCCGTGTTTAACTTGAAATAAACGCGCTTTTCACATCCCTGCACATCATATTGATGGGATGGGAGAAGCTGGACATGTTGTGACATGAGCAATCTCTGTTCGCTTCGCTGGCTTCTGAGAGTTTGTAGATTAGCGAAAAGAGGTCAGAGGTAATCGTCCTTCAGCTGCTCAGTGCTCACAAATGCAGCACACTATGGCGGTCTCCCTCTGTCGCATTTTTCTTTTTTATGTCAGCTTATCTGCATAGATATCAGTCTGCTTATTAAGATAATGTATATATTTATACATTGCTGGCACCGATGATGATACCGACTTAATAAGGCATATCAATGATAGCCGGCTGTAGAGATCTGTGTAGCAGATAGCGACGCAATCATTAGGTTCTAGGACAATACTCCCCCGGACAATAACACCCCGGACAATGACCCCCCAATGCAACAATAATCTCATGTAAAAAAAACCTAGGCCACTGGCCCACTGATACAAACAATTATATCATCGGTCAAATAAATATTTCTTAAAATTCATTTATAATAACAGGTCGTTAGCTCTTCCACGTGAATAGTCAATATCAATGCGGTTCTTTTAGTTGTTTCTAATGACGCTCAAAATCCGTGGATTATTGTGGTATTACCGTGACAGTAAATTAACTCCCGATGAGTAATTTTCATTTGAAAAGTTCTTCAAGGCAAATATAAAAATTTATAATGTATTGCTCTTGCAAAGCAGCGCAGTCACTAGCGCAATTGATGCCATCATATACGACATACTTACGACAAAGAAAAGACGAACAAATAATGAGCTTTCTTTTATTCTTTGGGAGTTAGTTACAGCTCGTCTGTATGCAAATGATACCCAGGGGCACATCTGTGTATAGGACAAAATGCTTCGTATATCAGAGGGACCTGTGCCTTGGTGTTTTCTAATAGGATGATCAGATGATCTCCCGAAAACTTAGTTAATCTGGCTTGATACCCGTTGGCAAATCTATAAATCGATATGCGTAATTTCCAACATCGTTTCCTAGCTTCTTTTTCTGCTACTGAGCGTGATTTCGGTGTGACCTTAAACCAGGCATTTTTATATAACGTGGGAAGAGTATGCAGAACGTGCTTTAAGCACCTGTGCCAGAACACTCCAGTCACCGTTCGCTTACAACTTAAGCATCATGCATGCATTCACATGCTTAATGGTTGATGGTGGATTATGGCTTTATATGCAGGACTAACTCTTTCCCACAATTACCAACCGCAATCTTCTTCACACGCTGCGTTTAACTGATTGGAGAAAAATGATGTAAGATTGAGCACACACACACACTCAGACACACACACACTCAAACACACACACACTCAAACACACACACACACACCTTCATGTACATGTACACAGTATATACACCCACACAAAACCTGCACTCACCGAAATGCACACAGTCACACACACTCACACACACAAAACACAAACACACACATAACACACACCTACACTTACCGACGCACACAATCACACACACATCAGGCACATACATATATACATATATATATATATATACATATACGTATAGTATTGTTGTAGACTGGATTATCAATTATATACTATGTATATAAAATTATATATGTATATATACTATACCTTCATTCTGGAGGAATTGTATACCGATTATCGATGCAAAAATGCAATGACTTGAGGACCAAAATTCTCTTGTCTTGTTGTCTTCAGCCGTCCACAATCCGTGGAAACTGTCCGAACAACGAATAAATCTGTTCCATCTGTGAACAACGAATAAATCTGTTCCATCTGCTCTGTTTTATATCTCCTACAATAACCGGACGAACGTTAATCCAGTCCACAACTTTATGTTATCAATCCATGTTACGCTAGATTTTCATTGAGCGCTTCATCCAGGAAATGTGCTTTGGATAATCTCCTTCTCTAGACAATCTTCCACGCAGCACGTGACCATAACATATAGGCTTCTTCCACTTGATTAATCGGAGTTGACTCGTCTCTGCTTCCCCAGTCTCTGCTCCCCCAGTCTCTGCTCCCCCAGTCTCTGCTCCCCCAGTCTCTGCTCCCCCAGTCTCTGCTCCCCCATTCTCAGCTCTTCCATTCTCTACTACGACAACTACTCATTTGTCTTCCCTGCAGTCCATTATACATTGAGGATCTGCCGCAGCCATTCATTTCAAACGCGTTGATACCGTCCTCTTCAATCCTGTTAATGTTGTGACTTCGATGTCTGTTTCAGTGCGTTGTCCCTTCGCTAACCTTGATCGCGTAATTTTACTACACTCAGTGCACATATCCTCGGGTATTAGAGAATCAATATGTCAACCGGCTCCAATCTGTTGCCTTGTAACTGATGTCACTCGTGGTACCATTTATTGTCAACGTCTCAGTTCTGGCCACATTGATAAAGTACTGTGTAGGCTATTGTCCATGTTTTTCCTTCCCCGTCTAAGCGATTCATCATCCTCTGCAGCTCGGCTTCTGAATCCGCCAACAAACCAATGGCATCGGCATATCACAGATTTGTAAATCTTCTTCCTCTAATTTGAATTCCACGGTCATAATCATCCAGAACCTCCTTCTTTATAACAATCTTTGCCCAGATTCAGCGCAGATCGTCGCCTTAGGGAGATGTTCGTCTTTGTGTGATCGACTGCTGGCCTTAACTTTCTTCGCTCTGCTGATTATTTCTTCTGCCAGAAACATCAATATTGCAACTGGTCCAACTTACTCTAATATGTTGCCTATAAATATGTTGCCTCTCATGGCATGAGTTCATTGGTTTTTCTTAAACTTCATTGTGTGTGCGTTTGAAACCCATTTTCTGTGGGACAGGTTTTAGATAGGGAGCGCCTTTAGTCCGCCTCTCTGTATCTTGAAAAGACGTTAGGTATATCTATGAGTAATTGAGTATACAATAAAAAATTAAATTACCATGACTACATTAATTTTATTAGTATACAGTGACTTTGTTGTCCGATCACGAAATCAGTTTTCTGTTTTACTCTCTATCTCTCTCACTCTCTGTCTGTCTGTCTGTCTCTGTCTGTCTGTCTCTCTGTCTGTCTCTCTATCTGTCTGTCTCTCTCTTTCTCTCTCTGTCTCTCTGTCTCTCTGTCTCTCACTCTCTCTCTGTCTGTCTGTCTGTCTGTCTCTCTCTCTGTCTCTCAACCTTATCGCGAACTCTTCACAATGTAATGGAATTAGTAATTTATATTGCGCCGCTATACAGTTGCGCTTCTTGTGCGAATACCCTGAGAGAGAAAATAAGTTTTGACGATAGAGATTTAAGAACAGATTCCGAGACATTAGAGACATGCATTGTAAAGAGGAAGGGAATACACTCAACCTTTCTTTCGATGAATAGCCCAATCAAAATTAGTGATGCCATTGGTAATAACAGCCCGACTTTACAAATCTGCTTCAAACAAGTTAAAACAAATAAATATGATTTGGACAAACTAACTAACAGATTTCACTTAATAGTCAACTCATATGAAGTAACTAACTTATTAACTAACTTGAAGTAACTAACTAACTTTTATAGCTTCTTACTTACTTAGCTTGACATTTCAGTTCCAGTTCTATACACTTTTCTAGGTTAGGCTACAGGTTCACAGAATTCTTACTACTTGCATTTTATGGCGGCAAATAAACATTTAAACCACAATAAAAGTGCGATATAAATAAACTGTTGAAAGGAACTGTTGTGACCGAATGTTTCTGAAATGCAATTTCACTTCAATAAAAATTGGTATTAATTGTGGCTATTTTATCAACTTGTCTGTATTGATAAAGAGTTGAGCGATTAAATTTTGGTTACTTGCCAACTGCCAACCTGTTCTGGTCTCCTTAAATAGATTCCTTCAAGACATGTGCGAGACATTCACGGCAACAAAGGCAATTCGATAGACTAGAGTTTTTTGACTATCTATTAGAGAAATTGCAATGGGCATCACTATCACTTTTGCAGCAACAACAGCAACAGCAACAACAGTTGCCTTGTAAGCTAAAAATCTCTAAAAATGTTAATCGAGGATAACGTTTTGCGGGGAAGCTTTTGTGATCCTGGGATAATGTATCAAAAACCCTCCAGAGAAATTGTGGCTAAATTGCGGGTTTTTATACAGGGTGGGTCAAAAAAAGTAGCCCCCTCACGTTTATTGCTAATATTTCGGCCAAAGGTAGGCCTAATTTAATGAAATTTTACAGGCTCAAAATGAATGGCACAAGCACAAGCACAACAAAGGTTTTATCACCTTTAATGAGTCCAACCGCGGTATTTTGATGGTCAAACGATATTTAACGCGGCAAAAGTAACAAAAATCGATATTATGAATTGACATCTCAAGTAATTTTAATAAAACAAATTTCATTATTATTGCAATTATTGAGAAAGGAAACGGGGAATCAGCGTAATGGACTTCACTTTGATGTCACGTAGCTAGCAGCTGATCAATAATTTTGGTAAACAAACATCGCTTTCCATCGTGTCGCTGGGCAGAGTATTACCGATGTAGTGCGTCAGAAGAGACATGAATGCTCCTCAACACTGCTTTGTTGGTTGAAGGTTCGCAACACAAAGCGTGTGATCTTCAAGGGTGAATATACTTCTGCCTCAATATCTCAATCCACCAGCCAGTGAACCAAAACAACCGGCAATAAATCAGATGTCAAACCTGATCGATCGATTGTTGAACGCGAGAAATTCACTCCACCTGTTACGGTATAGGCAGGTGTCTGCTTTGGTGGTAAAAGTCGACTGCATTTGTTGATGAAAAAGCCAAAAGTGGATGTTGCATCTCACGTCGGTAGCCTGCTTCCACAATTAATATCCTATCACAAGCGTCTATTGCCAGCTGGATTCATCTTTCAACAAAACGGCGCACCAGAGCATAAGCCTAATGCTCGCCTCGCGCGTGACTGGCTCAAGGTCAATTGCAATTTTTCATTCAGAAGGACCAATGGGGGACTCTGTAAACATGGCTGTTTATAGATGGCGCCAGTGTCAAATGTTGGTAAGCTACCTGAGGTAAAATTGTGTGCTTCGCATGTTTCTTCACGCAAAGTAACCTAAAAGTTAGCCAGATTATAAAATGCCTCCGTATTGCTGCGTGCCAAAATTCAAAGGAAAAGAAGGCGGCAACCTATTAGATCTGAGGGCTTTAACCTGCATTTAATATTTATAATTGTCTTGTTCGCGCAGCGGTAAATGGAAACTCCACTGTGATTGGACGTAACAAAATAGGTTGACGTAGGTTGCCATCTCATCTTTCCATTTCTAGCGTTCAAATTTATGTATTTGTCCATAATGGAATCAAACTTTAATTCTTACTACAGCCATCGATCGGAACAACATAAACAAACAACGCATGACCAATATAATTTTTTTGTCTTAGACCTATGTGCATACATACTTCCTTACTTAAAGGAACTGCCCACAGAGTCCCCATTATCTCCAAGCTCTCCGGATTTAAACTAGCTGGATTATCACGCGTGTGGAACTATGCATCATAAAATCGGTTTGTAACCATTTAATTGCTGTTTCAAAGGCTATTGACTAAAAAACCGTGGTTCGACTCATTAAAAGTGATATAACTTTTGTTCTGTAAGAAATATTGTAGTCAATTTTGGCCGGTGTAGGCAAATATAAATTAATTTTGCTTCTGTAAATTTTATTTTTTAATGATTCTTACTTTTGGCCGAAATATTGGCAAAAACCTGATTACTTTTATTGGCCCACCCTGTATCGGCAAACAGTTTAGTTGGAGGACATGTGGGCCACAAGGTTAAAAATGATTATTTTAAATTTGAATAGATTTTTATTTTAGAATAGAACCAAATTGCACATGGATAAATTCCGGTTTAATCATTTTAGATTTTTAATATTTATTCAAAGTTTAATCACATGATATTTTAAGCATTAATGCGATTTATATTGCTGGACACCGATCTGCACGTCACACATAATTATGGCGCAGGGACTAAACTATCTTTATCTCGATAAGTGAGATAAGCGATAACTCGGCAAAATTATTTTAGGCTCTGCGCGTTCTTTTCTCGCTCATCAATACGCTCGATCGGCCATTGAAGAAGTGCGCGTAATTATGACGTCAGAAATATCTAAAATAGAGCTCGTCAGCAAAGCATGCGTAGAGATGTCGCGTATACTCAACTATGGCAGGTCTGACACGAAGGCGAATATTCGATGATATAATTTACGCCGTAACGGTGTTTCAGCAAACGCTAGAATATTCCTCAGAATTTTCTCCGCATTTCCTTGCGGTGTATTAATATTTTGTCATAATCAACCAACGATGGGCTACTCTCTCTTCAATGAGCTAAAAAATACAGCAACGCTAAAATACGTATTATTTTGAAGTTGAATTAAATTTTCGAGGAATTGTTCCTTCAAAATTCATGTATGCACTATATATATCTACTGATATTAATTTCCTTACCTAATTATGATGCGCCCATAAATGTAGCTTTAAAGCATGATTACAACTGAACTTTACTATGTGAAAAGAATTGCTTGTAGGCCTACCAGCATTAGCGTCGTCACGGGGGGCAAGAAGGGGCAGCTGCGTCCCCATCCCGGATCCAGCTGGGTTATGAGATTCGAGCAAATCCGAGGATATTTTATATATGGGGGCGGGTCCCCTACGCGATTTATAATATGACATTCATAACTAAGATCTTCTGCATATAATATAGTCAAACTTTATCACAAATTGATTTGTTTAGGTACTTTTATTTCAAAATTATAGCTGAAAAATATGAGGTAAACAAGAGCCCAAAATGTACTTCATTTGGCATAAAATGCTCAAAATTGCGTATGCTTCTGGGGCTTCGTCTCAGACCCCGATGAAGATGCATACAACGTGCCCCGTCATTGCCTTCTATATACTGACAGGCCGTAATGCTGATTGTGTGACGTCACACGCCCAAATATAGTGAGCATTACGGCCTGTCAGTATATAGAAGGCAATGGCCACGTGCCCTAAATCATTAGAGCCTGTTTGCCGCACAACCTCAAAGCTCTCCCGACGCTGCTGTATACATCACCTATTTTGCATATAGCATTATACACAGAAATACATTTTCAGATGAAGCTGGGTTGCACGGCTAGCTTTACTTTAAAACTTAACTTCATCTCGCTTCTAAAAATCTGACAATAGCTTGCAGTTGAAGTCTAGAAAAACGCTGCAATTTCCAATGTTTCGACTGCGAACGCTTAATTGTATATACGCCTTCTGACGCCTAAATTCTCAGCTTCTTGCATATAACTTAGGCAAATTTTTCCACGCTTCGAGATGTTTTGGGTACTTTTATTTCGAAATAATGGTTCACAAAACTGATGTAAATAAGAGCACAAAATGCGCTCCATTTGGTATCAAAACGTTCAAAGTTCGCAGGCTGGGGAGCTTACGACGCTCCTCCAGACACCCTAGTCGTTGTTTACTCTCTGACTCCCAACCTCAAAGCTCTGGCGACGCCACTGCCGACCGGTAAATCATCCATTAACCGTCTATTATACATTCGCTCCTTACCTTTTGCATTTGCGTTTGTAAGATTAAAAGAAGGCTTCCACTATAACCTGCAAGATTCAAAAGAATGTTGACACAGTTTTCCAATTAAGCATAATGTCTGAACATCTAATGACTTCATGAGTCATTATTAATAAATATATATATATAATATATATATATGTATATTAAACCCTATTAATAGGTTTTAGATCAATATGCCGATTTAACTGCTTAGCCGATCAAACAGGGAACTCAATTATCAGTTAATCGCTTTGATGCAATGATGTCAATTTTGTACCTAGGCTCAAAAAAGTAAATTCACCAATTTAATGAGAGGATCCCAAGGCATGACAAGTCTGGCGCGTCAGTATCTGAAATGGGCTTGACAATGGAGCTGCCTTCAAGGAGTTTACCTTTTATGCTTATGCTGCGTGTTTAATACTGTATAAGTGTGAGCGTGCGTGCTTATATATACGTATATATATATATATATATATATATATATATATATATATATATATATATATATATACTATACATGCGTGCGTGGGTGGTGTTTGTCTATGTACGAGTATATTGCGATTTAAGCCTGCAAAATCCTTATAGATAGAAATGCATTAGAGTACTGATCAAGAAGAGAGCCTCAACCCAGTCGATAGCGCCACCATTAAAGCCACAATCGAACGGGTTTAGGCATCTAAGCAATGCCAATTATTGGGTGAAAGTCAGGTTAAGAGCTGACGCTCATTAAGTCGTAACTATGGCAACAGACAAGGATTTCCTCCATTCTAAGCATCGATATAAAATCTGCACTTTTCCCGTTGTAAGTCGTAACTCTGATCACACGCTTGACCTACGTGTCCTCTGTGACCCTTGTGTCTCGGTTTTTGTTCAACATCTCTATAGGAACCTATCGAAGCTGGAACGGTTCAAGTGTGAAGCTAAAATGCTGAATAGACTGATTATTCGGTTAAAATGTCAGAATGTTTCTCGCCTACAATTATGTATGTATATGTGTATGTATTTACAGTGTATATGTATGTTTTTATGTCTTTATGTATATATGCATGCATGTATGTATGTATGTATGTATGTACAGTGTATGTATGCATATACGTATGTATGCATGTATGTATGTGTGTAGGTATTTATGTATATTTTGATATTCGCAAAATATTTTTCCAAATTCTGTTAAGTAATTGCTTTAAAATAGTCTATATCATTTCACAATAACACGCGTAAAAACTTTTAGACAGTTCAAAAAAACATTTAGGAGTAGGCCTACCCAAGGATCTGGGACTGGATGATGGAAGGGGCGGCTACAGGAGGATGAAGGAGGAGGTCCAGAACAGAGAGAAGTGGAGACATTGGACATACGAACCTGCCGAAAAGGCAGAAGACTAAAGAAGACCTACTCAAGGCACTCAAATGTTACCAGATTTTTCCAAAGTTAGCATAATTTCCGCCAGACGCGTTCAATTTCTAAATGCTTTTAGACACCAACCTTTGATCTCATGATAATATTACCCAGGAAAGCTCTTAAATTTCAGAATCTATAAGCGTTTAACTTTATCGGGTACAATCCGATTCATAGGTAGTTTTACGATTTTAGAAAATGCAAACTGTGCTTGTAAACAAACTCAAGTCTTATGGGTTTTCGCAGTATCAGTCATGACCAGAAATAGTAAGCAGTAGTCATTATCACAAATCCTTGATTAAGCCTCAAACCATAGTTTTAGCATCTCCACACCTTTATCTGCTTATTCTTCATCATTGCTTGCACCTTCACTTCTGTTCTTCGCTCTTCATTATCGGTGGGTCGAGAAACACCGCGTTATCACTGCTATTCACACAGGTCAAGTTATTGTCAGAGTTACGTGCGATCTAATTCGATTGACTTTCAGAATTAACATACAGCGTGCTCTGAAGTTAGGTCCGTCCATTAGCTAGAAATGACACCAGGACCAACAATCATTTCACATTGTCCGTATCTAGGCGTACAACTGTGATGTCAAGTAGCCATTCATCAGATTGCCATCCCAGTGCAAAAACAGATCTACAGGCGGGACAGTCATCCTTTACTTGCAAAAACGCAGTAGTTGACGGTGAACGACACTGATTTATGACGACCCTGCACCCGATTCCGCTGCATCCGGTTCATCTTCATCAACTGCACCGTATTGCTCCTCCTAAGACTGCAGCAGCTGCTCGCTTGAGAAATTGTTGTTTGCGCTCAGTTGATCGTTTATCACGACAGAGTGTTTTCTATCAACCGACCCAATTCATCTGCAGGTTCTCGTTGATTGCCGTAATTTAATGAACTGACGGTCTTCCTCATTCTTTATCAGTTCATAAGAGTGATATGGAAGGGACTATCCCGTTTCTCATTATATTCGTTTTGGTTCTGATTATCCTTGGCATCATGACCCTTGAGCAATTTTTCATCAAAGCTGCGTGCTGGCAGTATACATAGATCTTTAATCTTCTGAACAATGTATGGCTTGTGTCGTACGGACAGTCGTGACTTACTCCAGAAGGGCAGTAAGTTGATCGTGTACTAGCTGGATATTCTGTGCAACTGTTAATTTCTGCTTTCTGGGAAAGTAGACTACGATTAAACAAAGGATCTGCAGAGCTTATGTAAAGCGAGCCCCCGTATAGTGTTGCAGGGATGCATCCAATCAGCTAAACGAGGGAGGTACTATTGCTTTGCGAATAATAACAAGCTGTTTGCATAAGCAGAATAGGACTAACACAGTTTGCAAAGAATTTGGTTAAAGTATTGTATCACAATAGTCATAATTAAGTGAAGTCTTTTTGCCAGAAATACAGACAGCAACATTTAAGGCTGATTCTAAGTTGTATACATAGGCTCTGGATGGATTGTTCGTAAATCATATTAAAACTCTAAAATGTATACAAATAATAATATAGTAAAAGGTAATGTAGGCCCCAATTACCCTACGGTACACCATGATGTTGCAACTCACAACTGTAAAGCCACAGTAGTCCCACACCATAACGCCAATCGTATAGAACATGCAACAATGAACTGAAGAAATCTTGACTATGAGTGTTCTTCTGTCTTCTTAATGATGCTATATTCACATATGAAATAAAACTATATATTTGTAGAATCTACTATTTAAGAACTATTTTGTGGTGCTTGGCAGGTTATAATGTGATCTACGTTTGGCCCACAGAAAATTGCCAAACTAAGAAATGTCACGCGAAAGTACGAAAAATTCCACCAATTCTATGAGCATGTTTTGAATGTCATAAAATTTTGTGACCATGCAGAAACGTTTAGATGTGGATTAAATTTCTTCCTACAAATAAAAGGCTAAAGTAACACCAACGTTGCGGAGAGAGGTAGGCCTATCAGGCGTGAATATAAAAGTCGAAGAGTTAGTGGAAAATTTCTTTATTTGATCTGGAAGGCACAAGGGTAGGGACCGATCATCCTAATTTTTAACTATTCGGAAGTATTCTCTCGGCAAAAAATACACACGCAAATAGAAAGTTAAAAAATTGAAGCTATAATTTAAAAATTCGTAATTCGATAAATAATTTCATCGGTGTTATTTAGTAGGCTACCTAATCTTATAGATTTTCAATTTCCTCCTACAAATAAAAAATAAAAATTTAATTTATATTATATTTATTGATTTATTACGGGCAGCAAATTATTTAGTTAAATCTTATTATAAATAAATTCTAAATTTTGGGCTTGGCCATACGTGACGACGATTTACGAGGCAATGGTACTTGCCGTAGTGACCGCTCTAGTAGCGACCCACTACCACTTCACTCGTATCGGGATCCGGCAAATACATGTATACATACATTCAAATACTCGGAAATTGTCTACCTAGTCGGTCCCTACCTAGGATGATGAATTCTGTTTTGGAAGTATTAATGCGGAGCCTCAGAGGAGATTGGATGACCTTCATAACCACATTGAGTAATTGTGTAATACAGGTAGGACTATGATCGACGGAGTCGAATGTGGTGGAGATGTTGAGGAGACAGAGGTAGAATGCATGCTGATGGCTGACAGCAGCAGAGACCAGTTTATTGCATTGAGAGGCAAATAGAGTTTCCGTGGAGTGGTGCTTTGCGCAGCCAGATTGGTTGGAATTGATAGGTGAGTTGAAAGAAGTGCCGTCGTTACGCCGGGTAAGGTTGATTTGTTTAGTTGACTTAGATAGTATTGAGTTTTGATCACTTTCATCCCAACGTTCTTTCGCATAAAATTATTGCTAGTATGTTAAGGTTAACCTATGTAGCCAGTAATTTCTATCAAGCAACCTCAACATTACAGAAATCTAATATGAAATTGTAGCAGATGGGTTTATTAAATTCTTCCAGCGACTGAGTCTATTGAGTCTCATACGATATGTGTCTCCAAATTCTAATCCTAAAAGGTGTTTTGTTGCCACCTACAAATTTAAATATAAGGCCTGGCAGCACTTGCGAGTTCATACGAAGGCTTACCGCACATTGAGCACATTAATTGGAGGCTGCACAGAAGTTGATAATGTCACCTTCATAAGCGTGGCTTTGTTTCATGCAAAGACTGATTAGAATTCATTGCAACGTTGGCTTCCAATGAATCACACTGACGACACTTTGATAATGAAAACCACGCATGCTGTTCAGAATAACTGAGTCGTCATTTCATGCAGAGACATTACCATTCGGCCTCTGTACTCCTGCTGATAGGATGATTCTACTTAACTTAAAGATTCCCTTAATATTCGGTGGCTGATACAGCTGTGGACATAAATCGGTATTACTGGTAAAGCCGTGATTGAATCCAGGCGAAGCGCCAGTCGGTCGTACAGCTGAAGTCCAAAGAGCATTGTTGGCGCAAGTGCAACATAATATATAGAAATTGCGCGTGAAGTATTTGCTCAAAGTCCGTTTACAGTTCGGCCTAACTACCTCTTAGAAAGCATGATCCCATACTCTACGCTTTACAGGCCGAGCTCCTTTACCAATCGGCCACCGTGCCACAGATCAATACAAATAAAGAGAGAATTCTGCCGGTGTGTGTTTGTCCGGCAATGCAGTTGCACAATTTTGGAGCTATTCGCTCGAAATCTTCACTGTTGGCTCGGGGAACACCTTGGACACGCACTCGAGGAGTTGGTTAGGGGAGATATATGTTATGTTCGGGAGACATACGTTTGGTTTATACTTTTAACCCATTTGCACACTTTTACAGCTATTGACTCGAAACCTTCGCCGTTCGCTAGGTGAACACTTCGGACACCATGTAGAGGGGCTGATTGAGACCGCGGCCACCGTATTCCTCCTCTCCACAGCCAAAAAACTTGTCTCAACCCTGGCGAACGTCGGGTGCCCCAGTTAGTACAGAATAAAGCCAGTTACAGCTACCAGCTCTGGTTTATTCAAAAATGACTGTCTTTATACCATGGCACTTCATGGTCTAGCAACGATCTTAGGCCAGCGCAGAGTAGATATCTTTAAAGGGTGCTACTCGATTCTCGATTACATTGATACTCGATTACATTGCATAACATTACAAGACTTGTGAATTCCAACTGTGACTGATCCAACCAAAACAAACTTACGACTGGTTCATCTGGCCATGCAGCTGTAGTCTCTGCCAACTGACCAAATAAAACGTGCTTGGTAAGTTGGTTCGATGCCTTGTCTCTTATCATTGGAATTTTCCATCACCAGTCACTCTGACGAACTCTTTCTTTCTCCTATTTGCTTTCCGATTGAAAACTTGTTGCCCAGCTAGTCTTGCTCTTTAGATTGATTCATAAATTAGCGCGATATAAGTGTGGTCTATATGACAAATTATATTAATAATATCACATTGCTGCTTACTATAATCACACCTAATTTTAGTGAAAAATTATATATATACATGTATATTGTATCTTCATATATGAAACTTATATATAGACACAACGCAATTATGTGTAATTTGAGTCATCAAAATTGTGATATTATCATTTATCGTGATTAATCAGATAGGTCCTGCTTATATCGCGCTTATTTATGCTTTAATCTGAACTTACTATATGTGTGTGCATAATTTACGTGTATATAGCGACTACAGAAATACGTTAAACATATTGGCCATATATGTATCAGAGATCTTATAAATAAAGAAGACTTTCTGTGTGTCCCTCTATCCGGCGATGCATTTCCACAGTTTTATAGCTATTGACTTGAAACCTTCGCCGTTGGCTCGGGAAACACCTGGGACACGCAGTAGTAATTCCTAAACCCCGCAGCCGCCCTCTTTCTGGTCTCCAGGGCCAAAAACCTACGGCGCACCTCTCACACACCCATAAAAATAACGTTTCCTTCTCATTTGCCAGGATCGTGTCACCTGCAAGATATCGTGCACGTAGCAGCTGTACAGTATCGTTTGCACAGTCGGTCACGTGGGTATGTACTATAAACACTATTTATTTTCATGTATATCTAGATTCCGCGTATGTGCCTGTCTCTCCGTTTATGCATTTGCACATTTTTACAGCTATTCACTCGAAACGTTCGCCGTTCGCTCGGGGAACAAACACCTCGGACACCCAGTAGAGGGGTGGCCGCCGTATTCCTCCTCGCCAGGGCCAAAAACCTGTCTTTACCCGGTCACCGGGTGACCCAGCTAGTATATAATATATGGCCCTGCTCATTTTTCAGTTTACAATGAGTTTATTCAACGTCAGTAGGACCAGCCTCATTATGTACCTGTTACTAGACAAGCATAAATATTATCCAACTTTTCCACCGAAAATGAAAGCTTGATGAGATGTTTCTATTTAATATGAGGTTATTAATTAAAGCTTTTCGGTCTATTGCAACATCCTCTTACAGCAAACAGCAGACTGAGTGGAGTGTGGCTCGATTACAAATCTCAAACCACGAACTCATCAGCTTTCAATGATCTGGATGGAAAGATGTAGATGCCAGATTAAATTCATATTAGCATAATGAGTTTAAATAATATATGCTTCATATTCGTGTCACACGTGAAGACTTAGGTCCATATATATAATTATTTGCGTGTTTATCGTGCATGTATCTGATAAGAAACGGAATGGATGATTCATTGATATTCACAAGTATTTAAGCATAGCAATCCAAGGACACGACATGCATACATGCATACATGCATTGCATGTGTTGCGAGAATCGTCGACTTAAAAACCGGCGACAACACCTGACCTTCAAATGATCATTCCCGTTAGACTCGCTATCTCTCAAGAGTGTGCTGCATATATAATTTTGTATTACTTTCGTCTCTCAGTATTAGTACTCGGCCATCATTAACTATTTTCTAAGCCTCAAAATGCAATAATTGACAAGTCTAGAAACGTTTCTTGAATACATTTAAAACAAGCTATTCCCTACAACATAGCGTTAGATCAATTATTAATTCCATCATTACTCAGAATTACATAACCATTGCATTTGATCTTACAATAAAATACAAAGATTTCAGTCGCACAAAAAATAGATAGTTTTCTATTCTATCTTGTGGACCATCTGTTAGTTTCTCGTCAACTATTAACGTTACCAATAACAAACTATACTTATACTTTGGGTTAATTTATAAATTATACCCTTAATTATATATTTGATTTATTCACCGTGTTCGCACTAGATTACTAATTTGATTGATTGATTGATTGATGTAGCGTTTTGATGTAAGCTTAAAATTATACTGATGATTGAGGTATTAATATTGATGCCACTATCTTTCAGCAAAATATGTAGAGTGGGCACACTACTAACAGAACAGCATTGCTCCTTCTGGGATGACCGATTCACACATTTCACAGATTTGATTTTAATAGAATTGAATAAAAAAAACATCCGCAACGAATCGTTGATGCCAAACAGAAGCCTAACACTTATACTTCGGCCGCATAGCTTATGCAATATTCTCTTATGCTGTATTATATACAGTGGGCAATTAACATGTAGCATATCATAGCATAGCAGTTTGAAATCACAGGATTTGGTAGTCTTCAAAGTCATTAGGTTGAGCAGAATCCTTACGACGAAGACCGATTTATTTGAAAAGTCTAATATCAAGGCCTATCTTCTAAATATCATTGAAAAAATGACCAAGAGAAGAGCGGGTAAGAGGCTTTGCTGGTTTTCCTATGTCCAGTTTGTACACATGCGTAGACAATAGCCCTATAATTAAATAGGCTAATAAGCGCCCAGCAATGTGCGCTTGAGGGGCGTGCGTCGTTTTCTAGTGGATAAAGTCTGTTGCAGCTGTCAGCATTATGCACGTGATCAGAAACCTTATAAGCATAGTAGCAGTCTTGCAGATAATCGTGTGCGATATGGCCAGGGTCGCGATGTGAATCGAATGCTGGCAAAGAAGAGATGGCAACCGTTCGCCGAATTATAGAACGTGGAAAAGGAATCTCGAGACGCAGTCTTGAAACGGAATCGCTCAAATTCGTCAGACAATCAACCGGAAAACGATTTCTTCTTGATCTGTGTCGACGGCCTATGAAGGATGACCATCCAGGCGATTGAGGAGAAGTCTCCGCTGTTGCAGGGAACGGAGATTGGCAGAATCCGGCTTTTGAACATCTAAGAATTGATCACCATTGTTCGGCAGTCAGCCAGGATCTAGAAGATGAACGAAGAGAAGACTACGAAAAGAAAAGATGCTTTGCTAAAAGCGGAAACACCGTTATTACTGGTCTGCTGCATACAAACAGGCTCCATAGTACATGCAGTGTGGAAAGAAACGATGACGACAGCAGACAGGCAGAACTAATGCAAACAGATGGTTGAGAGAAGAGAGTCGGAGAGTTTTCAAACATAGGTCCTCAATCGATAAACTGGAAAATTTGTCGAAACATTTCCATCAGCCATTAAAGAAATTATTCATTTAAAAAGAATAACAAATTGAAGTTTAGACAGGTCATTTAATTCTTTCCATCAGTTTTACCAAATTAGTTAACCGGTACATGAAAACGTGATGTCAATCACATGCAAAAATATATTTTTCGTCGTCCGTTCTTTAGCTTAGAATCATCAGTGGTAGTTTCACTCGATCTAAACAATGATTCTATTCTATAAAGACATCAAATTAAGTAGCGCCTTCTATAGTATCGCTAAATATGAAGACATTTGAAAAAATGTATGCTTCTACTTAATGCTCGTGTAGGCAGTTCTCCTTGACGGGCTGTAGAAAGGCGAAAGCTAAGCGTAACGGTAGCATTTCTTTTCCGCCTTTAGAATTCATAAGACAAGAATATCTTAGATTGAAATATCTTTCAGTTGATGATAATCGTATAGTAATCGTAGCTGTAATCGTCACAGTAATCGTCATTTCAGTCGTCGCCGCACTCGTTACCGTCACCGTAATCGTACTCGTCATATCTTAATCGTAGCCTCAATCTTCGCATATCTTCAGCACCTATTGATCTGCGTCGTGTGAAATAGAAACAAATTGTCAACATAGCAAGCATGATGATAGCGTTAGCATGTCTATACACGAAAAAATCGATAAGACGGTAAAATTTAGGCCTGTTTCAGGGAAGAGAGTTGAAGGTTAGACAGTCAATAGTTTTGGGTTGGGTCAAGCTACGTGTTCGGTGGAGTTCGATAAACGACCTGTTTTAGAATTGGTGGGATTGTGTCTGCGCCTCAGTTTTAAATTGGATCAAGTTTTGACACACTAAAGTCTCCTACATGCAAGTAGCGCTGATACGCATGTATGTCTGTAAAGAAATGGTGCCTTACTTGACCCAGATTTTCTGGTGATCTATGAATGATGTTTCATCCAAGTATTTATCGGAGTTCCTGTACCTAAATAAACATCATTCGCTCTATGATTGATCATATTATTTTGTTTCCATTATTGTAAGGAATGTACGCATTTGGAGTGACGCCTTTAGTGGCTGGTGATATGCGCAGTGCAGAACCACGTGATCCAAACTCCCAGTCATCTTCAGAAAGAGTGAACTGGACGAAGATTGCTCTTAATTGATGGAAATCAATGTTTGGAGGAAGCATGAATGTTTTAAACAACAGTGAGCAACAAGACTGGGCATCAATCAGACTAAAACTATTCTATATGGGACCCATAAAATAGAGTTTTACATGAATTTTTGGTCCAGATAAGTGAAGAACAAGTTCCTCATTTCGAAATATTGCTTTATTCGCAGGCATTCAGTAAGTAATATAATCAATAGCAAGAACAGCCTGGTATCAAAACCCAAACACCCAGCATGCGAAGCATTTGATCTCGCATTCTGATCATCCGCTGCAGCCTACCAACTGGTTGGGTTGCGATTGATCACTGGAAAAATGTACTGAACTCTACGAAAAGGGTGTAAATTATTCAAAAGGCGCTATTGACCTGGTCGAACTGAGCCTGGCTTTGGAGACCCTTTAGTGATTTATGCAAGGTTTTATGCAGACAATCTCTCAGCTGCTACTATAGCGTAGCTTCAGTTGCCTCCTAAGTAATAAAACACACAAGCAAATAATTAAATAATGAGAGCTATTTCCGGTTAAATTCCGTGTGACTTTATACTTAAGTCATCACTATTACGATCCCGCAGGTGATTTTCCAAGTCATACTTGCTTTGACTCATAGTTGGTGGCTAAGTCACCGATGTTATATTAAAGACCCGATCGATGTCACTCTGCGATTATAATGTGAAACCAATGCTATTGTCGTTGACAATGCCTACGATAATTACGATATCGTGTCGACCGTTTGAGACTTTTAAACACGTCATTCAGAGTCTCTCGACGAATCTTTTAGTGACCGTGGCGACGACAAGTAACAGCGGCGCAAACGACAGGTGTCACTATATTCGTCGTTCTGATTTTTACATGAAATTTAGATGATGTCTGTGACACACAATATATATTCTACTGTTTAGCAGGCGAGGACAGTGAGGCCACACTAGCCACAGTTAACACTAGCTAAACGATGTTTTGCTGTAATCTGTAACAGTTAAAGTGCATGAATAGACAATGCATTTCAGTCAGTCAACCTCAGCCAACCATTCAATCATTCGGTCAGTAAGGCATTGTGCTAATGACTTCCTGTTGACTGTTACTCTTCATAATCATCAACAGACGTTTTAGTGGAAAACCAGTCGATAAAATGGCACTTTACCAAATGAGAAAGTTGCAGCAGACAAAGAGTTAAGATATCTGCATAAAACATGAGACAGACAGACACACAGACAGACAGACACACAGACAGACAGATACGCAGACATGCAGACAGGCAGATAAACAGAAACAAACTGACTGAACCTGACTGATTTAATATAATTTAAGTTGCGGCTAGGCTCCTACATCATCTTGAAAACCTTTTGGTGAAAATTAAGCGAATAATGTATTGTAAAAGGAAAACCATAGGTACAAACGCAGATATGTCTATACGTCCAGAGTGGGGGGATGAGTGGTTGTGGGTAGGCTCTGCTACCTAGACGTAGCCGACAAGAATTGAATATTAAATTAATTACGTTATTGCGCTATTTGACCCTTGATGCATAAAATATTATGACCTGTGACCCGATTGCCCAGTCACTGCGACCAATGAGGTTTGTTCACTCGAGCAGGAGAAAGTCACTTGCATTGTGGGAGAGGTTTATAGGCCCAGGGCGCGAACTTCAAGCAATTCCATGTTGACATTGGCTTTTATCATCCATTCAATTGCATGGCATGAACATGTAGTCATCTAGGGTGATTTCAACATCGATCTGCTTTGGGTGGCAGACCACAGCGGAACAAATTCCTTCTGTTATACAGTATGTTGCCTGCACTGATTCCTAGCTGCAACAAAAAAGCCTACAAGGATTACCACCCAGCTTATTCCTCTTCGCTGATTGGCAATATTTTTACATTTGAAGCCTCTAATTCCATAAACCAATGACGATCGTTTTGGACGCCATCATGGATTTCGAAAAGAGCTCTAGAGGGATTTTTTGGACTTTTAGTATGTTAATGTACTCGGGATCTTGTAGCTATCCTGAAAAATTAAGATCGGTATGTGGCATATCCCACCATACAGACATTGCTAATGGAAACGTACGGCCATTTTGGAGGCCATCTTGGATTTTGGAAGGAGCCCCAGAGGCAGTGTTGGGGAATTTTTCGTTCTGTCAAACATGCTTCTATCTGGAAAATGTGGCTACTGTTTAGTGGGACTGTTATCCCTTCTGGATCTTCATTGCTGTCTGCGTTCCAGAATTTCAGGCTGTGCCCATTAATCTATGTTAATCTATGCATTGTATTGTGGCTTCTTCACAAAGGCTACAATAAAGATTTGACTGCTTCACAGTAGTCTAGTAGTCAACATAGTAGCCTAGTAGGTATAACTGATAGACTGCCTGATAGTCTATGAGTTTGCACAATATCCTAGTAAGCTTAATGGCCTTAAGGCCTAATGGCCGTGTTATGTGTATTGTAGCCTAGTTGCTTAATGGTAGCCTAATAGTTTGCTTAGTAGCCTTACCATTTAAGGGCCATAAATATAATATATTTATGGCATATTATGACATATTATGTGACCCTTTTAAGCTAAAGGGAAAGCGTGCATTTTGGCAAAGAATTAGAATCTAAACAAAAGCTTTCAATCAATATTGAGTCACTCAGAAGTACCTACACTCTTTACGCACATGTCCCTCGTCCATAACAATCAAACTATGACATCATCATAGCCCAATTATAAACTGCTATAGCGCCGTTATTGTGCAATGCACAAAACATCGTCAAATTGCGTCAAAGCAAATTGCTTAACAAAATTGCCACCCGGTCGACAGTGTCACGTACACAGAGGAGGATCCGTAAGGTCATTGTGTCCGACAGAGGACACGCAGGGGAGCTATTCAAAACAAATGGGTTTCATTCCTGACTTAAATGGCATCTAGCTAAGAGAAGAGAACTCGGCGGCGGATTCTAGAGCCAAGAGACCGCTCCGTAGAAAACTGAAATTCATTTTTCTACGGGTTTAAATACACCCAAACAAAGCGTCTACAATTCGTCCAAAATTCAATTGCTCAAGCTGTCACCAGGACACGTTATCATCACCAAGCCATTGTCATCCGACATGTGAATCATTGTACTGCATGCACAATCTCTGAGCCCATCTACTTTCAAACGCTACTTCAAACCCATTGCTCCTTACAAAGGCATTTCTCAACGAGTGCTCCGTGTGGGAAAGACCAGAATTCCATGTGGGAATTTGATCAAATCGTTGCCTAAATATCTGTAGCATCATAACTCAGACAAGGGTTCCGCGAGGAAATTGCATGAGATGATATCTAATATAATGTGATTAAGACTTTTTGCGGACCTATCCCTATTCACACATTATACCAGAATGCGTTATTCAGTCGGGGCTCCATCATAACTTGTTGAGATCAAAGGGCTTTGTTGCCTAAAAATGGAAAGCAGTGTTATACAATATTCCAGACTCCAGACCCTTCGAGAACTTTTCACCCTTCAGGCCCTCACACATTGTAGGCCTACCTTGGTGCACCGTTCTGCACGCTATAAATTCTGAAAGGGCCCTGCTTTCATAACATTATTCATAACAGGCTGTTGCAGTACGGTAGTGTAGTTGAATAAGACAACAGAGCGGCGATCAGAATAATTCTAACGCCGAGTGATGATCGGAATCATCATCGTAGCTCAAACAATCATCTTTAACATGTTGGTCACGCTTAATTTCGTTATCGACAATGATGGTATCTGATTCGGTCACATTGAGGTGAACGAAAGCATTGAAGCTCGTTGATGGTAAACATGTCTAGTAGACTGACCAGTGTGCGTGGTTTCATGAACTATGACAATAATTGTTTTACACTGGGTTCTCTGTTATATAAGCGGGTTTACTTTGATTGCAACAGTCTTGGAACTTGCAAAGTCCAAAGCTTTGGTTCACTGTATACACATCACAACGAAGTGCCAATTTATCGGCACTTTGTAAATAAGGCCTTGGATGTGCTGCATATTGTCAATGTAACGCGGTACTTCCGTTCAAACTTGTATTGCTATATATTCATTTCGAATGGTGCAGATATCTCTTATGATGTCAATAGATGCATAAAGCGGAGTGGTATGGCTATAGACAAGCTTTTAACGCTTTATCGGTGACCGACGGTGAGCTGCAGTGATCTCCCAATCGCTTTAACCACGCGCTAATTCTCAAAGAACTATAGATATATATATATATAGTCAGTGTAATGTTGGCTAACTATCATCGGTCTCTCAGCGCAGTTGTAACTATAGTAGGCCTACAAAGGCAATTTATAGGAATAGCTGCGTCAACTCTTTAGGTGTAATCGATTGACATCTTTGTGAGATTGCATGGTATAAAATTATTTCGGTGACGATATATACATATATAATATATACATACGTTATATGCGTATATGCGTTATATACATATATATATTTACATATATAATATATATATATCTTATACATATACCATTTAGCACGTTATGGCCTCTAGACTGGGTGTTTGAAATGGCGTTGGATTACATCCACTGTTGCTGTAATGGTTGTCGTCGTCATGCATTGAATGAGGACCAATGAATGTGAAGAGGCGCCACATCATTCTTCAATCAATGGCCATTTACATGCATACAGTTTAGGATCTAATCCCAGTTCAATCTATCCGCCAACTCATGAAGCAGAGACACCATCGACCATTGATCGTTCCTGACCTATTGTTTGCAATATAGAACCTGATGGGAGGCATCAACCTCTCGCCTTCGTGTTCTCTCCCTCTCTCATCCCATTCCTACTTGACTACTGCAGTCGAAAGCTAGGAGGAATTACGCAGTCATATGGAAAATGCCTGCATCTATTTTAAACGGCAAAACATCGGTACGCTGTTCCATAAACAGCGTCGGAATGGACGTTACGACATGTCAACCTATACAGGCGAATCCTAACCAACAAGTAAAATGAAAAAGAAGCGTAACTCATGTTGCATCGATACATTAATGTACCATTGTAAACATTTTTACTGCACAATATGTTCATTTCTGGCGACGAATGCAGTTTGGTGGTGCTCGGACGTGATTTATCCCTAGTCATTTAGCTGTTGAATGCTCAGCCTCAATGACACGCAATGCTAGAGAGCTTTTAGAACTGTAACATGAAATATGATGTTATGCGACTTTCCCGAACACCACTTTCTAAACACTGCCTGTATTCACTGACAACGATAATAACCACTGCATTGTAAGAAATCAGGCAGACAGTTGTTGCCTTATCTATAAATGATACAGTCAGATAAAAATTAAACAGCCGCAATCATTCTTTCTTGATTGGATGCTCCACTATGCGTATCAACTTCATGAAAATTTTTGATATATAGACAAGCTATTTTTAGTGTCCAAAAAAAGGTTATTGAATCTGTTGGAAACGCGATAAGAGCCATTACGGTGTCAGCCCCCTCCCGCCTTTCCCATCTCTCTCCCTCCATTTCTTTCTCTCCTCCTCCTTCTCCTCTCTCTGGCTTTCCCTCTCTTTTTCGACTTCCCTGTCTCTCACGCATCCTCTCTCTTCCTCTCACATTCTCTCTCGTCTTTTCTATATCCCTCTCACAATTCTCTCTCTCTCGCACTCTCGTCTTCTCTCACTCCATCTCGCTTTCTCTCGCTCTTTCCGTCTCTCATTCTTTGTCTCCATCTCGCCTCTCTGTCTCTCCCTCTATCTTCATCTTGCCTTCTCTCCCTCCCTCTATCTCCCTATCATCTACCCTCCTTCTCTTTCATTCTCTCTGCCTTTGAACAACAGCTGTCGTTGACGTCGTCTGCTCTTGTAACTTGTAACTTTCCTAACCAACGCAAAGGTATGAGACGCACTAATCGCCCTCTAGGCGTGTACACGTGCATCAACGGTACATGTACAAGTGCTCCAGGAGAGTCCAGTCTGTGCACTATTTAAACAGAATCCCTGCAATCGTTAAATCAACGTTAGGTCCCCCAGACGTGCGTTTTTGAGAGATAGCCAACGCCAATTGTAGCTGCTAATAGGAGTTTGGTGTTGCCTATGGTTGGCAGTTTCAGTGACATCTTGGGGTTGCCAGGGCGAGGAGATGGCGAAATAACAACAGGTACTATGGAAATTAAAATAGTTTCCTAACTTCTAGCCTGACAGGCTATACGACGGAACTTTTGAGTTTCTACACATCACACCACTATATTCGAATGCACTATACACAGAGCAGTCACGCTGAAATCACAAAAGCAGTCAGAGCTTCTAAACTAGCCTTTAAAAAGCAACCATTCTAGATTTTGGCTATGGCAAAATCGTTTATGTAAGTTAGTTACGGCGCCGGCCTCTAAATGTCGCTGGCTTCTGGGCATTTCCCCTCAGCCCCAGTCGGTGTGCCTGGCTATGGCCGTTGATGTCAATTTCGTCCTAGCATAAAGCAAGTGCCTCCTGTACCTACTAAGATTACATTTAACACTTTCTATGGTATGTAGGGCTCTGAAGACCCAATCTTCCAACGGGTTTTGTGCGTGTCCCTTTCTCTGCATGTCCGTTTATATATGATCCAGTTTTCTCTGTATGTATTAGGTAGAAACTGCTTGTGTCACACAGTGTCACCTTAGGCTGCTTCAAAAATCCACGCACACGCTAACTCTAGATGCCAACATCTTTGCTTCACCTGTTATATAAATATATATATATGTATATTATATATGATCATCTACACACACAACTATATACATATATATGTATTATATTAACGTATAATATAAATAATATAGTATATATATATATATATATTAATACCTCTCTTAGTCTCTCTGATCTAACTCGACGTTCTTCCTCTACTGCATGCTGCTCATGTATACAATAACAAACTTTTCACAGTACGAGGCTCTTAATTCACACTGACATGAACCGTTCATAATCTTCAAATGCTCATTCTATGTTTAAAAACACGACGAACCAAAACTAAGTTCAGGTCATTCTTCTGAACATTGTCATCACAATCGACCATAATTATATTTTATGCGGTTGAAATCGACAGCATTGGTGGCTTTATTATTCCGCCACACGTGCTCAGTGCACGCACATCCTAGATTTTTAGACAAACTAATTACCTTTGCAAGGCGAAATGTTGCCGAATACCTGTTTTGCTAATCTCGTATATTGACGCATCATACAAACACACTTATACAAAAATACATTATATAGACTAAACATAAGCATACACATACACATACACATAGGCATACACATAGGCATACACATAGGCATACACATAGGCATATATAGGCTACACGTGAGACTGTTTATTATATAATTGCATCGTCTTGACAGGTGCTATACGTGTGTAAGTGTTGCTTTAGTGCTTGGCGACGATTCAACTCTAGCGACAAACGGACGTTGCTGAATAATTCAGCCGAGGAAGGAGCGTTCATCAGACCAAGAGGATGGACACGGAGTCACGCCCTTCTCCTCCGTCTCTACCTCCCTTTCCCTCTCTTCTTCCGGCCGCCTCCCTCTTCCCGTTCCATCAGGATAACTGGATCTTCAACGTCATCAATCGCTCCATAACCAACCAGTGTACGAACGCCTCCCATTCATCGTCCTTGTCGTCCTTTCTTCCGTCCTTTTCTCCACCGAACAGTCTCCTCTACAATCGTCAGAGGGTTGTCCTTGAGATCTACGTCGTGTCCGCTCTCTGCCTAGTCGGGTTCATCGGTAACGCCCTGACGATAGTCGTCCTCAGTCGGACGAGAGGCAAGGCGACGTCGACCGATTGGCTGCTGCAGACGCTGGCCGTCGTCGACACCGTCTACCTCGTCTCCTGTCTCTTCGTTCAGACGCTCAAGGCCGTCAACGACCTGACCGACTGGCTGCCCGGTCTCTCGCACCACTTCCCCTACGTCGAGCAGTACGTCTGGCCAGTGGCGTCCATTGCGCAGACGTTGACCGTCTGGACGGTCCTTCTGGTCACCGTTGACCGCTACGTGGCCGTCTGCAAGCCCTTCAGCACTCACCTGCGCAGCCTCAGTCGCGTCAAGGTCCTCGTCGTCGTTGTCATCATAGCGGCAATCGCCTTCAACGTTCCGCAGTTCTTCGAGCGCGAGATCTCGAACGAGACGCAGCCGTGCAGCGGAAAGATCACGGTCAAGGTCACGATGACGTCGCTGAGACGCAGCGTACTCTACTTCGTCGTCTACAAGATCATCTGCTATCTGATCTTTCGGAGCGTGGGGCCTCTCGTCACCCTCTTGGTCCTCAACGTACTCCTCATCCAGACCCTACGACGCAACCACCGCAAGCACCGAGGAGTGGCAGGGGCGTCGACGGCTGCAGCAACGAGCCATCGGTCGAAGAATCGAGAGAACATAACAATGATGTTGATCGTCGTCGTCAGCGTCTTCATCGTTTGCCAATTGCCAGACGTCTGCCTGCGCCTCGCCATCAACCAGGCAACCTATTTTCCGACGAACAACGACAGGGACTTCTATCGCAGCGTCAACGCCGTCACCAACGTCATGCTGACACTGAACTCGTCCATCAACTTCCTCATTTACTGCCTCGTCGGAAAGAAGTTCCGACGGATATTCGTCCAGACGTTTCTCGGCGGACGCTGTGCTTCTCGGTCGGCGACGCTCAGCGAGGTCTCGGAGTCGCAGCCGCCGCCTCATCTGGCCTCTGCTGCCCCCTTCCGAGAACTGGCGATCGCCGCAGTCACAGATACAAAATGCGAAGAGACGCACGTAGACGCAGCGATGTCCGAACTCCACTAAGACGACGATTTAAGTCTCGAATGATATCGATCGTTACTATAAGAAAGACAGAGTCAACTGAACGTAGACCTTATTTAGAAGATATTTGATCTTAGAAATAATAATGTAGAATACACCAGGCACTATCAACAGCCATGTGTGCAATAGAACACACTTGTTTATATAGGGTGACTCGATAGGTCGAGAACGATTTTGAATGCAGACAAATATATGTTATACACAATATAATATGGAAAGTTGTATACTGGAGGATAGGTTGTTCAAATGAGAATGTTATGGGGAAAAATTAGATAACTAGCTCACTTATTAAAATTGTAACGCCAATATCCGTGACGTCATCAAATTCGTGCCAAGCAAACGTAAACAAGCAGCATTATCATTGACCAGTGAATACGTCGATTAGACTATGGCGGCCTTAAATGAATCGCAAATTAGGGCTCAAGCTATTACATTATTGGAAGAAAAGTACAGTTACAGTGTTATAGGAAAGAAATTGGGTCGTTCTAAATCGTGGATTAGCAAGTGGGCCAAACGCTACAAGCAGAGTCCAAACGAGACGCTGCGGATTCGATATCACGGTGGTAGAAAGTCCGTGCTGACTGCTGCCGCTCAAAAACTGATCAAACAGTCTAAATATAGGCGAGGACAGAGTTTGCGAAAATTAGAACGTCGGTTAAAAGACAAACGCCTTGCTGGAAGCAAAGAGACAATCAGGTGTTATATGCAGACGACGCTGAAATGGAAGAGTTTCAAGAGACAAAAAGTCCCAAAGTTAACTGATGCTTACAAAGTTCGCCGAGTAAACTTCGCGGAGAAGTTTAAGGATATTGATTGGTCGCGTGTTATGTTCAGTGATGAATCGCCCTTCAAACTCTACCACGTACCTAACAGTAAGAACGACGTTGTGTGCGGATCACAAGAAAGTTCTGTTCCGTGCGCTCCACAGGTGAAGTTCAGTCCCTCAGTTCTGGTGTGGGAAGGTATGACATCTCTTGGATTAACAAAACTTCATATCATTCCAAATAAAACTTCAGTGACTTCGAGTTATGCCATTAATGAGATACTGGAGAAAGAGGTCAAACCCGCATTCCAGCGAACTGCAGTCTGCGCTCAGTTAACAGCCACAAAAATGTTTCATAATAACGGCGAAGGATTATTTCAACAAGACGGTGCACGTGCACACACATCAAAAGCCTTAGTCGAATGGTTGAACAAAAATATCACTGAATACATCTCACCGGGGGACTGGCCACGTAATTCGCCGGATTTGTCACCAATAGAAAATGTTTGGAGTATTATGGCGGCAACTGTTTATGCCGATCCCAAACCCCAGACATTGAACACCTTAAAACGTCGGCTTCGTAAGGCATGGACATCGATACCTCTGACAACTCTGAAAAATCTAATCGGCTCGATGCCTAATCGACTTGAGGCTGTAATAAAGAGTAAAGGAAACATTATTAAATACTAAATGATAATTTGTAATAATTAATTATGTGTGGATTAACAATGATGGTCGTATAATATTGTTTTCGGCGTAACTGGACGTTTGCTTGGCAAGAATTTGATGACGTCACGGATATTGGCGTTACAATTTTATTAAGTGAGCTAGTGATCTAATTTTTCCCCCTAACATTCTCATTTGAACAACCTATCCTCCAGTATACAACTTTCCATATTATATTGTGTATAACATATATTTGTCTGCATTCAAAATCGTTCTCGACCGATCGAGTCACCCTATAGTTTATTTAATAAGCGGCTCTAAAAAGAATAGCTGCCTAAGACAAATTGGCCGATTGGTTAACGTGCTCGTCTGTGTTATGTGGACTGTGTGCGACTCAGACTATACTCGTCTAAGACGACTACCTTGAAAGCCGTTTAGTTGTTTCCCTTAATCATCAAATTATCCGTTGACCTCGGGAAACTTCTGAAAACCTGGGTTCATATTCATGCACGTCCTTCGTTGTGCCTAACTTTACTAGTGAGGTCTTGTCCGCAACACGAAACCACTATAAACATTATGCTTTTCAATAACAAAGGTTGCGGTGTATAATTATAATGCAGTGATTAGTGATTGTTATATTTCGTCTAAAATGGTAGTGCAGATACTGCATGGTACATATGAGAGACTAAAAAAATCAGTCTTTAGATAGAGCGAGATATTTAACATGTCGTACTTACGTGATACATGATCTTAAAACTAACTGTTCAGCAGTAATCGAGTTTCTTTTCCTGTGGAGACAATTCGTAGATTTTATTCTACAAGACCTTCTGAAACGCACATCCTTGGCAGAGGTCATCCAAGTAAAACCCTACAGCTGGGTGCAACAAGTTTCGAGATCACTGGGACAGCAGTTTCCAGGCAAATCGTTGGATATGGAACTGTCAAAAGTCACATAATCACAACAATCACCAGAAGATCATCAGAAGTTCATTATAACTATTGATCACACTGTAACCGCCGAGTTACATGCAGATTTGATTATTAAGAATCCGGTTTCACTAGGATTTAGACCGTTCTGAACTTACAACTATTAAGACCTTTGTATTATATTGACCTTAGATTTATATAGCGCCTCGGCAAGAACAACTATTCAGAGGCATTTTCCACTTATAGGCTGTATACGTATACTGAAATCTATATGTTTTGCACCAAACTACAAGGCCGAGTTAACATTTAAGCTCTGGTGGGCATAAAGGGACACGGAAAATAAGTTAGGTTCATAATTCAGAGAGTACTTAATTTCATAGAGATCGGTACCAATAGTATTCGCCGAAGATATAATTAGACTAAACAGTATGTATAAGATATAATTAGACAATACGATATGTAGGTCCATAACACAAGATTTTATATTTGTATGGCGCATGCTGCTAATGAAGTTGAGAATTGCGAGGTAGAATAAAATAAGAAATATTCTGAAAGATTAAAACAAAAAAGTACCATACGACCTGGTCATAAAAGCCAGTTTTCATCAAATGCGTCAACTTTTATGTTGAAATGACCGTTTCTAACCACAACTTCTATCGAGTCACTCGGTTGGTCAGGTATCGATGTGAAACCAAAAGCACTGCGTAGTTCTAAGATATTTTGTAAGAACTTCGTCTAAAATTCACACCTGGAGATTTTTCACGCCTCATAAATTCATATCTCGCTAAGTAATAGGCTAATCGATCAGCCATTTATTGACCTAGTAGGAATTCGGTTTTACAAGCAATAATACAAATCGTACGAAAAACACGGTAGGCCTAATGATCCAGAAGTTTAAAGATATCAAGATATCTATTATCGGCAACTATTATTTGGACTCTTTTCTGAAATTAATCTGTTTTTAATAGACACTTCACATTATGAACCTTCATTTTTGAAAATGCTATGTAATTAGTGGCAGAAATAACATATACGAAATATGACCTTAGCAAATTTTGCATATTTTCATTGGAAATAAGTTCTCAGTAGTTACTTTTAAAGCACGTGAGAAAATTGCATAACTTTTATATAAGCTAATCGCCCGTAAGAAAATGACAGGCTTTGTTTGTGAACATCGAGTATAACTGTCTGGCTTGGTTGATGGATTCTTTTAAAATCATGTCAATGGTCATTTTCAATGCTTTTGTATGGTCATTTAACGACGCGTTATATTTAACCATAAAAATAATGCATGATGCCTGATTATTACCATAGGCACATACGTGCCAACCTTTGTGCAAGCATAGATATGTGCATATATGGTATTGCGTCAAATGATCCTGTGTCAGTTGATCCCCCGTCAGTTGATCCCTGTCAGTTGATCCCTGTCAGTTGATCCCCCGTCAATTGATCTCCTCGTCAATTCATCCCCTCAAATCTCTAGGCTACGCGTCACAGACTTGTAGCCGATACTGTTAGTAAACAAAAGATTGATTTTACAGATTTGCAAAATAACATTACAAAATAACAAATTAATGCCCACGCTTCGTGTCACTCCGCGCTGTAACCGCTTACGGCCGTTCGTAGGTTCTTTTTATGGGATATCTCAGAGCAATGGCTCATTTATCCCATACATAGACGCCTATATGATTAGGACTTTATGCTGATAAACTAATCATATCATGACTCTCAATTACGCTTTTGTATTTTTTTCCATTTTAACATTTCGTGCTCTTTTAAATCGTTCTTTTAATAAATGGAGACGGTCGCAAGTGGAACATGAATGTTGTTTCAATTGGGCTGGGTTCAATAGGCAGGGGATCAATTGACTAGGGGATCAATTGACGGGGATCAACTGACGTGGGATCAAAGGACGTAAAACCGCGTATATGTATGTATGCATATTTATGCAAACATGCGTAAAAGCGCACATTCGCTTATATATATAGGCTAGTATATATACCCATTTGCATAAAAACATACATACACAAGAGTACATGCATTCATTTCTGCTCTTCGTCTGTCGCATCTTGCATGTAATACATTCTGTGAGCTTCGACCAGTTGGCTTGCTCATATACAGAAAAACCATGGAAGCCTTGTTGAAGAGACTCTGTCTAACAGCGTTGGTTGCATATTCTTGGATATACTTGTATGTTGATGCTCGATCTTTTTCCCGACATGAAATTCTATTTTGATAATCCGATGCCAGCTCAATTTTATTTTAGGATTTAAAAATAATCAAACTCTTTCTCATTCTTCGACATTCTGGTCCAAAAAAATGCAGTTGTGATAATCTCAAATCCGTCTACTTTTTTTTATCTTTTTGACCTGCAGTTGATGCTCCTCTTTACACGTAGGTCCTTGCTTTCTATCATCATCTGTGTCTATTAGACCTCCGAGATAGTCGAATAGCTCATACTGTTTATTATGTTACCCTAATAGATACTGATGTTCATTCGTGTTTTGTTGACTTTTGAACATCCGCTGTCTTACTTTTCATTGATCAATTTACAGGGATCTCATGTTAACTGTTGCTGTCTATCTTTGCTTTCATGTCTCCTATACATAGTTTCATTTCTAATTTGAAGCTCGATGTCATCAGCAGTTCCAGGATCATGCCTCGACATTGCTTTAGACAGAGTGCCTTCACTGATTCTTGTGATAAGTTGGATAGCAAGCAGTTCGTTGCGTTTTCTCTACTCTTTTTGCGCTTAAAGATTTCTGGTAGATTTCTTGTACGGTTTTGATCAGTTTCTTATGTATCCTTCATTTATTTAATGTTCTCCACATTTCGTCAGGCCATACGTTGTCAAATGCCTGTTAATTAAATTAATTGAGCTGATGAAGATTTCAGTTCTTGCTTTCATTGAAAGAATCTCTTTCGGTTCTGTCACTTCAATTTTAAACTTATATTTCTGCCTCATTGTAAACGATTGGTTCTTCTCCATGTGCTTTGTCTTACGCAGGATTTTGGTGAACTTTCAATGAGAAATTATTTTTGCATGGATCGATACCTCTCTAATTTGTACGATCTTAAGGATTTCCACTTCTCTTGTATAACTAAGATATTTATCGATTCTCCCAGTCTTCTGTGACTTCGTCGTCTTGAGGTTTCTTCATGACACGAGTATGAATTCTATTGCCTTAGACCAGAGGCGTCGATCCCCACTGAATGATGGAGGCAAACACCCGGTCCCCAGTGTTAGGAAGGCAAGATATTCCCCCCTAAGACTAAAATATTTTCCTCCCCTATCTGAAATTGGAGGCATTTGCCTCCGGGCCTCCCTATGTGGACGCCCCTGCTTTAGACACTGTTTCGCCCGTCCTTCGAGCCGCTCCATCAGTACATGGTGCCGAATTCCATCTTGAGTTATCATCTCCTGCTTCATCGTGTAGAGTAGACAGTTGGCACCGATTTATTTTAGTTGTTTAATGGCATTTTGGCCATTTGATTCATGACTGTCATGTAATTTACACGTCAATGTTTAATAATTAATCTCTTCCAACGTTCCTCTGCACATGAATTGGCTTTTTATCACTTGCTACTTTGATTTTCCAATCTAGTCTAACGACCTGATAGTACCCTAAAGTTTAAATTGCTTCTTACAAGGATGGTCAGATCATTGGTGTTGATTTTGATGTCTGTCCGTCAAGGCATTCCACTTTCCCAACATGTGCACGCACCTACAAATACACACACGTACACATATACATACACAAATGCATACACACACCACCACACATATTTATATAGGCACTCACACACACGCACATATACATACATGTATATGCTGTACACATCAATTACTTAAATAAAGGCAGCTACATAATCATCTTAAAATGTTGTCAGCTAATGAACAAATTTATTGCCGTCGAAGAGCACTCACGTCGATAATCTGAATGGATCGTAAGCATAGATTTGCAGGTGGAAGCATCTGTCTCGTTATCTCAAAAGACCACATCGTTCATCGCTGCTTCAGATAACAGCCACTGACAGTTTGTTTATGAACACAATGGCTAAACGTGATTTGCTCTCTTTCCAGACGTTGCACTTAAAGAACAGAATTTCTGTCGGATTAAATAGAAACTTGTCGTCTTGTTTGTTGAAGGATTTATGCTGCGCCAGTATGCTGCAATCGATCGTAATGCCACCTGGGAAAAGCCTGTAGAATCCAGGTTCAGATAATGATAATGAACAGTATTCAAGTCACTTTTGACATCAGGCGCCACCATCTGAAGCACAACAGATGCAGCTACGACGATGATAATGAACATAATTAACTGACAGAGTAGACCACATCAGTTCTCTACATCCAGAAAAGCACCCATATATCATACGTACATATATAGAGCTACTGTACATGCACAAAACAACATGCATACAAATATTGTACATACATCCATTTGCTGACTTCTCTGTAGTTTTGTAAGGCGCCCTTGCAGTGGTATGGCCTCGTTGACGGCGCCATATAAGTAGGCCTTATTATTATTATTATTATTATTATTCATCAATGCATGCGTACATGTGTGTGAATAATTATGCACATATACATACTGTATACGTATATCCATACGTGCGTCAATACACGCACAAGTATACTGACATATTTACATAGCATACAAACAGCGGTGAAAGTAATTGTTGCTTTACCCTGTGATAAAAGCTAGATTCGGCACAACGAAGTAAATGAGGACAAAAAGAGTAGAACAATTAATTTGCTTATTTTCTTTCTACTGCATGCACAATCTCTGAGCCCATCTACTTTCAAACGCTACTTCAAACCCATTGCTCCTTACAAAGGCATTTCTCAACGAGTGCTCCGTGTGGGAAAGACCAGAATTCCATGTGGGAATTTGATCAAATCGTTGCCTAAATATCTGTAGCATCATAACTCAGACAAGGATTCCGCGAGGAAATTGCATGAGATGATATCTAATATAATGTGATTAAGACTTTTTGCGGACCTATCCCTATTCACACATTATACCAAAATGCGTTATTCAGTCGGGGCTCCATCATAACTTGTTGAGATCAAAGGGCTTTGTTGCCTAAAAATGGAAAGCAGTGTTATACAATATTCCAGACTCCAGACCCTTCGAGAACTTTTCACCCTTCAGGCCCTCACACATTGTAGGCCTATCTTGGTGCACCGTTCTGCACGCTATAACTTCTGAAAGGGCCCTGCTTTCATAACATTATTCATAACAGGCTGTTGCAGTACGGTAGTGTAGTTGAATAAGACAACAGAGCGGCGATCAGAATAATTCTAACGCCGAGTGATGATCGGAATCATCATCGTAGCTCAAACAATCATCTTTAACATGTTGGTCACGCTTAATTTCGTTATCGACAATGATGGTATCTGATTCGGTCACATTGAGGTGAACGAAAGCATTGAAGCTCGTTGATGGTAAACATGTCTAGTAGACTGACCAGTGTGCGTGGTTTCATGAACTATGACAATAATTGTTTTACACTGGGTTCTCTGTTATATAAGCGGGTTTACTTTGATTGCAACAGTCTTGGTACTTGCAAAGTCCAAAGCTTTGGTTCACTGTATACACATCACAACGAAGTGCCAATTTATCGGCACTTTGTAAATAAGGCCTTGGATGTGCTGCATATTGTCAATGTAACGCGGTACTTCCGTTCAAACTTGTATTGCTATATATTCATTTCGAATGGTGCATATCTCTTATGATGTCAATAGATGCATAAAGCGGAGTGGTATGGCTATAGACAAGCTTTTAACGCTTTATCGGTGACCGACGGTGAGCTGCAGTGATCTCCCAATCGCTTTAACCACGCGCTCATTCTCAAAGAACTATATATATATATATATATATATATATATATATATATATATATATATATATATATATATATATATATATAGTCAGTGTAATGTTGGCTAACTATCATCGGTCTCTCAGCGCAGTTGTAACTATATTAGGCCTACAAAGGCAATTTATAGGAATAGCTGCGTCAACTCTTAAGGTGTAATCGATTGACATCTTTGTGAGATTGATGGTCTATAAATAAATCAGGAAATAAATGAGGACATACAGAGTAGAACAATTAATTTTATTATTTTCTTTCTCATATCAACCAACATACATTCCTGATGAAACGTACATGTAAGTGACTAATTTTATGCATGTTTACAAAATAATTTGACTGACAGTAATTTAAAAAAACTGACTTTACATATAGTTAACCTTTTTCCGCTCTCTGCATCATTGTCATGCACTAATTAATTATTATTTCCACCATTGTACATGTATCCGTGCGCTCACCAATGCATGTACGCGTGTGGAGTAATAAATTCTCAGCGATTGAGAAATTTGGATTGAATGAGCAGGTTTACTACTGTTATAAACGCCGATCAATGAAGGATGTAGGTTTCGAGTTATGCTGAAGGGACCTTTTTCGTGTTAAACCTATAAGGCCGTACGTGCATTGTTTTTGAAGTTGAATTGTGTAGTTTATGTGAATTCTACTGTTGATGTTGTGATAATGTGTTTTCCGCATCTACATTCCCTCTAAACCCAGGTTACTATAATTACAGTTGTGCCTAGCATCGTATCAATGCAAATATCCATCGGTGCTACTCCCTGTGCGTGAAATTATATGGTATACTGAATAAGATCGAGAGGCCAATGGTTAGAGGCTGTTAAATCACCGCACACACTGATTACAGAGTGGAAGGCATCATGAAAGTACGCCTGCTCCTCTTGCTAACAGGCAGGCAGAGAGACTGACAGGGAAGCAGGCAGGCAGGCAGGCACGTATGTAGACAGACAAGCAACCCTTCAAGCAACTCAGTGTTAATTAGTACTCTGCATCGGCGGCAATCGATGGCTTTGCGTGACATCTAGACTTCAGGAGCAACAGAGTAATTAGAGCCAATTGAAAGAGTTGGGGAGGAAGAGGGAGACGAGGAGAAAAGGAAGAAGGCGTCAGTGATCGGGGAATCCGAACAGTTGCCAGGAACTCAATCTCCACAGCTCTGTCCATCTAATAAGGCATTTGGCGAATGCCCACCGCCGTAGTTGCTTCGCGCTCGGCCGGCTGTGCTAGCGAAATCAATGGAACTGAATTCCTTGGGGTTCTTCCTTTGCATCGGGTGAGTAGTCATGAAGCAGATTGCAGGGCGTCGGTTTATTCACTAGAATTTAAAAAGCACATAGTGCTGTTATTTTCTAGTTTAAGAAACTGTGTCTGTTCAGATTTTGCGGCTTATATTTATTGTCTTGGTTGAACATGTTTAGGAATCTATGACGTGATCTCAAAAATAAATTGAATTCGATTATCAGCCATGTGTAGCCTACATGGCTCCAGCTAACTATAGGAGATAAACATAATTTCGTATTATTGCCCTAGAAATTGTCTGAAATCATCTCCTGCAGCTTTATTTTACAGATTGCGTCGTAATGATGATCAACATTAATTCGGTTCGTGTCATAATACGGGATGCACGTGACTTCAGACTTTGAAATACATCATCCATGTTCGATCTCATTAACACAGCCAACGCCAGAAAGTCATGTTTATTGTATTAATCTGCACGTGCAATGAGTATTAAACTTTAAAAAATCCAGTTACTATATAACTGAAAAAAATGAAACTGACAATGACTATAGCCTCATGTAGGCCTATACAGGCAAAATGAAAAGCCGCTGACTATAACTATTAGAGCGACTGCAATAAAGCCTGTAAGTAGAATGGCGCTGCTGTCGTATCATGCATAAGCCAATTAACTCAAAGGTTTTCTCCTAAATAATCAGTTACGTGAATCTAAATTTAGACAGTTCACGTTTAGATTTTCCTTAGGATCTGCATCTATAGAACACATCGAGAGGGTGTCTGTCTGCTGAAAGTTAAGACATGATGAAAACAACGACTGCACAAATGAAGTCAGATGACGAGGATGACGACGAGACAGCATACCTTGTTCTTCCCGATTCGCCAAAGAGATCCGACAGACACTTCAGACCTGCACTTTCTCCAAGAGATAGAAATAATATTTCATTGGAGGGAGAATCACTCAAGCAACAGGTGGCTGCATATGATGACGACATCACATGCATTGAAGTCATTGTCAACGCCATTCGTAAGTACGAATGTAGAATTACAACTACATACAGAATAAATTATGGTTCTGGGTTCTGCCCATCCACATCATACACCCTATAGGTTACAGAGCTTCTATATGCAGCATACTTAACATTGCTGACATATATATATATATATATATATATATGTATATACCATTTTGCATTGAAGTACCATAGGCAATTTATTATCCGAATGCAGTAAACAGATAGATTTATTTGGTGTTGGCACGATGTTAAGAAAGCGTAAGTCCTTTTGCACCAGTTAAGTAGCCAATTGAATTGTCGTGACTTGGTCAATGTGAGACATTCTGTACACGATGTGTCGATATTAATACCTATATTGAATGTATACATAATTATGGGCTTCTAAATCACAATGAGTATGTAGATTGTAGGTATAATATTACAATAACATTACAACTGTAGGCCTATGTAGGCCCAAATAGTAAGCATATTTATTTGTCAGTGTTCTCGTTCTTCCATTGAAGAGCCTCGCATATGTACTCTGTCTTCTTCCGAGAACAATAGTCGTACACCGCACGATATAAAAAACGATCAAAGTAGTCACCGAAATCGTGACGTATACAAAAGGGCTAAAGACAATAGCAGTCGTCTGCAACCAGAGGACTACCAACAGATCAAACTAAACGATCTGCGTCCTGAATCATGCTTTGACAACTGGCAAGCAGACGATCTTGTAGCCTCTACTGATGAGCGGCGCTATATAAACCTGGAAACGGAGACACGGATCAACTCGGAGACCTTGAAAATTGAACGGCATCGTGGAAGCGTTGCTGCGGAAGAGATGGATGAAGCGGGAAATGTTGATGATGGAATGAAGCAGAGGAATTTCCACCACGGAAATTTTCTGCGCTACAAATATCCGACCCAGTTCCATCGACCGGATGCTGCAACTAGTCACGTGGTACAGAAACAGCTTCGGGATCGTCTTCCGGCCAGTCTTCGCCCCAACTTCCGCTACGGCAAGGAACCTCAGCTCCAGTCGACGCGCTCCTATTCAGAACGGAGTGGAAAGAGAAGAACTGGCAGATCCAAGTTTCCCGAATACCCTGCCAGACTTCGAGATGTCGGGGTCGAGTGTGAAATTTTGCGGATTGTCGAGAAGGCCAACCAGTGTCACCAGGTGGCACCAGAGACGGTGAACGCAACGACCCAGAACAGCGTCGACACCCGGGACTCCTCGTCGCAACACGTGATCCAAACGGAAGACAGAGAGGCTCAGACGAAGGCCAAGGCGACGCAGGACACGTGTACTCAGGTAAGGCCGGAAACGAGGAATCGGATGGTCGAGACTTCCGTGAGGATTCTCTTCCTACCGGAAGTCCTTACGCAGAACAACTGGACCCAGTGCGAAGCCGTGAGTGACTGTTTGGAGAACCAGATGGGTCATTGTGGATTGGTGGTTGGTCGTAGAAGACCAACGTTAACTCACGCGATGTCTTTGGGAGTTGGTGAGGTTCGATCAACCAGGAGTTTCTGCGATATGGTTCTGGAAGAGGAGACAGAACCAACGGATTCCGAATCAATGAAGTTCGAACCGGAGCTAATGGAGCTCAGAACACGTGATCAACAGGATTCACACAGGTTCGAATCGGGACAATCAGTAAGAAGGCAGTCCATTATGGTTCGTTCTGAAGCAATGGCGTCAATGCAATACGAATTAGAGCGACATGAATCAAGACAATCGGACGCACGAAAATCTGAATCAAGAGCATCGGATTCAAAAAGACCAGAGTCAAGACAATTTGAATCAAATGAACCAGAAACAAGACAATCTCAATCAAAAAGATCGGAGTCAGGACAATCGCAATCAAACAGACCAGAGTCAAGACAATCGCAATTAAACAGACCAGAGTCAAGACAATCGCAATCAATCAGACCGGAGTCAAGACAATCGCAATCAAACAGACCGGAGTCAAGACAATCGCAATCAAACAGACCAGAGTCAAGACAATCGCAATCAAACAGACCGCAGTCAGGACAATCGCAATCAATCAGACCGGAGTCAAGACAATCGCAATCAAACAGACCAGAGTCAAGACAATCGCAATCAAACAGACCGCAGTCAGGACAATCGCAATCAATCAGACCGGAGTCAAGACAATCGCAATCAAACAGACCAGAGTCAAGACAATCGCAATCAAACAGACCAGAGTCAAAACAATCGCAATCAAATAGACCGGAGTCAAGACAATCGCAATCAAACAGACCGCAGTCAAAACAATCGCAATCAAACAGACCGGAGTCAAAACAATCGCAATCAAATAGACCAGATTCAAAACACTCGCAATCAAATAGTCCGGAGTCAAGACAGTCGCAATCAAATAATCTAGAGTTAAGACAATCGCAATCAAACACAGCTGAGTCAAGACCATCGCAATCAAATAGACCGGAAACAAGACGATCTGAAGCAAGGCAAGCTGAACTATTACAATCTGAATCGACAAAGTTTGATATAAGATCAGTTGATTCGAGGTTTAATGAATTCGACAATTCTTATGGATCGCAACTGTCCCTTGTTTCTGGTTTTCTTTCTGGCTTCGACGCAGAGGATCGCTACAGAGAAATGCAGAATAGAGAAAATAAGAATAACCCACATGAAGAGGAGGAGGATGACGAAGAAGAAGAAGAGGTCGAGGATGAGGATGTCGTGGAGAAGCATGATTATATTGACGACTTCGATGAAGTAGAATAGGCATTGCATGACATTAATTTTGTGATCTCATAATCGTAAATTGTAAACTTCAAATTTAAAAGCGCTGCTTAAAAACTCAGCCCACGAATCAGCTTATTACCAGCGCTACATCATGTCTAATAGGGCTGTTCAGAGAAGGCAATTGAATAACCACGTCTGGTTGCTAAAAGACGATCATGACCAAAAGTAGGAGACGAAGATGAGTGTTTCGTTTAAGAGAACAGAAATTTTACGGCAGAGGAATTTTAGAAATTGGGATCTAAGAGGTAAAACTACTTGGAGTGGAACAAATTGTGTGATTGAGGATCTAGTGGCGGATTATGGCGGGTAAGCGGTGATATTGATGGAGCAACTGGGAATTGAAGAAGTTCAAGAGGTTTATTCTTCCTAAGTCGAGGTCATGAGGCGTGACACAATATTGACCTGCTGCAGAACCTTCTGAGTATTGATTGAGGGACTGAAATGAGTGAGGCGAGAGGATAATCCAGTAGAGCGAAGTGGTTGGATTGTGAAGAGCTCGCAGAGCTACTTGGCTGGAAGTTTATATACATCAGCAGGTCAGGAATGGAGACGGCTTTGAAGTGGATGCGCTCACGAATTTTTAGCCAATAACCATAGCCATAACCATAACCAATCGTTTTTATTGATCAATTGACAATCGACAAAAATTGATGGAATAACTTATGATCGGAGTTATATGGTGACGCTTGATAGTAGGTCGAATAGTTTTATTGCGAATGAGTTACTTACGCTCAATTTTGATGGATTCAATTTTGAGAGAAAGGGAGTTACATCGGTCAAGCTTATACATATGTAGAGAGAGAGAGAGAGTGGACTATGGAGGTAGCAACAAAAAGGGCTATTATTGGAAACTGCTTCCTTCATATATTTGTAGCCGACGCTGCAACTGATCCATGATTAGCTTAAAAACTTTCTACGTTCTTTAGTTTAAGTTCATTAAATAAACTTTCTAGAAAGTTGTTCTGGTTACACTAGACAGCGAAAGTTTAGTGGCAAGAAAACTGTCAGGTGTGAAACGTCGACTTTGAAAAACTGCTCAGAAACTGAAGTTTGTCTAAAAGAAAGGCAAAGCTACTTGATTCAAGACGGTCAGGTAGGATTCTTCAGTGTCAAAAAACATTCTGTCTTTCGGATCCGCCCAAGAAGTTACGAGAAATTATCTTGCAAAAATTGTATCATCAGTCCCATTAAATGGCTGTTCACGGCTTTAAATTGAGCATGTGACCAGAACGATGGTGTTTGTTATAGGTTCGCCACTGTTAAGTCTGAAAACTGTCGTTAGCATAATGGATTCTATGTTTTGGCCATGCGGTAAATATGAGAGAAACCTACGAAAAACATAGAACTATTGTTGACATACATACACTGATTGACTGACTGACTGACTGACTGACTGGCTGACTGGCTGGCTGGTTGGCTGACTGACTGACTGACTCACTGCCTGACTGACTGACTCACTCACTCACTCACTCACTCACTCACTCACTGCCTGACTGACTGGCTGACTGACTGACTGACTGACTGGCTGACTGACTGACTGACTGACTGACTGACTGACTGACTGACTGACTGACTGACTGACTGACTGACTGACTGACTGACTGACTGACTGACTGACTGACTGACTGACTGACTGACTGACTGACTGACTGACTGACTGACTGACTGACTGACTGACTGACTGACTGACTGACTGACTGACTGACTGACTGACTGACTGACTGACTGACTGACTGATTGGGTGCAGATACTCCATTTATAGAAAAGATAGTCGAAAGAAATTCAGTGCAAAGACAAAGCAGCTGAAAATTCTGGAGATGGGATCGGGGTATATAGGGATCAAGTACCAACGGATCTTCGACGCATGGACCGGGCAAAGCCTGGATCGCTGGGAAAAGATGACAGAAGCAGCGCAAGACAGACAACTCTGGAAACAGATATCAAGATTGTATTGGACACCTATGTGCCGTCGACACATGGACCATCATGCGGTGGTGGTGGCGATGATGAAGATGATGATGATGACGACGACGACGATGATGAATCATTGCTACGAGCATCTTCTGTAAAAAAATATGTTTTTAGTTGTGGATACAGCAGGTAGATTGATTGAATAATTGATTAAGGATTACTCGGGTAGGCCTACGACAACTACAAGTGGAAGATCTTCAGTCAGTCAGTCAGTCAGTCAGTCAGTCAGTCAGTCAGTCAGTCAGTCAGTCAGTCAGTCAGTCAGTCAGTCAGTCAGTCAGTCAGTCAGTCAGTCAGTCAGTCAGTCAGTCAGTCAGTCAGTCAGTCAGTCAGTCAGTCAGTCAGTCAGTCAGTCAGTCAGTCAGTCAGTCAGTCAGTCAGTCAGTCAGTCAGTCAGTCAGTCAGTCAGTCAGTCAGTCAGTCAGTCAGTCAGTCAGTCAGTCAGTCAGTCAGTCAGTCAGTCAGTCAGTCAGTCAGTCAGTCAGTCAGTCAGTCAGTCAGTCAGTCAGTCAGTCAGTCAGTCAGTCAGTCAGTCAGTCAGTCAGTCAGTCAGTCAGTCAGTCAGTCAGTCAGTCAGTCAGTCAGTCAGTCAGTCAGTCAGTCAGTCAGTCAGTCAGTCAGTCAGTCAGTCAGTCAGTCAGTCAGTTAGTCAGTCAGTCAGTCAGCCAGACACATGAGTGAATGTTGTATTGACGACAGAGGCTTACATGGAGATTGGCTTATACCTCGCACCTTCAATACTTGCCTGAATAGCACCGATTATAAAACACTTCCGATGCTTTTTAGTGATGATAAAGGAATTAAATTGTGTGTGTTAATTCATATGCACATAAATATAAACTTCTAAAGTTTTAGTTTTGCTTAGTGAGGGATGTATTCATGTGACCCATTTCCACCATCCATTAGGACATTTTTTACCAACATGCGCATTAAGAAAAAATACAGAAGTTCTTATTATGTTATCAAGTGGTGGTCACAATAATAAGCTGGACCTTTTGTGTCTACCTAGTTTCTATAATGACATCGACCGATGGCGCAATACAAGTCACTCGAACACCTGTTAGACATTGTTACAGAAATTGACGGGACGACTATGTTGCCTAGTATCAATTCGGTCTGTATCAGTATTATAAGCACTCAATGACCTTCGCATTCAGGGCTGATATCTTTAACCATGTAACGACGAGCTGTAGGCCTATATGTTTTCCCAACCATTTTTAGTACACAGTCGTCGTCAATAGATTAAGGCGCCTTTTCGTGATGACTCGGTCTCTTAGAACCCTGAATGAAGCACATTAAGTCTCGCACTGCCTATACCATACGTCTTTGGCCTGACATGCGCTATGCAATTTAATAGCCTCTATTGTGCTGATTACTAATATACACAGTCATACGAAGTGACTTAATCCGCAATAAGCAGCTTTCAGCGGTACTCGACACGGTAGTCAGTTGTCTAGCTGTGCCAAAGATCCCCTAGACATGCTACGCTCTCAGAAGTTCTTTGGTTATTATGTCACGTGATCTCTCACACTCGGACGCAATTACTATAGACACGGACTCTCGTAGAAGTGAGGTTTCAATTTGCAGCTGTTCGACGATGAACTGTACTGAGATATGACGCAAGGACGCGACGACGAGTTATCGAAACTGTTATAGTCAAGGTTGTCCGAGTTTAGGTTTCCGATACTTCCTCGCGGGATTGCGATTCGATAGGATGTTCTCTGGACGTCCGGGTCCTGGAGAATGACGGACTCGGAATCGATCAACCAGTTGGATACTGTACTGTGCTGCGGTAGAGCTGGAGATGGAAAGGTTGTACAGATGTGTTGCTCTTTCGGTTGAGAATAGCCTTGAAGATTTCGCCTTTGTCTGTAAAACCAGCGCTAAAACTATTCAACTGTTTAAACAATCAAACAAACGGCTGACGTCATTCGCAGAGTCTTTGTCAATTTCCATTGTGTAGGCCTATTAGACACAATTTGACGCATCGTGTGTGTATGCATATAAGTTTATGTGTGTACACATACGTATCTATGCCTGCATATATTTAAGAGACTATCCTTTATGAGACGAATTATAAGACTATAGGCTGCGAGTAGGACGGACATGTGACACTTTATTGTCGATTCAATAATTATTTCAACCATATAACACGACCTCATTGCAACGCGAGCACGTTATAAGGCGGTTCTTATCATGACTTCCAAGCCCCGCTCAGTATAGCGAGTTTCTGGTCTATGAATAGGGTTAAATGTACATGCATGCACATATAACCACAACCAAGATTTTTCATTGAGTACTGACAATCATCTGTGGAAAGATACAAGTTTAAAATACTATGGAATTGACATACAGCAACAAGGAAGAATACTAAAGACCCCGAGGTCCCGCAGGGCCCTAACATGGACCCATATGTATGCGTTTGTATGTCAGTGTGTATGTATGGATGTGTTTGCTCATGTTTGCGGTTGATGGCATTGGTTGAGGAAATTGAGGGAAGACTGAAGGGGAAACGACTAAAGAGTAAAACCGAGTATGATGTTATTGAACTGGACGAAGAAGGATGGTTAAAGCAAGTTGAAGGCGCAAACCGGAGAGCGTGGCGAATGGCAGCATACGAACCAGGCTAGAAGGGTAGAGAATGAAAAGAATAAAAATACATAAATTTTAACTAATTCTTTGCTACTCAGGCGAACAGCGACTTTGACTTGTTAATTCACTTAGTCCGAATCACTTAAGATTAGTCATTTACTTCCATTGAGAGTGAGTGAGCCCTAGTATAAATGAACACTAAGACTAAGATTCACAGAGACCAAGTTTCATTGAGATCGAGTTTCATTGAGACCGAGTTTCACAGAGACCGAGTTTCACAGAGACCGAGTTTCATTGGTTCCTCGTTGTGGTTGATTGTTATAAAAATAGTCGTTTTCAGAATTGTAATTCTAAGTTCTTTCGCCAGGCTAGAATTGGAAAAGCATGCTTGTGCATTGTAAGATAGCGGTAAGTCATAATAGCAGCGTTCATTGACATGAATAGGTCGCCTATTTACATTACAATGGAGTAGCTAATGGATGATAAATGAATAGACTATCAGCAGGTAGTAAAACTAATAGTAGATGAATCTTAATTTGAATACCGTTTCATGTACATAGTTATGGCACACAGAAGAGTTCCTCCAATGATGACTCCCATGGCAACACCCAAGGACACGGCGATTAGAACTCCTACAAAAAACATAAGAACAATATAACATACAATGTAGCGCTTCGATTGAACATCAATAACGCCAGCTTTGTCTAAATTCAAAGCGGTATCCGTTTTTTACCATAGGCTGTAAGACTATAGAAGAAACAGTGGTAACAGCAATGGTAGTTTACTAGCCGCAGTTTTATTGAATCAGTAGTGGAAGGAGTTGCGCCTGTATACTATGGAAGCAGATGTAGCAGTATAGTTGCAGCAATAGCAGCAACCACGATTATCATAAATAATTCAAAAGTAGTCTAAACAAGCATTACTATGTTCAAAAAGAATGCTATAGAGACGAAAGTTCAGATTAATAAGTCAAAGCAATGTCTAAAAATATGCGGTAGTGAAACTGAAATATAGTCAATCAAAACCGATGTACACGTTTTATGAAAATGAAAACAACATAGCATCGTGCATATATACTGTATATATGCCTGTATATACATATATAAATTATAAGACGAGACCAGAAGGGCAGAAGAACAAGTCAGAAGCTAAGATCGATTAAAGATTGCAAATCAATCCTTTTTATAGATTTTCGAGACCAGTTGGCGAATGCGATGAAAACACAGGTCCGCATGTTTAATGTTTACTTCAAAGAACATGGTATACGCGCTGTTTGTTCAGACACATACCAAATGGAAATGCGTCATCTGCACTGAACATCTGTTCCAAGCTCCAGCTGTTCACGTCGGCTTTAAACAATATAAAACAGAAATACCGTTGAGAAATCAGACAATATAAATATTGAGACTGGCGTCTCGTTCGCAAACAATAGCGGGGATCAGCCGCTTATTTCAGAGGATCCATGCATACATCGAGGTCTATATATCATAGTGACGTATCATTAGGTTCACTTCAAAGCAATCTCGACACTGCGTGAAGGTGACCAGTTTATTTGACATTACCCATGATGACCACGTGGTAGAAGACTAAGCGGTGAGGTTCGTCAACCACGCAGTTACCTTTGCGTATCACTAGATAGCATGGCTCTCTTGTGGAGTGGGTCCTCAGCGTTTCGCCAGGCTTGCCTTCGTAAAGGATCAAATGTATTGAAGACCTTGTTCAATCACTCACTCAATCAATCAATGAAATTTGACATAGCGCCTCTTCAAGAAATCTACTCAGAGGCGCTCCCAGTCCAACCTCGGCCAAAGAAGACAGAGTTCAGAGTAGAATAGAAATGGGATAGAGAGTTCCTAGGCAAGATCCGAAGATCCAATGGTGGGGCATTCCAAGCAGTGGGGCCCACAATGTTAAAGAGATCCTGGACATGCCTATAGCTATTTGGTTCAAAGAGAATCGATGTGGTAGACTAATTCAGCCATAATAAAGAGCTAAGACATTTTATGAACTGTATAACACAGATCAATTAATTGGATTGTACCAGTGTACCTGTGTTGCTGAAACTGCAGTTGCCGATGTCGCCGACCCATCTCGTTCCATTGCAGATGAGATGCCACACTTGAGATGTGGCATTGCACCTGACAACCAGAACATCGCCGTTCTTCTGATGCCAAGCGTCCGCAGACAACTTCAAATCAGGACATCCAGTCACTGCAACATTACAGCACCAAGAGTTATTCATAGAAACCTAAACGTATCAATAGGCCTATGTTCGCGTGCCCGGCCATATATGCAGGACTCGGGGCGCCTCTGAATTGGGTTACTTGAATGGGTGCTACATGTATATCAAGTTTCGATTGATTGATTGATTTATTTATTGACTGATGAAGATATGTTGACAACATATTGTCTGTAACGAACTTTGGCATTACATATCCAAGAATCATTTGTGCGTCGTGACCTTTGAAAGCCATTGAGATGGAGTTGAGCTTTAAGCTGGTTAAAATATTACAATCCATTCTATTGATGTTGAATTCAATTATAATTACAGCCAGCTTAATATAATATGTTAGCATTAATGCACTGTGCACTACTGGGTTGCACACTGTTTCAACCATTGGTTGTATAGGAAGTACCGGTATATTATATTGGATGAAATTGGCGTTTATTTGACGTCATTTGACGTTTGACGTTTATTGACGTCAATGATTTTAATGTGAATTGATCTGCATTCATAAATGCATTTAAAACCTAGAAAGTTAAAGGAAGCGGGAGTTGAGTCATAACTGATGTTTCAGATACATCATATACACCGGAGACCGAAAACATGGCGCCGTCTTTCTAAGCTTAAGGAAACAAATCGAATTCTGATGAAAGATGACAGAGACAAATGAAGCGCTCGACATCGTCGCAACAAAACAGCGATATGCGCCGACGACAGAGGCTGAGGCTCCCACACGCACTTCTCTTCTTCAGCTTATGGACGCGAAATTCAGCAATAGGCCCTGCTGTACTGTATATGCTATATAGAAAAGAACGACAAAGGTGAAGACAGATTTTCACGGTCAGATAAAACGAGTAATGCGTCCATGATGAGAATTGATGCGAGAGCAGCGTGGCTGAAACGAAGGAAAGGACGCGTCATTCTGTATGAATCCAACTGTACTTATTATGTCCACAGCCGAGTCACGATATATTGTGAATTTATGCACACATTCAATATGAACATGCACTGCTAATAAACATTGCATAAATCGAATTTATGTACGTGCGTTGTATATGTGTGTATGTGTTTGTGTGTGTACGAGTGGGTAGGTGGGTGGATAGGCGTCTAGATGGATGTGTGTATGTGCGTGTGTGTGTGTGTGTGTGTGTGTATGAAAGAGTTATCAGTCATCTCGTGCGTAATCGCACGAGTGAGCATTGATCTCATTTGTGGTCTCACGAGTGGCCACTCCACAGCGTATAAGAAATCTCCTGACGACATGACGGATCACTTGCTGTGTCATTGCGTTTCTACTGAGTTACTAAGACCGCTGGATATATTAGTAGGCAGCACACAGTCACTATAACACGTCGTCGGTGTTGTGATGATATGATTGAAAATATTAAAGGGTAACAGTGAAAGCAGATTCTTTACGCATCAGCAGTGGTTAAATTCAGCCGGATCTGAGATCCGGAACCTCAGATTTGAGATTTACCACCTCAACCATGAGAGACGCCACCCTATAGATGAAATCCACCTCGTAAAATTTCCTAAGTTGGCCTATAATTATGTTTTCTTTCAAAATTCAACCAAACACTCATTGTTGCAAGCATTTTATGCTCATCCGACTGGCAAGTAGCGATTGCCTCTGTAACAGATTCGCCATTTAGCCTGACTTAGTTTTTAATTTTTAATTTATGTGGAGATCCGCCGCATCTGCTCGATAATAAATTTAGCTATGTACTGCGCATCAGATAGTTAAACAATAAATATTTCAACAAAGTAGTGACCTTGACAGAAAGAAGTCACTCATAGGATGGATGTTGAGGGAATCTTTGAATTCACCTTTGTTTAATGGTGAAGCGGTGAATGCGGGAAAGACAAAGTAAGGCAACACTAATAGTGACAAATTAATGCAGCCATGAAATCTTTTTATTAAACCATTCCAATCTGCTAAAATGTAATTGGCATCTAATGATATTTTTAAAATTGTATTTATTCTGATTTGTATTGCTACTGGCGATAAATGCATGAACATTTTTAATGGGAACGTTAAAGTAAATTCGACCCTTGATCCTCATTGTATACAATAACCAGGAGCGTGTAGACAAGGTTCTAGAAGTAACAAGACAATGACGATCATAGAAATGTGGGACCACATAAAATCGACGTCGTACACAACTTCACAAAAATGTAACCTTCTTTATTTGTTAAGATTTTCCACTTTCAATGTTGTCATAAGTTTCTGTAATTGTTTTATCATCTGTTTCTTTGTAGTTAATAATTGACTTGACAACTTATTTAGTTCAACTCAATCCTTAACACGCTGTCAGCGCAATCGACTAATATATTACAGACAGATCAGATCCAGTCTTTTGCTTCGGATTTTGTACCCGGCCTTAAAACCTCATTAAGCGAGAAACATACACCGACCAACGTATTGTAAGGGAGCAATTAAGCATAACTTGTTCCGCATACATTTTATAATATTTATTCGAAGCATATTTAAGTTGTCTACCTATATAGACAGAGAGACAGACACCAAGACAGACAGACAAACAGAGATAAAGAGACTAATGGAAAGAATATGAATTTTAATATGAAAATATGAGAGAGAAACCTATCGGCCTATAACATATATATATATATATATATATTTATTTATTTATATATCAACATGCATGTAGTTAGCAAACAGCAATGGTCATTTTCCTAATAATGGTGTCTGGTACCACTATGGCCATATATTATAGTTTCTTCCTGATTGGTGGGTCTCAATTGCCATCGGCTGAGTTGAAGTAATCAGGAGAAGACCAGCGTAAGGCGCACATGGTCATTCATCCAGACTGATACAGCGTAGAGGATTATCTGCCTGCTCCCAATTCGACGAGGGTCAATAAGAAGCAGAAAATCTGTTTCCCCCCCCCCATCGTATGACTATGCCCAACTACTCCCATCGCATTAATAATCAGGAATCAAGAATCAAAGTGTATTTATACATCTCTAAGTCAATACATTTCGTCAGACAAATATGAATCAATTAATCCCGTTCATGCGATGGGGTAGTTCAAGTGAGTCTCGGAAAAGAGCAACATGTTGTTCAAGTAGGCCCAGGACATCATGTGTTACCTTTGTATCTGATGATGAAGGCACCGACGGTTTTGAGTAGCTTTGGATTTGGAATCTCGATTCGTACGATGTGTGACCTCGTCCAGAAGGCGGCTGTCTCTGTATGGTCTCCACCGCAGGCGGTGATCGACTTCTTACCCTCTCTTCCCTCCGTCACGATCGCTACCTCAAAGCAGACTTCGGGGCGCGAGGGTCCGTAGGAGGCTGAGCCACGAACGTTTGTCATGGGGCTTCCGTTGGGCAGAGTTCCGAAATTGTACAGAGTGAGATTGACCCTTTGTCCGGGCAATGCTTCGATCATCCAGGGACAGTGTGGGCTGCCGTAGCCTCTCTCTTCCGCCAGCTCGGTCGATAGGAACCCCATCGAGGTAAAGATTCGCAGCGGCTTACCTGCGTCACATGTAAGCTTCTCCCCAATGACAACTATGAAAAAGCGACAAAAAAATCATGATTGGAACTCATCAAATATGTCATTTTAGATCAAGAAAAGACATTATAGTAAACTGCGTCTAAACTGTAGGTTTATTCGTCGACAATCAAACGCCTTCATCTACTCTTGCATAGGCAAATCCTATTTAATAATTATTATGAATCTTAAGTGTTAAATGAGTTATAGGCCTACCTGGAACACAGGAGAATGCTGCCTCCAGGTAGGAAGTGAAATCAACCGGACACGGTTTCATCTCGTAAAGAACCGGATCAGGAACCTGGAACCGACAGACTTGTCTTCCGGAACACTTGCTGCCAAGGAAAGGCAGACCATCAGCGGAACATCCCTGGTTGCCAAAGCTTCCAAGCATGCATCGTCCGATCTTCATTCGACCGTAACGGGCTCGCTCGACGATGATCACCTCATCGTCACGGCAGGTGGCATTGAACAGCTCCATGTTGCAGTAATCACGTGACACTGCTGCATCAACTTAAAGAAAGATAAAAGACAATTACCATCGTGCGCCAAACGTATACACACTGAGTCTTCCTTTCATAAAACACTTGGGGAGGACAAGTCCTGTTCTCCTCGACAATAGTCGTCAATTCAACTTATTTGAGGCATTCGTTAAGAACTCCTTTTGTCTATATATATTTGCTTATTTTCTATTTTACATGGTGTACCCTGGTTAATACGTTACCATGATCTCTTTAGGTTCCTCTGAATAATCATATAGATTTGACTTGTTTTATCATGCCGTTATTATTTACTTGAAATTTGGAACGAATCGAATTTTTACTTAAAATGGAAATCGTGTTTCATATATGACACATTGAAGGTTACAAGAGGGAGTCACGGAGCGCTACGTGCTTATTGCACAGACACACATGTACACGAATATACACACGGTGACACACATGTACACAGACAGATATATACAGAAATACAGAAAGACACATGTACACGTACACAATGACCCACCACGCACAACACACGCACCGTACTCTGCAGGTGCTCATATATATATATATATATAAATATATATATATGCATAGGGTATATATATATATAAGCCAACGATGATTTTCTTGTATATTTTGCGTTGGCAGGTGCCATATGTGTGTATGTTATTCTGGAGAATTAGCGCGATATGGATAAATAAACGGTCGATGGGCAATAAACGTGAACGGGGTGATTTAAGTACGTTGCTGAGGCAACGATGGATTAAATAAACAAGAGTTTCGATTGTGATGTCATTGGGATGTCATCTCTCTCGAACATTGAGCTCTCTCTCTCTCTTTCTCTTTCTTTCTCTCTCTCTCTTTCTCTCCTCTCTCTCTCTCTCTCTCTCTTTCTCTTACTCTCTCTCTCTCTCTCTCTTTCTCTTTCTTTCTCTCTCTCTCTTTCTCTCCTCTCTCTCTCTCTCTCTCTCTCTCTCTCTCTCTCTCTCTCTTTCTCTTACTCTCTCTCTCTTTCTCTTTCTTTCTCTCTCTCTCTTTCTCTCCTCTCTCTCTCTCTCTCTCTTTCTCTTACTCTCTCTCTCCTCTCTCTTTCTCTCTCTCCTCTCTCTCTCCTTTCTCTTTCTGTTCCTGTCTCTCTTTCTTCCTCTCTGTCTGTCTCTTTCTTTCTCTCTCTCTCTTACTCTTACTCTCTCTCTCCTCTCTCTCTCTCTTTCTCTCTCTCCTCCCTCTCTCCTTTCTGTTTCTGTCTTTCTTTCTTCCTCTCTCTCTCTGTCTCTTTTTCTCTTTCTCTCTGTCTCTTTCTTTCTTTCTCTCTCTCTCTCTTTCTCTTACTCTCTCTCTCTCCTCTCTCTTTCTCTCTTTCTCTCTCTCCTCTCTCTCTCCTCTCTCTCTCCTCTCTCTCTCCTCTCTCTCTCCTCTCTCTTTCTCTCTTTCTCTCTCTCCTCTCTCTCTCTCTCTCTTTCTCTCTTTCTCTCTCTCCTCTCTCTCTTTCTCTCTTTCTCTCTTTCTCTCTCTCCTCTCTCTCTCCTCTCTCTCTCCTCTCTCTCTCCTCTCTCTTTCTCTCTTTCTCTCTCTCCTCTCTCTCTCTCTCTCTTTCTCTCTCTCTCCTCCCTCTCTCCTTTCTCTCTCCTCTCTCTCTCCTCTCTCTTTCTCTCTTTCTCTCTCTCCTCTCTCTCTCTCTCTCTTTCTCTCTCTCTCCTCCCTCTCTCCTTTCTCTTTCTGTTTCTGTCTTTCTTTCTCTCCTATCTCTCTCTCTCTCTCTTTCTCTCTCTCCTCTCTCTCTCTCTCTCTTTCTCTCTCTCCTCTCTCTCTCTCTCTCCGTCTCTCTCCTCCCTCTCTTCTTTCTCTTTCTGTTTCTGTCTTTCTTTCTTCCTCTCTCTCTCTGTCTCTTTTTCTCTCTCTCTCTGTCTCTCTCTTTCTCTCTGTCTCTCTCTTTCTCTCTCTCCTCTCTCTCTCCTTTCTCTCTCTCTCTCTTTCTCTCTCTCCTCTCTCTCTCCTTTCTCTTTCTCTTTCTGTCTCCCTCTTTCTTTCTCTCCTATCTCTCTCTCTCTCTCCTCTCTCTCTGTCTCTGTCTCTTTCTCTCTTTCTCTCTTTCTCTCGTTATGTCTCTTTCTGTATTTATATCCCTATGTTAATTTTTACCTATCTATCCCTGTCTATCTCTTTGACGGATAACAATAAAGTTCAGCGATTCCTGGCCAGCTTCGTCTGTCTGTCTGTTTGTCCTTATATTACATCTAATCCTAACAAGTACGGATTTCTCTCCTCCATGATCCTGAGATTTCTACTTTCTGTGCCTCTTCGACTGCCTGCCTGTATGCCTCAATGTCTCTCCATTTTCATTTGCAATCGTTCGTTAGTCTGTCACCGACGGCAAAACTGTTACGTTCAGAACTCAACTTGTGGTTAATTTGCTTGAGAGGAGTTCAATGCGTACGAACATCTTCACGTTCTCCCTTTCTACGGTAATGGAAGTGAAGGCCTGTATATATATGGATTGTCCATAGGCAAATTATTATAGTCTTAACGTTTGCCACACTGCACGGCTTAACAGTCTCTTCAGCCTGAGATGCGATCTGTGATTGGAAGCAGAGGGGTGAAAGGAGACGTAGGACTCTACTATATAGGCGAAGTATAATTCAATAGGGAAAAGCACCCCTGCAGCCATCTACATATACTTAGAACATAAATATATACATACACATACATACACATACATACACATGCAAACACATGCATACATAGACATAAACTTACTTAAATACACACAAAAAGCATACATACACATATTGTACGTTCATGCGTACAGAAACACATATATACATACACACATCAATGCACACATATACATACATACATACATACATACATAGAACATACATATATACACACACGTATACACACACTCATGATTCATCTATAGGCCTACTTGTAAAAAATTAATACTCACATGTCTACATAAACACGCGAATATACCAATATATACATACATGAGCGCATGCATAAGCAACATGCAAAATATTGCATATACCTAAATGCGTGTGTATGCATGTCTTAGTATATGCATGTATGAACGCGTTGCCATGCATTCGTACATTTCAACTGGAATTAGTCTGAAGTTTTCTGCTTAAAGCGTTTGACACAAAAATTGCAACTGACACAGGTTGCAGGCGGAAAGCACGGGTAGGTAACGTAATAATTGTTGGCAGAGGATACAGCCGCCGAAACTAAATGAAAGACTCCATGCATCTTGGATGCTTTCACTTGTTTAATGCGTTTGACTCTATTTAGCTTTGTTTGTGCTGTGAAATGAGGCGATGCAATAGCAGCCGTAACGGTAGAAGCCTTGAGGTCCATGCAGCGGCCATAAATCAGCACTGTAGGGGCGTTTGATTCTATTTCTGAAAGGTCGGTTCCAATCATAGCCTATCGTAGTACGCCCTCTATGCATGAAACATGACGGACCGCAGTCGAAAATGAGATTTGTCGGCGTAGAAGTCGCGCACTCGTTGCATTGCGTAGCGGATCCAGATCATCGCCCCTCACCCCTCACCCTTCACCCCTCACCCCTCCCCCGACCTATCGAAGACTCCATCATCTGCATTGCTAAGCAACTGGATCCGCGGAGGCGGAAAATTGGACAAGATTAGGGCGATTGGAACGCGGAAAATGATCAAAGAGCGGGTTCAGGCATCCGCCATAGAGCCAGGCGACCTCGAACCTCTGACTGGAGCAATCCATGCAGATTTATTGCACACACAGAACATCACCTAAATGGCCACAATACGTCATCAGTACATGGAGAATCACTGCTCGTTAGTCCGTCTGCCGCTGGGTGGCGCTCTATATTTTATGCTTCTTGATGTTGCCTCTGGATCGTTATTTCGATTTTATCGAATGTATATTATGGACAAGACGAATCTTAAAGCATTATTCAGTCCCAAGCCTGGATAAATGAGGAGGGCGACGCTAATGGTCTCCGTTATCACACACACTGTCGTTAAACTGCCACCACTACTGAAAGCATATATACTTACAACTATGCAAAGATGTTTGGGAGTTTCGACTGAAATTTTAAAAAATCTTTACTCTCTGCTTCATCGGAATTATCGAATTCATCTATACTAGTCTACAGTAACTGTTATCCAAATGCAGCCATCTAGGAAACCAAAACCCTCCCTGTCTTCGAAAAACAGTTGAAATCGTATTTTCTTTGCAATGCTGAGAATTAGTAATATAATCTGCAGCGAACTGTCATGTAAAGCACCTCAGAAGCAGCTTGCGCTATGTAAATTTTCGTAATTACAATTACAATTGAGTAGCGATCACTTATGCTTGAATGAATTGAACCTTGATTTATGATTACCAAACTATGGTTTTGATGCGTTTGAAGATACGAATAAGACGACACATGACACACTCTACATTGTAAGTTCTTAACTTGCATAAAAAAGCCGTCATTTTCTAAGAGAAGTCATAGGCTTTGCGTACATACTGGAAGGATTTGCATAATTATAATATCAAAGAATAATTGAGATTCAGTCTTTGAGTGATTATGAAGATATTATGCCGATATAATATTATGTATAATAATTATTCTAGACTCTCTCTCCATATATATATATATATAATATGTATCTTTATATATCTTTTAAAGATATGTCTCTGTATGTATCTTTATGTGCGTGTGTGTATATGCATTATCTGCCCATAAACTAGACTCTCGGCGGAGCCATAGCGTCCTATATCTATATATGAATATAAATACATATACTGCAGCAGAGCTATGTATACATCGTCTTCTTGTTCAGGGATTAATCGTCTGCCCGCATGCTATGTAGCCTTTACACGCCAACATTGATGAACTGTATACGCACGAGCTCTCAAAACATGTTCATATAATTTGCATAATTTCAAGCACGTGGTAGAAATGCTACATTTAACTCTATATAACTTTTACATGTTATGTATATATTTCAAAAGACGAGTAAAATGCATGTATATGGGGCTGTCACAATACATGTACATGTATGTGTGATCACTGATTACACACATGGCAGCATTTTTGGCGATGCTGTCGTAAGCCATGTTCTATGGTTGATCATTTGAATAAGGGAAGATGAATGAGTTTTGCATAAGGTCACGCAAGCTAAAGTTCAATTACAATCTGAGCCACCGTCACATCTGCAACATGTCACAGGAGACACAGCGAAGACCGTAGTAGAATAAGACTAAACCTAATACGAGGAGGAGAAGAGAAGGGCGATGGAGGAGCAGAAGAGTATGCGGAGGAGGAGGAGGATTGAGAGGACCGAGACGAGAAGGAGAAGAAGAGAAGGCGATGGAGGAGCAGCAGGAAGAGTATGTGAAGGAGGAAGAGAGGAGGAGGAGAACGAGGAGAGGAAGAGGAGAGGAGGAGAACGAGGAGAAGGAGGAGAACGAGGAGAGAGAAGGCGATGGAGGAGAAGGAGGAGTATGTGAAGGAGGAGGAGGAGGAGGAGGAGAGGAAGAGGGAAGAGGAGGAGGAGGAGAAGAAGAAGGAGGAGAGTAGGAGGAGGAGAGTAGGAGGAGGAAGAGGAGGTGGAGGAAGAAAATACAAGTTTAATGATAGACATACACAGGCAGATATACAGATAGGTCAGGTAAACGGGCAGATAGTCTTTTGCTCCGAGGCCTTTGGGAAATTTTCCTTTCGTTAATGCGGCTTAGTTCTCTTCCGGTGATTTATGAAGTCAGTGGTGGCTGGCAGCACTGCACGAATTTGGCTCATGAACAACTCGTTCGTGAAATGGAAAAGAACAATGGGAGAAATACAACTATACACTCATCCGCACACACATCTCAGTTGGAGATTTATGTATCAAAGACGTGAATAAGTTATCGATTATAATATTAACAATCGTTTGCTACTTGTTTGCACATGCTTAACCTATTCATATCAAATGGCTTTGGCAAATCTGCATGGTTAATTATTATGCTGTATAAATATACACGAATAGTTGGAGCAATGTATATGACGTTCATTATCCGTATTCCGCTGCTAATGAGAGAGAGAGAGAGAGAGTGAGAGGAGAGAGAGAGAGAGAGAAGAGAGAGAGAGAGAGAGAGAGAGAGAGAGAGAGAGAGTAGAGAGAGAGAGAGAGAGAGAGAGAGAGAGAGAGAGAGAGAGAGAGAGAGAGAGAGAGAGAAGAGAGAGAGAGAGAGAGAGAGAGAGGAGAGAGAGAGAGAGAGAGAGAGAGAGAGAGAGGAGAGAGAGAGAGAGAGAGAGAGAGAGAGAGAGAGAGAGAGAGAGAGAGAGAGTAGAGAGAGAGAGAGAGAGAAAGAGAAAGAGAGAAGAAGGCAGAGACAAAGAGACAGACAGAGACACAGACAGACAGATAGAGAAAGTAAGATAGACATAGCTAGACAGAGACAATATAGATAGCCAGGCAGATGAGCAGAACAGATACAGAAAGAGAGACAGATATAGAGAGACAGAGATAAGCTGAGACAAACATGGAGAGAGAGGGAGAGAAAGAAAGGAAAGAGGTTGAGGCAGAGTAAGAGGCAGAGGCAGCAGAGGCAGGCAGAGGCAGGCAGAGGCATAGGGAATATAAATAGAAAGAACCCATAACGATATAGTCATAGCCATACTATACAATACAATACAACTTTCACTTATATCGCGCCTTAATAAAACAGAGTCTTACTTAAAGGCGCGTCACATGTAGAAGCAGTTCATCAATCATAGCGAACAGAAAATAAATGAGTTTTGAGACTAGACTTGAAGACTTCCATCGAGGAAGCTCTGCGCACCATCTCTGGTAAGGTGTTCCATTCAGCTGGCCCAGCTATTGCAAACATTCTTTTGCCAAATTGCAGGTTTGATCTTTTAAGAACAAAGTCTCCTTTTGAAACAGAACGCAGGTCTCTTCTCGGTCCAATGGTAGCACACGGTATGACCAGGGCGGACAGGTAAGGTGGGGTCAAACCGGTCTTAACCTTAAACATTAGGAGGCAGATCTTGAAAGAAATGACAATGCGAGCCTGGATGGGAAGCCAATGAAATTGACGTAGGGAGTGCGTAATGTGTTCAAGGGGCTAAGACTTTTAACTTGGCGTGCCGCAGTATGCAGAACAGAGGTGAGCGGTGCAAGCGTGGATTTGGGTAGACCAGCAAGTACTGAGTTACAGTAATCAATTCTTGACACAACCAACGATTGGACTGTAAGGCACGGAGACAATGCTCATTTAAACAGCATTTGATTTGACGTATTCGGCGAAGGCGAAAAAAAACAAGCTTTGGCAATACAAGAAATATGATTACACATGGAAAGTTTACTGTCAAGAAGAAGATCAAGGTCTCGAACAACATCATGGAGCTGAATAGAGCATGCCTCATCAAGCTGCAAAGAGAGACTGGATGAGTCAATGTTGGATCAGACTCGACGGTCAAACCATATCAACTCCGTTCTACTTGGGTTTAGCTTCAAGTGCATGTATGCACACCTGAACTGTATATCCTGAAAGCACGCAGTAAGTCTAGCTTTTGAGTTTTCAAGATTTAGAGTCGACAGTTTAATGTAAACATAACCCCAACCATGGGCCATAATCTCAATCATTATGATTTATGCGCATCTATAACGATAATTATGCAATAGTGGTCTTCCTCTCCTAATCTTCTAATGCTGCCTTGGCACTTATTTATACACACCACGGCTGCTTGCCGTTTGGATTATTGCAGCGACCTCTATATGGTCTTTCTGCGGTTGGGGTTGGGTGTTTGGACTGAGTCCAGCGCACGGCGGCACGCTTCATTATTTCAAAGATTTGGTCACGAGTGACGACACTTCTTATATGCTGGATGTCTTGCATTGGCTCCCTCTCGCGCAGCGGATCACTCGCGGATCTCAGCCTTTGTTTGGTGCTGCCTCACGGGTGTGGCCCCTGTTTAATTATACGTGAATTCTGCTGCTTTGACCTGAGTGTCCAGCACCGTGTTTCTCTCCGCTCTTTTAAGTTTTAAGGCTGAGGTTCTTGTCTCCTGGTCGAAGAGTTCTATTATGCAACACCGGAGCTCTTCCGTTGTTGCCCAAGCAATCTGCAATGGTCTCCCCCTAGCACTATGTTTAATGCCTAGATTCCTTGAAAGATACCATCATTATGTTCAATTCTAACCTAAAGACTGTTATCTTTAGGTGGAATTAGGTCGTGAGCGTTCCTAAGTAGAAAATCTGGAATGAGGCGCTACATAAATATCCGAAATGAAACAAAGTATATTATCCCGTTGTTCGCTTTATTCGTGCACAAATTGATGTGCGAATGTAAGTAGACGAAGCTTTGTCATTTCCCAGAAGAGAAATAGAAGTAGAGATAAAACTGTTTAATCAATCAATCAATCCATCAATCAATCAATTCTTCATCACGTCAACAGAAGAAGTCGATCACAGCGATGGGACGCAGTCCATTGCCACCGCTGACGATCCCCCCACCATCCAACCCCGTCTCCGTCTCCGCCTCGCCCACGCCGCCGCCTTTCTTTATGGCAGCAAGAGCTTCGTTGATCGTCTTAGAGAGACGAAGATCGCTAGAGATCCATTACAAGATGGAGCAGAAACCGACCATTTGTTTCTCTTGTTTTACTTATATGGCGCCAGGCGTTTATATCGATTGCCTTTCAGAGTTATCTATGAAAAGATTCTTAGGTCTTTGAGATAGCATCGCTGATAAGGCTCTTTGTAACTAGAAGAGAGCCAACCGCACAGACGCAGAAGGGTTCTCAGAACGATTCCAGAAAGACGATTGATTAGCAAATAGAAAGATAACGCCGAGGTAATTGAGCAGAGACCGATTTTTCTTCTTCATCTGATTTGATGAGGCTGAGTGATGACCTGCAGAAGGAGGAGTGACTGCCGGGCTGAAGCCCTCGAACAGTCGCCGCTGATACTTAGGACTGAAAGAACCGCCTCATTGTATCGTTCTCAGAACCCTTCTGAGAAGCTTCTCGTAGATAATTCTGTCAATACCCACGCATAGGTATGGACACGATCACTCTGAAGAACTCATCTGAATCGACGCCATATAAATATTCAATTATATTACACACGAAATTATTGATTTAAACAGTGAATGAATGAATGAACGAACAAGTAAATCAGTTTCAACACAGCCACACAGGTCATGTGTGATTGACGTCCTGAGCGATTACTATAGCGCAACAGAAACATAGCTTTAATAAATGAGAAATCGGAAGCAATGGATGAGCTATATACACCAGTACCTAAGGCTGTCAACGGGTAGCCGGGTACCCGCTCGAGGCTGACTATCCGAGTAATGAAATTGGTTTTCGGGTACCCGAAATTCCGTAAAAATGCGCGATTTGACCTGAACATATGCCAGAAATATTCCGTTGGTCATATTGGCTGACTGCTCGGGTACCCGGGTACACGACCGCGCGGATCGACGGGCACCCGAGTCATGATTTCAACGTTTTTACCAGTAACTCGTCCAGATAAGAATGTGATACATGGGGTTATCAACTTATCATTGATCAAACTGGGTGACAGACTCTTTAAGCTATACGATGGCTCCAAAGACGTCCTCATAGGACTTGCTTCCTCTTCAGAAACAGTGGATACAACCTCCATAGTAACGTCAAAAACCAACCTCACAGTATACCATATCAAGAATCATCGTATAACAGCCCAAGTGAGTTAGTTGGCGCTATATAAATTCTCGCAATGACTTAATGAAAATGCTAGCAGTACACTCTGTAACACAGTGTTGGCGGGTGGCATAATATCATTATGGCGTAACCTTCAGCTGCTTGGATCGAGTAATACGCGTGAGAAACCAGATATTACGCCCTATTATGCAGATCATTCTGAATATAAATTTGACACAGACCTGATCTAAATTGACTAAAATAGCTTAATTGCCGTTAGATATAGACAACGAATGAGATGGTTTCACTTCGGCAGGTTTTTCTGTAACGTTGATAAAATAGAAGAATTGAAAGGCGTCAATCGAAACAATTCGTCTTCTCCTATTAAATTAACCTGCTTCTGTTTCTTGTCACGATCGGAGCATTCTCCTCCAGTTGATGATCAGATTCTGTAATACACCATTGGAGATTTAAAGTTCAATACTGAAGTCCAATCTTTCAGAATTAGTCTCGTTTGTCTCGCAATTAAAGTGAATATCTTATCCTTTTGGTCTAAGACTGTGTTAACCAATGAGACGCTTGCCATATATATATATATATTTATATATATATATCTATTTATATATATATATATACGTCGCGGGTTTCACTCTCGCCACTCATTCTTCTTGATGACGAGAGTATCCGCTAGTTCTTTCCTCTATCACCAAGCTCAGCAACACGACACACTTGATGGTTTTAATATGTATATTTAATTATATATATATATCACTCATCCTATCTACACTTACTGGAGTTATTAGTGTCCTTTTGAAATGTTTCCCTGGTTTACGTTGGAGACGGGGTTCCCAACTACGTTGATTACCCTTATCGTCAGAACGACCTAGCGTCTCCCCCAGTTCCGAAACAAGTCCCTGTTCCCTTGCTTGCTACGCAATATGAATCCTTTTAGAGGCGATTTCCTTCGCCATCCCAAACGCAAAACTCGTATCTCTATTGGATGACAGGTCACCTGCAGAAACCATTACTAAACCCTGGTTGGTCGGATCTTGGCGTCCCAAGCGTAACGTTAGATTCTTAGGGGCGTCCAGTTACTGTTTGACTAGCGGCTGTTATGTAATGAGGCTGGGCCTTAATAGCGTCATTGAATTCCATTACTACAGTTATATCGCCTAACAGATTGCGCCGTTCGTATCGGAATTGTCCCCTATTCATGATTCGTGTCAACCAGCCGGTCCAGACCAAATCTCCAACTGATTCATGAATTTCTGGTCTGTGGGTCGTAGAGATGGAAGGGGTAGGCGTCCGCCTCGAGGTGTCGGGTTTGCTGCTTGACACTCCGTTGATATTTCCATATTCCTTGGTGTCTGTATTGAGGCCGTCTGCTTCAGGCGAAGCCCATTGAGGTCTCCTTTCTCAGGTTTCAGGTAGATACTTCCATCCGCAGTCCTCCTACGCCTCTGCTGTCGATCGATGACTTTTATATAGCGCCCTCGTCCCGAGTGTCGCGCGTCACAATATATATATGTACATATATATACATATATATAAATATATATACATATACATATATATATATAGTGAACTCAATCGGATAAACCAAGCCAAAGCAATTGAACGCTACAATATAATCTCATTGAATCTTAGTATAATCTCATCCCATCTTAATATAGTCTCATCCCATCTTAATATAATCTCATCCCATCTTAATATAATCTCATCCAATCTTAATATAATCTCATTCAATCTTAATATAATCTCATCCCATCTTAATATAGTCTCATCCCATCTTAATATAATCTCATCCCATCTTAATATAATCTCATCCCATCTTAATATAATCTCATCCCGTCTTAATATAATCTCATCCAATCTTAATATAGTCTCATCCCATCTGCAGCTTCGCCCTCGAATGATTCGATGCTTAAACTTTCTCGCCAATATTGTGTTTGTCCACTTTCGACGGACAGTTCTTTTTCCTTCTGTAGCCACGACTACGACGATAATGCCAAAGATGATGATCATGATGATAATAATAACGATTTTATAATATTCAATAGCTAAGCCACCATAGAGATGAATGATGTAAAAGGCAGACAGCGCCAGTAAAGATAATGATTGTTTGTCGGTTTTCACTCTTCGCTTACATAATTCTATCTTTGTAAGAGTCGCGTACTTGACAGCTTATTTTAATAAACGAAAATTGATTGATTGATTGATTATCCGATGACCAAGAAACGGTGGTTAGATTGTATGAGGGGCTGTGAGATCTTTCGCCCAGCTGTTGGTCATCGGAGAGTCGTTATGCCGTCGTCTTTTTTCTCTTCTTTCCCGCTGATGTAGAGCCATTTCCGCTACAGCACCTCGTGGTATAGTGGCGTACGTCTCCTGTTTAATCTGTCGCTGGTATCCACAGCCTACATGTAGGACCCTCTAAGACCCAATAAGCCGTCTCTCTCTGTCTGAGTAATTACTACGCATCGCGTCTGTTTGTAGACGTTGAGCAACGCGATGTAGTCGTCAAATGTCTTTAGCACTTCAAAGGAATTCCGTCAAAGGCATTGTTCGGCACCAGCGCCAGTCATTACAAGACCGTCAGACCAGATAAAGCCAATTACCTCGTATACATCATATTGAGACAATATATAGATACGCAAACGCGTGTATAGGCCTATGTATACATTTTTTAAAATATATGTAAATATGAATGCATATATATATATATATATATACATGCAGAAATGCACAAGCATTAAAGCATCTACCTGCATATATATATATACCATGCGTGTATATATATACATGCATAGACCTATATATACATTATATTATATGCGTAATCCGTATATATGCAGTATATACTTATACAGAATATAAATTTATACATATAAATGCACAAACGCAGTCTATTATAGTAGTAATCAGTCGTTGAGTCCAGCCTGCAATGGTAGTGACTGGTTATCCATGGAGCGGGGTCTTCTTCTTCTTCCTCTTCGCTAAGACCATGTATTGCAGTGACTCCTTCTCGATGATGCACCGGTGCTGGCAATGCCTCGTATGTGCCGGATAAATGTTATTATCTGGTCGGTGGTCGACGTCAATTTGATCGACAAATGACGGCCATTAGTCCCATGGTTCAATGCAAACGCTGCTGACATTAGGCCTCTAGGCGTTGCACTGTGCTCCTGCTCCTGCCACTGCTCCTCCTTCTTCTACTCCTCCTCTGCTACTCAGTTCAATCCACAAATACATGTACATGTATGCGCCAAAACATCGATGAAACTTAATGCTACGCGTTGACGAAAAATCGTTACTCTTGGCCGTCAGCAAAAAGTTGAGTTTTGAATCGATTCATCAACGTCACTATGTAACGTAATCTCATGTAACGTCTCTGACCCGATGTCACATAATACAATTTGGTGACATTCATTCATTCATTCGTATTGATCATTCATTTAGCACCTTCTAGAGATACCTGCTAAGAATCGATCTAAGTCCACACGTGACAAAAAGACGTTAGTTTTATCTATAATACACGCACTTTATCATTTAGTACGCAGCATGGTGCAAAACAGAACGTATGCAACATGAATAACAATGACTCCACGAATGACATTGCGATGACTCAATGAATAACATTGCGATGACACAATGAATAACATTGCGATGATTCAATGAATAACATTGCTATGACTCAATGAATAACGTTGCGATGGCTCAATGAATAACATTGAAATGACTCAATGAATAACATTGCTATGACTCAATGAATAACATTGCGATGGCTCAATGAATAACATTGCAATGACTCAATGAATAACATTGCAATGACTCCATGAATAACATTGCAATGACTCCACGAATAACATTGCGATGACACCATGAATGACATTGCGATGACTCAAGAATAACATTGCGATGACTCAATGAATAACATTGCGATTACTCCATGAATAACATTGCAATGACTCAATGAATAACATTGCAACATTGCATTTACTTCATAATAAACATTGCATTAATTAAATGAAAACACTGCATTTACTCCACGGAAAACATTGCAATGACTCCATGGATAGCATTTCAATGTACTGCAAGCGGACTGTGCAGTGTGGTGTGCATGATGTAGCAATGGATTTAAGTGTTCGGTTTCTGCAGCTGTGCCTCTCTCTTTTCGTTCGTTATTCGACACGCAAATACATGTAACTACAGGACACACCGACTGCTCCACTTAAGTACATTGTGTAGAATATTACTACATGTGTGTGTAAGTATGCATGTAACTGAAAATTTATGTAGAGCCTATCGATACGTCTATGAATGCACAGATATTCTGCTCAGGTATAATGCATTTAAGCATTTATGTCCGAACTCTCTTAAGTATACGCTCTTGAGGGGGCGCTACATAAATGCTCAAAAAGAATGAATGAATAAGTGATGGAAAAGTGGTGACATAATAGGTCGAATAACAATAACATGTGTACAGAAATGTGCGTGCTGACCAGTCTTTGTACAAATTAGCCTTTGTCTGACTCGGGAGCTAACTTTCATTGCTATAAACTGTTCCTAAACCTGACTATGTAATTTATGGTATACTGGTAATCGCACAGTTATATAGCGCCAATTTGGAGAGAGTCATCAGATGCGTTCCGGAATTAACACAGCGAAATTACGATTGAGCAAAATAGTCTTCAAGCGTTTGTGGAAAAGAGGTAACGAGAGACTGAAGAAGAGGAGGTCACGTGGCTGGTTGATTTGATTTCAAAGATAGGTTTCATTGTAATGAGATATGTGGCGAAGAGAAAGGCCAATGTATACACACTGTGTATTGTATATATTGTATTTGTCTTCACAGATTTTTACAGCGCCACTTTCAGATTCCCCGTGTGGTCTAATCAGAAGCGCAACTATTGCGAAAGCCCCGTGGGAAAAGCAGCCTTAAAAATATTGGAAGAACAGAAGTACCGCCACTCTGCCAGTTAAAATCCAAGGGCGAGTCGTAGAGGGAATATCATTCCAAAGCTAAGGTCCAACACCGTAAGTGAGGTAGGGCAGAAGTAACTTCACGAATGAATACTCTTCTCTCAAGCAATGTACACACGCCCCAAGTATACACACCATCACACACGCTCAGACACACACAGACGCACCGAAAAGACCTCCACTCAAATTCACACATAATTATACGCATCCTTACCAAGCAAAGTCTGAATGGAACCCATTAAGTGCTTGCTTATAGAAATTTCCCATCGAAGGCATATCACACCGACGATAGCTTCAGCAGCCGTGGGCGATTTTCGCTGATGCAGACGTACGCAGCCGGCTCCCTCCTCCAACCAGATGCAGTGGCTACTGAAACTGCCGCAGGGATGTGGAGATGAGGAGAGATGATTGTTTTCCGACGGCCGTTATTTAGTGCCTGACTCTGAAGCATCACTACCACCCGCATCAGTAGCAACAGCAGCAGCAGCAGTGGTAGCCGTGGTCTCAGGACGCCAACTGAAGATCCGCACATAATGTCGTCACGAAACGCAGTTACGGGTAATTGCCATGTCTTGCCTTAACGAAGAAGCGGCGCCGATGACGAATGAGTTGCAGCCGTCGACCGACTGCGTCTCTCGACCGCAGCCGACGCAGACGCCAACGGCGATTGATGGCTCCACCGCCGAAGCCAACGCTAGCCTTCCCTTTCGCCGTCCAGTAGCAGAGCCGCAAGACTTGACCCCGGACGACCTTCGGGGGCTATCGTGGCTTCGATCGAGTCGACGAGACAAATGAACACCGGGTTTCGACTGCGGAGCGCAATTACAGATAACGAAGAAGTCTCTGCTGAGCATTTGCACAACTGCACGTAGTCGTGCACGGAGGAGGTGTATAGTCGAGGCAGCTATAGGAACGTTCAATAAAATTTTGATTGAAAGTACTTTCGACCGTAATTTCCAATTACTATTAGCTGAGATTTCCATAAGCCTGTGTCAAAGAGCATCTCAGTTGAATCTACAAATCTAATTTCAAAGAGAGATCAATTGGTACTAAAAAACCGCCAGCAACTCTGGCATCGAAACGCGTAATTTCACCACCAGTTCAGACTTACTATAAATGATCTTGAAATTTAAGGTGATTAAGCCACAATAAGTTGTTGTGAAAGGTTAACATACAGCGACTGACAACCTTGTAATTATAAATATGGTGCTATGAAACATCTATCAAAGTCAAATAAATTAAACACTTCAGCTTCGGTGAGGAGAATGGTGGAATGAGATGGAGCAATGAGATGGAGCAATGAGATGGAGTAATGGGATGGAGCAATGGGATGGAGTAATAAGATAGAGTAATGGGATGGAGCAATGATGGGGCAATGGGATGGGCCAATGGGATGGAGTAATAGGATGGAGTAATGGGATGGAGCAATTAGATGGAGTAATGAGATGAGACAATGGGATGGAGCAATGAGATGGAGTAATGAGATGAGACAATGAAATGAGGCAATGGGATGAAGTAATAGGATGGAGTAAGGGGATGGAGCAATGAGATGGAGTAATGGGATGGAGCAATTGGATGGGCCAATGGGCTGGAGTAATAGGATGGAGTAATAGGATGGAGCAATGGGATGGAATAATGGGATGGAGCAATGGGATGGAATAATAAGATGGAGTAATAGGATGGAGCAATGAGATGGAGTAATGGGATGGAGCAATGGGATGGAGCAATGGGATGGGGCAATGGGGTGGAATAATAGGATGCAGTAATAGGATCGAGCAATCAGATCGAGTAATGGGATGGAGTAATAGGATGGAGCAATGGGATGGAGTAATGGCATGGAGCAATGAGATCGAGTAATAGGATGGAGTAATAGGATCGAGTAATGGGATGGAGCAATGGGATGGGGCAATGAGATCGAGTAATAGGATGGAGTAACAGGATCGAGTAATGGAATGGAGTAATAGGATCGAGTAATGGGATGGAGTAATAGGATCAAGTAATGAGATGGAGTAATAGAATCGAGTAATGGGATGGAGCAATGGGATGGGGCAATGGGATCGAGTTATGGGATGGAGCAATGGGATGGGGCAATGGGATGGAGTAATGGCATGGAGCAATGAGATCGAGCAATGGGATGGAGCAATGGGATGGGGCAATGGGATCGAGTTATGGGATAGAGGAATTGGGATGGGGCAATGGGATGGAGTAATGTGATGGAGTAATGGGATGGAGCAATGGGATGGGGCAATGGCAATACTCTGCCGCTAAGGGCAAAAATTCAACACTGACCCGGGTTCGATATCCCTAAGATCATAATTATTATTGGTATTGTTATTATTATTAGCATCAGTTTTATAATTATCAGTGTCATCAGTGGGCCTATTCAGAACAATACTGTTGTAATCGATTGTAATAAATGTGTCTTGCGCCCTATTCTGCAGGAGTAATACTTCAAATCCTGGAGCTTCATTTCTAAGGAGCTTAAAACAGCAAGTACGCTATCTTAACGCTACTGCAGTCGCACTTGTATAATTCTCCCTCCTTCTATCCATTCTTTGATATTTTTCCTATCAATCATTCTCTCGCTTCTACCTTTCGAGTTCTTTATTCTTTCACTCCTTCCTCCTTCCATCTCACAGTACCTCTTATATTCTCTTCATCATTCTCAATCCTACCTTCTCTATTGCCTTTAGATCTCTACCGTCTTTTCCTTCTTCTCATTTTCAGTTTCTCTGTCTTTTCACTTCTGCCTTATCCAGAGTCTCACTCTTTTCCTCACTTCCTTCTCACACACTTCAGTCACTTCACCTTTGTAACTTTCTATATCTCTACTTGACTCTAACCGTCATTCTGTCCTTTCTCCCTCAATCTCTTCCTTTCTTAGTCCTTCAAGCCATCTAATTTTAAACCACGTCTGATCATTCACAGGTCTCTGCTGGACACGACAGTAGGAAGAAACGTCTGACAAAATAGATTAGCAACACTAGATCCGACGCATAAGACGTCAGATGAGCGAATATTATAGCCACAAGCGATCTGCAGGTCTTGCTTCAATGTCTATAGTTCGTGCTTTCTTTCTTGCTTTTCTGTCGTGTTCTCTTCTGTTGTTTCCATCGTAGACTTTTTAACATCACATCTGCGTTGGTCTTACTTCCGTCTACCTTCAGCTTATTGATATTTTTTCCAACGTACTTCATTCTTGCGTGATTATTATTTCTATTTAAGTATTTATTAATATTCTAACGAATGTTCATTCTTCACAATCTTAACTATTGAATGCCCTTTTGGCTCATCATCATCATCATCGTCGTCGTCGTCGTCGTCGTGCTCGTCGTCATCGTCATCGTCATCGTCGTCGTCGTCGTAGTCATCATCGTCATCTTCATCATCAGTAACATCATTATTATTTTAACCATCATCAACATCAACATCAGCACATTAGTATTTAGCAGCAGCAGTAGCAGTAGCACGTAATCTCCCTTAAATCGTCCGCCCACACGTACGTTGCTACATCTCCATTTGTCTCTTTCTCTGCTGCTGCGTCCAACTGAAGGGATCGTCGGCGCTGATGACTTCTAATTAATCACTCTCTAATTGCATCCTAAGCGAATCCATCCAAGCGAAAAGTAATTTCATCAAATCGTCTCATCAACAGGAATCTCCGCACGTGTCACCACATTGCACCGAATTTCCTCAGCATCTTATATTTTATGTCATCATCATCACCATCATCGTCATCGTCATCGTCGTCATCATCATTATCATCATCATCATCATCATCACAAGACCAACATTAATCTGCCCAATTCTGACGATTATTCTGATGATGCCCATATATACTCGCGTCTGTCTCCTGGCTTTCAACTGAGCTCATCTGGATTTTGATTGATCAACGAAGGCCATGCTAATCAAGATTGAGTTAGATTAAACGAAACTACATCAGATTAGATTTAGATATTAAAAACATCAGAACATTAAACTATATTGGTTTACATTATATTGCAATTGATTACATTATATCTCTGTAATGATTTAGAAAATGACACCAGATGACACAAGCTTACCATAGAATGCAGGCATATAGGAGATGCTTATTTCGTTTAGCTCACGATCACCACTCGAGAGAAAAAGAGAGAAAGAGAGAGGGAGCAGGGAGATAGAGACAGAGACAGAGAAAGAGAAAGATAAAAAGGCAGAGACGGAGATAAAGACAGAGACAGACAGACAGAGAGAAAGACAGACAGAGACAGAGACATAGACAGAGAGTGAGAGACAGAAAGAGACAGACAGACAGACAGATGGAGACAGAGACAGACAGAGAGAGAGAGAGAGAGAGAAAGAAAGAAAGAGAGAGAGAGAGAGCGACAAACACAGAAATAGAAATGGAGATAGACAGACAGATGGAGATAAAGATGGAACTCACGAACCAATCTTCCCTATGCGCCACCCTGAGAGACTGCTATAATAATCACCATTGTAATTTCTAATCAATTGTCTCCATATCGAATAATGTGGTTCATTATATATTGTCGTGTCGTTTCCGTTCTCTAATCCGTCGTGTATTGGTTTCCTCAGAGCATCTTTTATTTTACACTTTTTGCATTTGACTCTGTGTAACCTTCTCAAACTGTCTTAAGAAGCTTTATTTTTATTTAGATCATAAAGAGCACCATATCGTGCACAGCCTGTGTCAATTACTTAAAGCTCAAAAGGCGCAATTTGAATGTGTCGATGCATGCACACATACATACACATATTTATAACTATAAGGCCTAATAGAATTGATTGGTTAAATTTGTCTTCACATTATTAGCAATAATAACGGGTGTATTAATAAAATCATGCCTTCTGACGAAAGCGCCAAAACGGCAGATGAAATAACTCGCATTTCGCGCGAATTGTATGCTATGAACCATAGACTGAATAGTCGTTCAAAAACACCGACCAACAACTGTTGGAACTCTCTTTCCAAACTGAATAAAAGTGTATTTGTAAGTCTAGTAATAGACCTCTTCCTGTTGGGTTTTCAAAAACTTTATTAATCAACTCTATCTGTTTAACCTTTCTGAATTTAGCTACAGCAAAATAGTAAGAATACCAACACAAGTTAATTGCGGACCGGGCCCAAGCCCCTGGGCATTTGCCTCTCTGGCCCCTGGGTATTTTTGTTCCTCTCGGCGGTCCTGTGAATTATTTGTATAATCAAATATTCAATACTACGATATGATTGCCGATTGCGGAAAAGAAAAGACAGGATCGTCAATCAATGGTTACAATCACAGGATCGAGCTCCAGGATAATTATCTGCTCAATTCGGTGCTAGATATTATAGTTCACTCGTTTAGGCTATTTCGAAAGACAATATTTTGACTAAAACGTAGAAATGCTAACATATTTGACAGTGCTCAATAAAATATAGCTAGAATTGTATAATACACTAATTGATATTTTTCTGTAATGATTAAGAGCTGTCTTGATAAACTGAGAGTTGCGTTGTCAATACTATGCGTAAAGGAATACACTTAAAATATTGAAGCCTATTATTACTTTATAAAATTGCCGGAATAGAAGTAGGCTGTGAATTTAGGAATACGATTACAATAACCATTAGGACAGAAGTGACGTGAGCACTGTAGCACATGACGTATGCAGGCGTTATCAGAGATCCATCTCTTTATAGATTACAAGTTGTCGCCTAAAGGGTAAAATACTAAAATGTAAATGTATAACGTATGCGTTTTTGTAGCACCCGTATAGTCTAGACCTTGCTCAGTCATCAATAATAAATTGATCGGTTATGATCCTTCACCCAACTGACTGTTTGAATGGGTGTCAGGCTATTCTTATTAACTTGACGATTCTTTGGTGTTCGACTCGGATATGCCTCGTCTTTTTTCTCCTCCGGGATTGGGTTAGGTGCGCCTCTGAGTAAGTTATACTGGAGGGTCGCTGAATAAATGATGTTAAAGTTGTCGTTCGCATACTAACCGTCCTAGCCCGAGATTTAAATCTCTTAAATAAGCCGCCATCGGGAGGCAATCAATCAATCAATCAATCAATCAATCAATCAATACTCGTTTTTTCAGTTTGACAAGCTGACATAGACAGTGCATTTTTCTCCAACGGCGATGCGCGACCAATCTCATACAGAGGTATAGGCCTACATATACGTATGGGACTCGCGCTTAAAACCGATGTAGGCCTACATAACCGGACCAGTTAGGACCCAGCGCGGTTGGCGAAGTCAGGTAACTACGACAGGGCTATCTGTTAACAGTTGGCTCATAACAATTTCATTCTAAAAAAAATTGATAGGTCGATATTTCGTATGGGTTCTTATGGACTGCTCATGGTTCATAGTCCTTCAGATTCACAAAGCTATTATTTGAAGGACGTCCTTTTTCAACTTTTTCGCAATTAAACGTGTTGTTAAAATACTCTCACGAGCCTCATCAAAATTCACTCAGGTCAGAATATTTTCATCCATAGGTAAGGAATATGAGATTTCTATATCGTTTCAAATAAATTAGATAAAAAAATCGACAACTTGCCCTTTCAGTCTAAGCTTACGACAAACCAAGCAAGCCGCCTTATTTAGCCATTGGGCCAGACTCCAGAGTACATATTTCTGGAGCATGTTTCTATAATTATGTCAAAAATTCGTCTTCGTTCATTGGCATAGCCTACTTCCCTGCTCTTCTGTATTCTATTCGCTGACGACAAGAATCTATTTTATTTCCATACTTCTTACCAAATCTTAACTGATACGATAATACTTGGTTCTTAGCCAATAAATTAACAATTAACATAGATAAAACCGGTTTTATATTATTTCATTCCCGTAGGAAAAGTGTACCAGCAAATGTCTTGCTCACATTTGATGGTATTCCGCTTACCCAAACCTCCTCTACACGCTTTCTGGAAGTACAAATTGGCGCTAATTTAAAATGGAAAAGTCACATTGACCATGTCTCGGTGAAAGCTTCCAAAACTTATTACGAAAAGTCTCCAATAAGCTACCAATAGCAATCCGCAGGCAACTCTACTTCACTAGCTATGATTCACCCATACTTTAACTACGGTAACTTGGTATGGGTCTCAAACTACTCCTCCTACTTAGTCAAACTTGAAAATATTCAAAAAAGGCTCTTCGATTTATTCAAGAAGTAACCTTGTGGGCTCGATCTGCACTGTTATTTAAACAACACCGTATACTTCGAATAAAGCAAATTACCACTTTTCAAATAGCTACATTTATGTTCTCAGCAGTCAATGATAGACTCCCATCAGCTTTTATCAAATATTTTACTAAGGCGAAAGAAATTCATGATTACCCCACTCGCTCCTCCAAACAGTATAGGCCCGATTTTGCCTGACTTAGTACCCGTTTGTTCTCTCTGAGAGTCGCTGGGCCTGGAGTCTGGAACTAGCTATCCCTTGATCTCCATAGAATTCGAACTATAACCTCATTTAAAATCTCTCTTCGTAAGTATTTACTAGATTCCGATAACTGTTAATAATTCACTTTGATGTTCATTATTATTACAATTGCAATATCTATTTCACTAGACTTCTTTTTTTCGTTAGTATTAGTATGTTCCTTATAGAATTTTTATTAATTTCCATACTATAATCTTGTATCCCCATATTCCTCCGCTGTGCGCTAACGATTAGTAGTTAAGTTTAGTCAAGAGTGTAATATTATTTTCTCTATTCTCTTTTTATTTATTTTCTTATTCTTTGATAACACGGCTTACTTAATTACTCCCTGCCTTCTCTGATATATATTATCTTTAATCTAAGCAGGTTCTTCGCTGCCCATCTATATTAGTGATTACAAGTATTTTGCAATCTTTCTTGGGGTTTCCTCTAGCGGGATATTCCTCCCTTGGGTCCTCCATGTTATCCATCGTTCTTCCAGTTAAGTTGTGGTCTGTTATATCTGCTTTAGCAAATATTTTTGCTTCTACTGCTATGAAGCCACATGTTTTTAGTTTATTATTTGTGTTCGTATTGTTGGATAACAGTAAACGAGTTAAACGAGTTGAACATATGTAGATGCCATAAGCTCAATTTGGCAAATCCAAAATGAATTAATTCCCAATGCAGCAAAGCAGAAAACACGGTCTCCATCGCCAAAAACCAAGTCGTGTCGTGATTAGGAACTTAACGAGGTATACATACGACTTCCAACGAAAGTGTATAATGGAAAAGAAGCCGCCAGTCTATCTCAGAAAGGGTTCTCAAATTATAATTATTAGCCGTTAGAAGCTCATCATAAGATGACAAGAGCGTGACGTGTGAGTCAATAAGATCGGACAACAGATGCTATGACTTATAAATCACGTGTCGATCAGTTCAAAGTACTGGACAGATTGAAACCATCATCCTCTTTTAAACCAGTGATGCATGCACATTTTTACACAAAGTATTACAACTATCATTGTTTATAGCGTCGGCGTCTAATGAACAGGACATCAACCGATGGCCCACCAAAAGCAAACCGTAAACAGATAAAGTATCCAGATGACCGGAGAACGCAATATAACCGCACAACAATATCAGAGTCGAACACCAAGAAGTCGTCAAGTTAATATGACAGCTAATGCCTCATTTTGACAGATAATAACTCGAATGATTCCTACCTGGACTGGAATGGAAACCAATCACGGACGTCGTTGTGAATCCGATCCAGAACAAGAGATGCGATGACTTCCACATCGTGTTCCTCACCATCACCGATGTAGTCTTCATCAGCATCAGTATCAGCTTCTATGGCACCGATGTCTAAGACTCAGGCTAAGTCTGGCTAAGTCTGTCTCTGCCGAAATAACGCCAATCGCCGTTCTAAATAGACTCTGCAATC